>JAUMHM010000083.1:48332944-48348054 GCA_032362435.1 Melikaiella ostensackeni
TTGTAACCAGCGGGTTACATGCGATTCGCCTTGCCACCTGGTCGATAAGTGATTCGGAGAAGTGATTATAGGTAATAATTATCTGTCTTTATTTTGGAGCGGACTAGAGTTTACCCTACAATCCGATCGAGAGAATGAAGTATAATAAATTTCACGCAAAACCATAGAAAGAAGGACAGTGTCAAATGCAATTTAGAAACATTTAAATCTTGACCGATCACTTTATACGGGTACCTTTTTGAAGACTCAGCACTAAAGGGGTACAATAGCCAAATGAGGATAATCTAAGGATTATCATTATCAATATTGTGAAGTTGCAGATTTTTTGCAATATATGAATTCGATTCTATATATATTATTTCAAATTTGAAGCTCTCGTGTCCACACGGAAAGTAGAAAATTCGGTACACCTCTCTTCTGTTTTATTTCGTTATTTTATTTTGCTTTATTTGGATTTATTTCACGTTTTAATTATTCATCTTATTATTTTCTTCTGTGAATTATTATGTTTAATTTTAAGAAATTAGGGCTGTTTTAATTTTTGTTTGTTAAATTTTCTAATTCCGCGGTCTTGAGCGAGAGTCCTAGAGGTTTCCGCTACCAACGCAAATAATCGAAGGGATCCATCACCACCCCCACCTTCATCAGATCTTCGCACTCCTGGTCCCCACATAAACTTCTGGATTTTTATCGACCATCCTTCTGACATCCAAGGCAGGATAGACTGCCCTGCCAATAACGATTGAATGTATTCTTTATCGGCTATCCTTCTGACATCCAAGGCAGTATATACAATTCTGCCACTAAGGATCGAATGGATAGAAGATCTCTTTTGGTCATCTGAGATCCAAGGCACGTTCCTGGTGAAAATCGACCGAGGCGGTTACCACGAAATTCTACAAGGGAATAGGTAACTTCATCTAAAAACTTTTTTTTTATGAATGTTTCTGTTGTGAACAGGAATTTCTCGGCTTTTGATGCCTTTTCGTTTTTCTCTTTTTATCGGGAGCATCCAAAAGTCCACTTCGTACCTACAGCAAGGAGAAAGGGCTCCTAGATCTCCACCTCAACATCAGAATACAGCCAGCCCTGGAAGCAACGACGGAACGATTCTTGCATCTCACTCCCTCTCGTGCGAAGGAGTTCGGAATCTCTCTCTCCCTCAACGGTGGCTGGTAAGGACTAGCGAAGAGAAGACGGGACGACAGTATGGACGAATCAGAAGCAGACCTCGCCGGCTATCTTTTTCTTGACCATAAGGAATTACAGAAATTAGTCTCGTGCGCATCAGCCCTCCCCTCTAATCATGTAATCTTTGGAGTTCTATTAACTCACTGGCCAGCGTGCGATTCATTATTATCATTCTCACTTCTGTTGTGAACTCGACGTGCTGACACGAGACCCAGGTTCCCCAACCTAAATTATCTAAGGTAGGATTCCGTTTTCTTCTGGTGATTTAGCCAAGTTGATTTGTTGTCTGTTCTTCTCGTTCTTCCTTTGTAATAACTCGACTCCTTGGCTAAGTCATCAACATTACCTTGTGTTTGAATATTACTGATTATTTGATTATCTGATGTTTTCCATTTCTCGTATACTGTTCATTATTATGTACCTTCAAATTTTTATTATAATCCGGAGTGCTTAGCGCTGAAATGATCGCTATTATTAACTATAAGTATACCGATTTGATGTGCTTTTCATGTTTCCCTTTTCTGTCTGGACGCCTTTGCAGTGCCCTATGGGAAAAATATTTTTTTTTATAATGTCGCGACCTTTCACTCTTCATTAACTAATTTTGGCCCCTCGTGCTTTCAACTATAGTGTTCCCCCCCCTCCCCCACTTACAATGTTCCGATCCTCTTGCATCCCGTACCCCGATATTTAAAATTATGATGTCCCATTTTACTATGTTCTGACCCCCTATATTTTGACTCATTTAATAATCAGAATTATCGTGTCCCATTTTGTTATATTCCGACCCTTCTGCGTTACGTCCTTCCAATATTTAAAATTAAAATTTCCCTTTTTGGCGATAACCAGATCCTTTGCGTTTTGTCCCCGTGTTTTGAATTAGAATACCGCCTTTAGTAATGTTAAGGTCCCTTATATGTCGTCCCCAGTATTTTGAATAATGATGTACCCCTTTACGCAATATTGGTTCCTTTCTTTTTCCTTTCAATATTTATTTCGAGAATTTCCCTCCCTGTCTTTAATTTTCAGAATATCCCTTCTTATATTTGTTTTTGAGGATCCTTTTTACATGCATTTTCAGAAAATCCCTCTTACATTTATTCTAGGCACCCTATTTTATATTTAATTTTGAGAACACCCCCTTTTTAGATTTTATTGTGAGAATCCCTTCCGTATTCAATCTTGAACCCCCCCCTTTGGATTTATTTTGAGTCTTTTTTTTTGTTTTTATTTTTGATATCGATTTCCCCTAACATTGAACGTTTTAAATTTCTGTTACTGTCAATTCTATTTTGTTATCGCATATTTTCTATAGCAGACCCTTGAGGATTATTTAATCGCGATCCCTCTCTAATTTTCCACCTATTTTGCGAATAGTACCCTACTGTTATTTATGCATTGTTACAGTGATCCTTATATCTATATCTTGCTCGTTTATGCATTTTATATGGTTTTATTGTTTTCCCTTGCACCCTTCGGGATGTGTCCTTTTGTCAAGTTTCTGTTAAATTCTGATTAAATTGTTGTTAATTATTTTTCACTAAAGTCTGAGCTTTGTAATTGAGCAACCCACCCCCTCTACCATTATCTAAGTTTATGACTGAGCTAATAGTTTTGTCAACTCTACTTTTATCTTTTTTTTTCAATTTCGACTTACCTTTTACTTATTTTAGTATCTTATTACCTTTTATTATCTTTTAATATTTTTCTGGTATCGTTATTATAAGTTCTGTCAATTTTTACCTTGAGTTATCTTATCTGTGGATATTTTATCGTCTCTTACCCTTTTTTTTGAATTATCACTTCTTTTAAAGTTGACGTAGACATCTTTTTGACTTAAGTTTGTGAGGTTCCCTTTTATTTCTTTTTGTTCTGAAACGAGTGACGTTCAGTGAGGTTCCCGCTCCCTTTTTGGAATGTTGATTCCTGGGATCTTTATCTTCTTCTATTTAGCTTAATTTCTTTTGATTACGGTCCATTGTGCGCTATTTAGAGAGACCACCAAATTTTATCTTTGATTGATTGGGGAAAAGTAGCGTTACAATATTTATTGCCTGAGGTCTTCCAGGCGATTGCCTGTATAAGTTATTTTTGTGTGTAAACTCATGGTCCAATCAGGCTTGCGCATTCTTAGCGTTTATCCAGTAAAGTGAGTTCTGAGTGAATCTCAGAAGAGAGACTTTTTCTTTACGGGATATTGAACCGTTTAAAATTAAAAGCTTGTCAAATAGCGTATTTCTGTGCGAATCTTTTGCGAGGACTAGGCATCCACAGGAATCTTTGGTATTTCATGTAAAAAGAATATATTTAGAGCATCCTATAGAAGTGAGAGTTTATTTGAATTATATAAAAATTTTCTAAATAGATTTACCATTTTATGGAGTAACTTCATATTATGTGTACCTGTATTTTGTGTGCAAATTAGACTCAGATAGGGTTTAGAACATTTTCATTAGGTACAGTAGCTCAAAGTAGGATTTTATGAATAAAATCTTTCCTTGGTGCATGAAAAGCTTGATTTTTTCTCTCGTGGAATCCCTTATACTCTATTAATTATCATCAATAATAATAATAATTGATTAATATCATTAATGAAGTAGCTTAATTTTTTTCATATACACAATTATTAGAGAACGCTAAAAACGCCTTCTAGAGATTAGCACACGTTGCGTAGTTGAAAGAAAAGGAGAATTGGGAATCATACAAGTTATGAAAAGGAAAATTTAGATTAGCACAAGTTGTGTAAATGGAAAAAAAATTTGTTAGGAATCGTACAAGTTGAGTAAAAAAATTCAAAATGAGCTGCCTTACTTCCTGAGAGTGCTTAGTAGCTTTCCCTGTTCCCGAAGATAATCCTGGACGGTGTCAATTACGATATCTTTCATTTGCAGCAAACTACCCAAATCATCATTATCATTGTTTAATGATTTAAAGTTGGTGATTCCGGTACAGAAGAGAGACATCACAACAGCAGCGATGAGTATGAATGAACTACCCATTCTGTTAGTCCTGGAATAGTATATTGTTCTAGGAGTGCGGAAAGTAGGCAGTTTCACACGAGTGTGAAGTTTGTTATACGAGCCAGAGGCAAGTCGTAGGGGAGTTGTAGGCGAGTCGTTGGCAAGCTGGAAATGAGTCAAAAACGTGCCGAAAATAACCCTAAGATGAACCAATGGTATGTACTGTACTGTTCACAAGAGCTAAAACTGCCTACTTTTTGCACTTGTCGTGTACGATATTTTTTCAACGAATGCAGGCAAATTTCGATTTTAAAAAGCAATAGAAACAAACGTTTGGAAGCGTTCTGTAATTTGTAAAAAATCATCAGACACAGATAGAGAGAGTTTCTCTTTCGCGTGTCAGGACGGTGTCATTTCTGCCTTAGCGTACCGCAGCCGCATTTTAATTCGAGGAGTTCTCAGCGATAGGTGCAGAGAATGTCATGCCCATTCTGAGCACCTAGGGCACATTAGGGTAGCCCTCGATTTATACTTCATAAATTTCTCCGCTCTCACCTCCCAGTTTTGTTTGATTTAATATGAGAAAAAATCACCTGTTCGTAAATCTAATATTCAAATGCGATGATACGTTACAAATGATGCCGTCTCTCAGTATACTGTACAGAATTCGTCAGAAAATAAGAATCAATTATGATCATTGAAGGTGAATGAATTTAAGCCACTCTTATGGGTCCCCAAGAAAACCCTATAAGTGACAAATTAGAATTTTCCGTAATATTGCGGTTTATTAACGCTTTTTAAAGTTTTTCTTCATAAATAACCATAAATCGGTAATTTCAGAATACCCAGTCATCTGTTCCCTAATTTTCAATTGCTTAAACAATTTCAGTTTGTTTTAACATTTCTTTTTTCAGGTGAGTCGCGAAATTAATGTATTTTCTATACTTTATGAGCCCTATAATCAATGATAGCAAACAAAATGATCAAATAAATTTACAATTATTTGAATAATGCGCGTTGATTCAAGTATATACTTAACCTAAAAAAAATAGGAGAAACATTTTATCTCACCAAATTTTCGACAGATTTTAATATTTTCAAGTACGGATTTGTTTTCTGAAATGCTTGTAAATGTTTAAACAAATTCAAATTGTTTGAACAATTTCATTTCAAATGTTTGAATAAATTAAAATTATTTTAAAAATCCATTTCATTTTACTGATTTCATGTGTTTTTTTAACGGTAGAGTGAACAAAATGCGTTTCTTTTTTCTTTAGCTGGGTTGTAGCGTTTTGAGCACGTTCATTTTAACGTCTAAACATTTAAGTAATCCGTTTCGATCCGGTGGGCTTGGACGATGGACAGAGAAATGATAGACACAACTTTTCTTCAAGGAATATCGACATCTGAGGATCATATCGGTACCTAGGTAGGATGCAATGCTGCCAGAGTTCATAATTACCACTTTTGTCAAAATTCTTCTTCTGGCGATTTCAAAAGAGACACAATTCTTGAGCACTGCTTGTACTTAGACTCTCCAGTGACAGAATGAGTCAGTGCAATTCTTACCTTACCTAGTAAGCAATTGAGATTTCTGTTCTTTGCAAGTATACTTCAATTGCGTTACTGTCATGTGATTGAGTGCATGAAGTGGCTTTAATAATTGCAGAAACAGTTATTCATTCATATCATTCGAAATGGAGCTCCAAGAAGATTAATATTCGGTTGAAAATTGCACCAATCAAATTATAGCTCATAAGCTGCCATCTAAGAGATAAGTTTTAGGTGTCTTGCGTTTTGATGTTCGAAAAATGCAAAAGCAACTCCGAGAAATGCTCGTTTGGTAATTGGAGGAACACTTATTTTTTGTCGAAGAGTAGGAATACAAACACAGGAAACACAACACTGCGTATCAAAACTCAAAATTTCATTTGAAGAATGAAATAACCTTCACAAAAGTCGTTCAAGAAAAAATTCGTCGCAGACGGAGAAAAAAGCATGGTTTTCTGCGCATTCAGATGACCTATTTGATATTGCTCATACAAGTGCGATTGATCTTATGTCGATAAACGAAGACAAATAGTTTTTGCTTTTGCAAAGGCAAAAAGGCCGACCAGGCTACATGAGCGAAATTGGTGTAGAATTGATTGAGAAGAAAAACCACTTGAAAAAATATTTCAAAGTGAACACTTGAGGAAACAACGTTTTTTTCTAGATATGTCGCAAATAGGTAAGAATTTATAATAACAAAAATTATATGGATGAGAGATTTATTTCCTTTCATTTTATTTCACTTCTTATTTTTGATGTATGTGACGCAATCCGAGAAAAGGGACCTGCTAGGCAAAAAATCGATTTTCGAATTATGATGGATTCTATAAGTTCTTTAACTGATCTTTCTAGGGGTGCAATCAGAAATTTTGTATCTGAATTATTTCACAAAATATAAATTATTGAAAGAATCTTTGAACACATGCGCAGGACAATACACGGGAGAAGTTGGACTTGCACGCCGGCGCACGAAGGGAGAAGGAAAGAGTGGAGAAACACGGTCGAACTGTAAGGAGTGGGGGTCAGAATTCCCCTCTGAGACTTCTCCACAGCTCCGCCGCCACGAGCTCGAGATTTCTTCAATCGCTCGCCCTGTGAAATTTCACTTTTGCCTAGAAGATCCCTTTTCTTGATTCGCGTCACATATTAGCATAATGATTCATAGTATCAAATGCAGGGCGACTGAATGGTGCTTGCGTTTCGCTGGAACAGAATTAAAAAAATATTTATTGTATTTGAATTGTAGACACCACGTTCACGAGATGATATTTAGATGTGCATTTGCAGAAAAATAGGGGGTGACATCGGGATCCACGGTTTCAGTGTTCAAAAATGTTCAGAATGCATGGCCCAAATTCATTGTCAAAAATTACTTGCCTGGAATAAAACATAAAATAGTTGAAACAGCTCTAAAAGATGTTCCACGAAGTATCACGGATTTGGCAATGAAGTATTTGAAAAACCTTTAATGTAGGGAACATTATAGGGAATTACTCGAGATGATTTTGATTTTTATGGTGGTACTCCAGCAAGTGGAGTGAATTTCCGTTCTCCGGGGGCTAAACAGTATGCTAGGTGGACGGCTTAAGCCATTTATTGTATTAAGATGTTTCTTTTTCGACATCAATTTCAGATTACAACATTTGAAAAAAACACATACCGAGACGTTTGCATCTTTATCGTAAGATTGTACGTTGAAGCTTGGTTTCCTGGGCCAACTTCTTTGCAAGCCCCATATCAAGACCTTGAATTTCTGCAAAAGCTTTACGACTATGAAAAAATCGATTCGAATTTTACAGCAGAAATAGCAGCATTGGCATTCTTCGATTCAAAATCACCTCTGGAATCGAAAGTGAAAATGGTTAAAGCTCTTGATTTTTCTGATACTTCCGACGGTACTACAAAATGGCTGATTATTCATCCGAAGGATGTTTCGAATTTCAGTAAGAAAGAGATTAAAGACTTCATTACAGTGAAGTCAGTAAAATTGTTCGAGCAATTTAGTATATCAATGTATTTTCTCCACATGCCTCTAGTGAAATCGTAAACCAACGAGGAATTACAAAAAGAACTGCCAAATCTGAAACATTTGTGAGTAGTAAACGATACTGCTGAAAGAAGCGTCAATTTAATGACTGATTACAATTCAGTAATTATGAGGATTAAAGAGGAGAAGCAGTATTTGTTGCAAGTTGTGAGTAATTATCGCCTCCGATTTCCAGAAGCTGAGAAGAAAACACTGGCGATAAAGAAACAAACATTAACCCTCAATTTCCAACGGCCCTCAAAATAAAAAAATAAGGTAAGAACGCATTTTCTCCTCTCTACCAAAGAAAAGAACACATAAATGAGTACAATAAAATGATTTTCTTGAATTTTTAATTTTTTGAAACATTTAAGAGTATTCTTAGAAAACAAAGTAGTACCTAGAAATATTTCAATCTTTCAAAAAAAGGCGAAAATAGAGTATTCAAACAAAATAACATTGTTTAAACAATTTAAATTTGTTCAAAAATTTACTAGTATGTTTAGAAATCAAATTAGTACTAAAAAATGTAAGAATCTGTCGAAAACTGGGTGAGGTTCATTGTTTCTCCTGCCTTTTTCAGGTAAAATTTATACTTAAACAAACACTCATCATTTAAATAATTGGAAAATTATTTAAACAAATTACTTCATTGTTACCATTGATTGAAGAACTCACAACGTGTAGAAAATACGTTCATTTCGCGACTTACCTAAAAAAAAAGTTTAAACAAATTAATATGGTTTAAACAATTGAAAATTAGTTATCAGATGACTGGGTTTCAGTAAATTACTGTGTAATGATTATTTATAGAAAAAGCTTTGAAAAGCGTTAATAAACCGCAATATTACGTAAAATTCGAATTTGTCACTTATAGGGTTTTCTTTGGGGACCCAAAAGAGTGGTCTAAATTCATTCATTTTCAAAATTCATGATTGATTTTTATTCTCTGACGAATTCTGAGCAATATACTGAAACGCGGAATTATTCATAAATATCATCGCGTTTAACTTTAGATTTACAAAAAGCTGACTTTATCCCATGTTGAATCAATCGGAAACTTCATGCTCTTTGCGCGACCCCCAAATATTGAATGAGTGCAATCTTTGTCGCTCTTACGGTGTTGGCCGCGACCCTGCCCTGCCGAACGCTCCGAGAGAGATAAGAGTCAACTGTCGAGAACGAGATGTGCCAAATTTACTGGAAATACAAGTTCTCGACAATAGCCTCTATTATATACTCCAGGCCCAACAGCGTTGTCCCTGCTGGGCCAAATGTTCCCAAAATATTCGGTTGAAATGATTGTCCTTGCGATTGGTGCTCTCGGAGGTGCGAAGTCATCACTGGTTTGGAACCACGAAGCCATACTCGCCTGCCAGAAACATGCGAAGGCACTTGCGAGATGGATGCAGAGGGCTGTAATTCTTGGGTCGCTCCGTGTCCTCAAGAAACGCGAGGGTTTCGCCGGCCCTTCATTGTGATTCCATCGTACGGTGTGGTCACCCTTTGCACGGTCGTGAGGCGTGGCCATAGGTGTAATTTACCACAATTTTACTGGGAGCCAGTGTCATTTCGCTCGATGGCAGTCACTCCCAGGGGTGCCCAACAGTGGTTGTTTAACCAATTTTTTATTATATATATTTTCATTCTATACTAACAGTTCCATGCATCGTTCTGATATGAAGTCTTTTTATCAGAACGATGCACGGAATTCCGACGCAGTATTTTTAACACCTTGGTAAAAATTTCGGAAATGAAATTTCTGATAAGTTTGTGTACGATTTTCTATCAGAAATGTGAATCAGTTTTGACCTAAAAATTGAATTCATGGAAATAGCTTGTAAATCAATTATGAATTAAATTAACAGCATTTTTGCCTAAAATGTTATTTTGATTTTCTTTTAGAAATTTTTGTAAAGAATCGGATCCAGATCACGGGAAGGTTCGGAAGGAAATAAAAACGAGTGGATAGCTTCGAAAGAACTTTCTATAAGAAATTTCTATCAGGGCAGTTATCAAACCCACGAATTCGGTAAAGATTGGGAATGTTTCAAAAACAAGTTCATAAACATTTCATATCTTTGAATCCTTGTGTATCGATGTACTTTGATGCGCTGATTGCGAATATGGCCATAAAAAACTGCAAGCTTAATTGTAAAAAATTATGTTTCTGCAAGCTTTTTCAAGTTTCATGAGGGCAAATAGTATTTTATGACGTCGCGACATACTGACCATTCATATTTATGAAAAAAACCTAGATTTCAGGTAAATTCAGAAATGCAAAAATTGCTAACATTGAATTTTGTTATTTGTTTTACAAATTTTATGTCCATGAAAGTTAAAAATATATTCAGAAGTCAATCAATTTTGATATTGAAAGACATTTGTCAAATGGCCCGTCTTAAGAAAAACGTGTCCTAAGACCCAACATAAATTAGTATTTTTAATAAATAATTATTGACTTATGTTCAAGTATCTACTGTATAGATGTTTCCCTGTTTAGTGAATTGATTATAATTTTATAATTTCGAACGTAATTTTTGAGCACGCACCTTTATGATTTTTAAAATTTTCTTCTTAGCGAGCTTCTCAAACCACTCTTGTTTTTTTTAACAGAAACTGAAAGAAATGTCTCACACTATGTATCTTATAGCGTGATAAATTTTATCAGAACGACACACAGAACTCCGACGAGCAATTTGAAAAGTTATCAAACTCACGACTTCCGTAAAGCTGTTTTTTCTTATCAATTTTGCATGTGTACCTACAGCCTTTGTAAATGATTAAAAAGCTATACCGGAGCAGAAGATAGACGGCGATGTGGGGAAAAACTGACCTTTGTTAGAAAGAGCCTTAGTTACCAGTTTTTTCCATTACAACTATATAAATGGGCAATCTAAAAAATATATTGTAATAAGCTAAACTTGAAATTGCTGCACTGGAATAAAATTCTTGGTTCCAAGGAAATGCATTTCTTTGATTCTATTTTTTTAAGCTAAGGAAACTGTTTGCTTCATTGCAATGAATATTGTTGAAAAGCAACAAAATCGTGCATTTGATTCAAAGAAATTCTTTCCTTGGATGCCATTTCTTTGAAACATTGAAATATTTCTTGGCCTATGAGAATGTGACATAATGTACCCAAGAAAATAATATCTCTGAACCTAAGAACCTGGTTTCCTTGCGTCTTGTTTTCGCATCCACAAAAATATTTCTTTAGCTCGATGATTTCGAGCCTTTGAATTGAAAAAATCTATTTGAAATAACTAATTCATCGTTGCCTGGATCAAATATTTTGATTTATTTAAATCAAAGAAATATTGAGATAACTAAAAGCGATATTAATCAAGTGAAAGAGATATTTCTTTCACGTGAGGAGCTGGTATTGTTATTCCAATAGTTCATGTCATTAGTGAAATCAAGTAATTTGTTTAAGCACGTATTAATTTCTTTACTTGAAAGGAGTGTTTCTTTTGACAAATGTGATTCATGTCAAATAAACATTTCCTGCAAGCAAAGAAATATATTTTTGAAATAACATCATACAAGATTCATTCAAAAAAATATTTTTGTAAGATTTATGATTTGTACCGAGTAGTTCAGGACAAATACCGCCACATGCGAAGAGCGTATGGTCTCACAATATAAACTGATTCTCAAGAATATAATTTAGTCCAAATTTTCGTCACAGTTCTAATTTAAAAATATGTACCACATAAATATTTATTGCCGTTGAAAAACATTTGTTTGTTATAAAGACATATTTATTTTACCTTAAAGTACGCTTACTTGAATCAACGAATCATAAATTTGCTTCAAGAAAAGTTTTACGCATTCCGAGTTATATTTATTTGTATCTAATGATCATTTTTTTTAATTTGCGTCATACGCCTTAACATTAAAGAACTCACCAATCTTATCGAATACTTATTTCTCACAGCTAATAACAAATCTAATTCGCTCAACGAATATTCCACAGTGTCAAAAAAAATATTTCTTTGCATGAATCATTTCATTCCTTGGATACAAGAAACAAATTTTTATTTAAAACGAAGAAATATTTCTTAGCTGCATTCTACTACACCATTCATTTGATTCGATTTTATTTATTTTTTCATTTCATTTTCAATTTCATTTCATTCAAATACCTTTTTTTCTCAGTGTGTATATTAATACATTTCTCGGAATCTTATTTTCTTACTTACAAATTTGAAACAAATTTACAAATATTTTCCAATGCTAAAAGCCGGTGTTATTTTTGCACTTAATAAATTAGGAATATTAAGGCAAGCATTTCGTATAAATAAATCAATATGATATGGACAAAACTATTAAAAAAATTTATTTTATTCGAAGAGTAAAAGATTAGAGTACATATCTCTGTTAAAGTTCTCTTCAAACTGAATCATTCTCTCTGGTCCCTAGACCTCACACACTTCTTTAGAGTAGGGTTAATATAAACAAGATGATCATATTTCGAAGAAATATATAGGCGAGTAGATCAAATATAATATAGTTGAGACTTAAATTATACAGCCGGCCTACAACTTATATAACAAAAATCCATAAAAACCATTTGTAAAGTATTTAAAGAGGGACAGCTCTTCTGGGCGACTTTCTCATTTTGCTGATTTTTTGAAAAAAATGAGAATTTTTTATAGTAGTTTTGTACTTGGCACAAGGAATTTTTTACATTTCTGGACATAAAATTAATTCATTATAAACCTTGAAAATTCAATTATCCTACGAACGTTCGGAGAAAGAAAGATTCCTCTTATTAGAAACATTCGCAACATTACAATTTTGACTATGAAGTCTTGTAATTTGGACGACTTCAAACTAACTTCTTGAACCAGAATCTTGAAGTGAAATTCAAAAATTATAATTTCTTCAAATGAAAATGTTTGATTTAACTTTCATTTTGAAGGATTGACACGTATTGCTGGAAAAATTGGAAATTGTCATACTTTCGAACGATTAAATTTTCCTTTGTCTAATAAAGAATCTTTTCGTATGAGACTGTTGAAAAGTGTACTGCGCAAAAAGCTTCGATCCTAAATATAACTAGAATAAACAAAAAATTCTTTTTCCGAATGCCGTGGATTGTAAATAACAAACTTATCCACAATACCCGCGCGAGAAATGTGACTTTAGAGTCTCGTTGGCAGACGACGAAGTTATCGATTTCTCGATCGATGACGTGTCCGTGAGAGAAACTTCATTTCCCTCAATAGTGGGAAAAGCAAGTGAGAGAAGTAAATTCAGCGTGGAGAAGAGCAATCCGATAGTAACGCCATCTGTGTGCACCGTGTGCATCGTATTGGAGATATAGGTCATAACTTGTGTGATTGCTCGCGGAGAAAACTTTGCACTCGTTTGAAATCGGCTATGTCTCTAACACGTTGCACAATATACTATTTACGCGGAAAATAGAAATTTATAATTTGAATTTATGACCATAGATTTCCCAGATCTCTGTAAATTGCCGGCAATTTATCGTATTTTTCAAGATGCACAAAATGTCCGGCAAATTCTCGGTTTTCAGGTCTTCCTGGGTCGCCAGGCGCCCTGTCATTGAAATGGTGAAAAAATACATTCTCAAAAGGGAAATTATGAACCTGAAAACATTGCTACTACTTAATTAAATTGAATGGCATCTCATTATAGTTTAAAATTAATACATAAAAAAAGTCGATTATGAACATACGTTTTTCACGTATCTTTTTTCGCATTAACTGTGACTTCCAATTTTCCTTGTCGCGTTGAGCACAATTTGCCAAGGCTTTTTGAACTGCTTGTAAACCACCATTCGGAGAAGATGAGTAACATTCAGGCCGTTATACAGGATTTTCTTTCGAGGAGAGGGGGGGGGGGTGCAAATAAGAAGGGGAATAATGTATATTTTTTTCACAGAAAGCACTGATGTCTTAATAAATAGAAAAGAAGGAAAAATTTTTGGTAATAGTTGGATTATTTCGTTGTACCGGACATATTATTTTTCATAACGTCGAAAAAAATTATAAGCAGAATATTCAATAAGAAGGTTACATGTTTTATTTGAGTTCATATATTTTGGACATGTAGTAAGAAATATTTGTGTTAAGTAGATCACGTATGTTTTTTGGAGAATTGAATATGTTTGGTTATGTATTACTTCTCGAACTCAAGGGTTTATGTAAGTGTAATGCAAATTACAGAATTATACACTCAATAAGATACTATAAACTTTATATAGTACATGACAAAAGTTAATGCAGCATGATTATTTTTTACTTGAGTGTCCATCTAGAGGAGTGATTTCCTTGATTTTTTTTTTTTTGAGAGAGAGCTCGATCACTTTTCCCGGATCAACAGAAATATCCCAGTGGATTGAAATAATAGCATGCGCACTCAGTCTCTCGTGGCCCATTACACTTCAAGGTAGCAATTCAAAAATTATAAAACATTGTTCAAAGTCTTTACATATATTCGGAATTTGAAATAATACTTCAGCATCATAAGAGTTTAAAAATATTCTCATGAACCTGGCAACACTTGCAGAGGTTTATACAATTTCCAAGAAAATTTTTTGGTGTAGAAAAACATACTCAAAAATAATTGGAAATTCATGAAGATTTTGAAATATTTTCAGTAATAATGGAAGAAATTCAACAAATTGTTCAGAACCTCAACAAATTATAAAAAATTTTGATAAGTTCACAACAGCTTGAAAATTGATCGAAATTATGGAAAATTAAGGGTCTCAGAGTTTTCAGAAATGATCAAAACCTGGATTAAAGTCTGAATTTTTCAAAAATTCTCATAAAGAAACACAAAAATTCCAGGAATTCGTGGATACATGAATTTTTCTCGAAGGCATGAAACAATATAAAAAATTATTCGAAATTCTTTGGAACCCTTATGAGTACTAAAATATACGAATTATTCTGAATGACCATACACTTTTCTTTTGCGAATTTGTAAAAACTCTTGAAAATTGAATAGTTCGTTTTTTCATTCATAAATCCCATAAACTTTAAAAGTACAATATCAAGTTCAAAAATTTAAAAACATTCTACTGAAAAATGGACAAAATCGCAATCTATGAATCTTTGCATAGTTCGAATTCAAGAATCCAGATTTTCAAAATTTTCACATCATTGAAATAATGACAATTTTGGATATAATTGACAATAATGCCAATTGTCGACATTTTTACCAATAATGAAAACTCTCAACGATTCTAAATTTTTAACGTAGAAGAACTATAACTAGCGTAATTTCATCAGTGAAGTAAGTTTCACAAATCAAAATACAAAACTCAACGTCTAAAACGTTGAATACAATTTTTTTCCGAAATTCATCACGACATAACCTCGAAATATTGCATTCAAAACATCACT
>JAUMHM010000083.1:48376277-48390349 GCA_032362435.1 Melikaiella ostensackeni
AACTTACGGGCCTCCGAAATCATGGGGAAATACTAAATGTAAAACCGAGTCCAAACGAAGAAGCCGTTTTGTCTAGTTTTTTGCATACATAATCTGAAGAGTAACAAAATTTGCGGAACAGGCCGTTTTTTCGGGAATTTTTTTTTTATGTAATAATCGAATAAAAAATGTAATAAGGGCATCCGACGCTCAAACTGGACAATACTTTTCCGAAAATCGATCCAAACTCGCAATGCGTAGAAATTCGAAATAAAATAATGCGGTTGTTCTACGCATCAAGGCGCATCTTTTTTTCATTCAAATTTTTTTCATCCGAAAAAATTTTTTCGAGATAAAAATTAAAAACCGTCATTTTCGCACAGATCGAAAATCAATGTTTTTAAAAATATAACTCGCGATGACTCGCTCAATTTATTATGAAATGATTCAAACCCACAACCACTTCATTTGTTTGACTTTAGCGGAGCCATACAGTCGTAGAAAACAATAAAAATCATTATTCTTCAGAAGACATTCAATGACAAATTCAGGGCTTTCGAAACTCGTGCACGGCGATGTTCCCGTGAAGAAAGGGTCGAGGAAATTTCATGACCCAGCAAACTTCAAGCGAGGCGATTGTTCCTCAGGGTTTGAGGAAGTTTTCTACAAAGTTTTACGCAATTACATACATAAACATAGGAACAGTGTTCAATCATTTTTATTGTCTCCTTCGACTTGATGGCTCCGCTAGAGTCAAACAAATGAAATGGTTGTGGTTTTGAACCATTTTTTATTTTAAATTTCTACGCATTTCAAGTTTGGAGCTCATTGCATTTTTCATTCGATTATTACATAAAAAATAGAATTTTTCCGAAAAAACGGTCTGTTCCGCAAATCTTGTTACTCTTCAGATTATGTATGCAAAAAACTAGACAAAATGGCTTCTTCGTTTGGACTCTGTTTTACATTTAGGATTTCCCCATGATTTCGAAGGCCCTTAAAGACGCGGTGAGATAATTCATTCCAAGTGCCAGGTGGCGACTTGACCTAAGGCAAGAAAAAAGAGAAGAATTATGTAGTTTGAATCCCTCTTGCGTTACAGGTACTTTTGTACCTGCTCGTATATAAAAGTGGTATACACGGAACATTTTTCGCGTCTTATTAAAAGATTTATAAGATCAGATTACACTGTCATAAATTGGTCAGAAACTAGTGTATTCTCTTCTGAACACCTGCTTTTTAAATTTATTATCAGAACTGGGCGCTATATATTCTATATGCAGGTAGATTGTTTTCAACTCTTAATTGCCAAGCAGTATCCTAATCATTCCATTTACAGTACATTTGCTTTGAAGAATTATTTTAAATATTTCTAAACGGTTTTATTTGCCAAATAAATATATTACGCTCAGTTTTGATATGGTTACAGATGATTAAACGTGTATTGATACACGTTCTGACATTAAGAAACGCATTTCATTTAGTCGTTAGTTGCACATTAATTGTCTTGGAATATCACTCGATGGTTTTCGTAGCTACATATGTGTGTAGTTGCAAGAATTCCAATTTTTCAAGTGAAAGATTACAATTTAAAGATTACAATTAATTCCTGGAATGTATTCGAAAAATATCTGCAGTTATACAATTCTGTTGAGATTAAGGAAGAAGATCTTAAGTAATAGGTAAGTACTTGCTCGTTTATTGAAAATCGATCATTTTTCTCGTTATAAAGCGTAACGTATCACACTTTAGTTTTTCATTTTCGGAGGTAGATGAATATGTTTTGCAATATCGGTGTGAGCTTCAACTATAGATACGAATCTGAGTTGAATAGACTAATTGTGAATCACTACTTTAATATTCATTATATGAATTACTCGAAAAGAATGATGAATCATAATGAACGTTACAGAATTTGGTATGACCCACACTGTAAAAAATAGAGTTTTTTTGCTGTATCATTTTTTGCAGGTATTATTTTAGACTTGAGGTTTCGTGATTTCAAATAATGTAAGATAATTTTATGCTGTTATTTTCAATGTAAAACAAATGACTTTGGGATCCCACTAGTGGTATCATTTTAAGACAGAAGTGAATGAATTTAGTACCATTCGAGACTGTTTTCCCCAAGTTTTATTCGAATGCCTGAAATGAGCCCTGAAATTATACTTTTTTTTTACAGTTCACAGAAAAGTCACACTATGCGTAATCAAGTGTAAAAAGGTATTTTTGTCTCACATTAAATTGCTTTTCTTTCATACGGTAAACATTCTAGGTGGTACCAGATGGTATTCAAACTTACGGATTAAAAGACCTTAAAAAATTTCAAGCACGTTCCCGAGGTGTCCAAATCTTTCAAGGCACTACTTTTTTTTCCTGAAAATATTCTCGACCAAACCTCTACCTTTTCTTCTGCAGAATTTCGCCGCATACGCGTAAGGATCCGACGAATCTTTAGCATTTAAAGGAAGCATTAACGCTAAATTTCACCTTAAATCTGTGGAATTCGACAGCTATGCCGGAGTAGTTGTATGGAGTTTGCGGAATGCGGGGATTATAGCGATTTGGGGGTGGCAGAGCGACAAAGGGATGCGAGTTTGAATATTTGATGTGTGTGCGTGTATAGGGCCATGTAAGGTGTATAATCTGGTGAGGTGAGATTGCAAGTGGGTCGCCAACATATATCTTGGTATCTCGCAATTTGATCTCTGAGCCGCGGCCGCCCGTATATTTACATGTATAATTAATATAACCCACCACGTATAGGCGCAGTGCCAGCCAGCAGGGCGATCCTGGGCCACCTTCTACCCTTTGAGCCTATCGTCGAACGGTTCTCCAACGAACCACGAATCTATATTCGCAAGTCCAAACAAGAGATTCCCACGATCAGGGATCGAGGTTTCGAGCGACCTAACTTTAGCGGTTTCGTTGCGCTGATGGCAAATTCTTTTGTAAATGTTCATCTCCGATACACACACTCGCATAGGAAGAAAAAAGGGCGTCGGATACCAGCCCTGGGCGCTAATTCCTGAATCGATTGTTATAATTCTTGGGCTTACTACTGAAGATGACTTTTTTCATTCTTAGAAATAAGGATATCATCATCCTTCTCATCTTTTTGATTATCTTGATTGTAATCTCACTTGTGTTTGCGCATCAATTTTCTCTTTCGTATATGCAACAGTTTGGAGAACGGATTTGCAGTGGAGTTGAGGATCATGTGTGATAAAATAAAGTGATAAAATAAATCTGGGTAATTAAATTGAAGAAATGCTTTTAGATAATTCTGAAAAATGCAATCACCTTTTCAGGTACACATGTAAGTGAAATTTCAATAATATACTGGATTCAAAAATTTAATTATAAGTTGTAAAATTCATCAAACGTTATTCAAAAAGAGTCCCGAATCTCGCTATAACTGCATGTTTACCTGAAAATATAATCTCTCTTACCAAAGCTGGAAATTCTCGAGGGCCATGCAAAAATTACATCACACTTCCAACTTAATTTTTTCACATAATACGTTTTTAATCACCAACGCCAAGTAATGAGCGAATCTATAATTAAAAGTCACCCTCCCCATGTCATTTCACAGTACAGGAAGAGGTATTATAAGCTTTCGTCATAATACACTGTCCGACATTTTTCGACTCTTTTGCTTTCCTTCAAATCACTCTGGATGATTCTTACATGCTTTTTCTCGTAGATTAGGAATTCGTTGACAAAAATACTCTAGCATGTCTAGTTTTTTTTTTCAAAAGCATGGTCAAAAGGTCAAAAAGCGTTTTTTTGGCACTTTTTAGAAGCCTATCAAAAATCAATGTGACGTGCCAGATTCTTCCACGCGGGTTCCGCGCGCGTCTAAAAAATCGGTTTCCGACTGCTCCATGCTAATTTCCTTTCATTTTCAGCACGATAAAAGCGTTTTTTTGACCTTTTAACCCTGTTTTTCGAAAAATCTAGACAAACTAGAGTATTTTTCTCAACGGACTCTTAATCTACGGGAAAATCCTATAAGAATCATCAAGAGTGATTTGAAGGAAAAAAATCCTGTCGGACAGTGATTTATAACAAAAATTTGCATCCGCTCGTTAAAGAGAGCCTTGTCTTAAGAGTCGATTTTACTTGTAATATTCAAATATCAAGAAGTAAAAAGAATAGCCTGTAATCGCGGTACCGCGCGAATTCGTTGATTCAAGTTTGGTCTGGAAGGAAGAATGCAGTTCATTGTAAACGAGACTTTAATTAAGCGCGGTAGTTGCAATGAATTCCACAATACGTTCTTATTTGCGCATCGCAACGCAACGCTTAGCAAGAGGCGCACTCGATAAGAGTCCAATGTGCCGGCAGCGTTGCGCTCGTGGGATTTTTTTCGGTGAAATAATGCACTGTACAGTGCACAGTGGTAGGAGAGTAAGTCCCTCCTGCCATTGTGGTCGCAGGGGCGCAATTAATTATTGAGTGCCCGCGAGGGACTGAGCATTGTTGAATCCGTTGCACGCTCATTTCTTCCTACACAATCTGCCCTAAGTTTCCGCACGCCCATATCCACACACTCGAGAAGGCACAAGTTATTTTAACATTAACTAAGTTGGGATTCATTATTGTATTTACTTTTTTAAATTATGTGTAACCATGTATACCTTTTCCAGCCTTTTACATAACCAAATACCCCTTTGGTATCATTTTGTTCAAGCCCAAAACCCCAAGGGCAGTGTTGCTAACAGACCGCGCTTTTTTCAAATGCGCAGGCGTCGAGTAGCGAAGGAGTGACGAAAAGACTATTCATTTTCTCTCTTACTCCACCAATGCGCGACGCCTGCGCAGTTGAAAAAAGCGCGATTCGTTAGTACCACTGCCCAAGAGAAAGGAAAATTGCAAAAAACCTTTCCTGAGCGCAGCCGGTTACCGACGGTCGAGGTTGAATGTAGAGTTGTAGACATTTGATATCATCGAGTTAAAATACCCATCCTCGGCGTTAAACCTCTCGCTCGGCAGTAGTTGAACGCTGCTGATGGTTTCATTTCATTATTTATTTTTGTTCAGTAAATGTATTCACTGACTGTAATACTAGAATGATTACAATGCAACTATGAAGAGTAAAGATTTGGACTGTAGCACAATTTGTCTGGACCTCTTTCCGCTGCGAGGTGAATTTCGAAAGGTGTTTGGGCTTAATAAATTAAGTCCCGTGTATATCTCTGGTTGGTGTAGTGATATACATTCGGTTAGGTGTAGATTCGTGTAAGTGGATTCGGTCATCAGAGTCTCGCGATTCAACATTGTACGTGGGCTGGGGCGCGTGTACTCTTCAGGTAGACGCGCAAAGGGAAGAATGAGCACGAAAACGTCTTTCCTCTGTCTTGTCGCGCGACAATTCGAAGCAGTGGTAATTAAGAGAAGGCTGAACGTGGGTCGAGTAAACGATTTCGCCAGATCAAATTAATTCCAGGCGGTCGAATTAATTCCGCCTTGCGAATCGTCGCCATTCCTTATACCCGTACCTATAAGTCAGCGTTCGCGCGAGAAGGAACGAACATGGATACCAATTACGTGATAAATTCAACTCCATACAACTACCTCCAAGTTTAAACGTACCGTGGGTAATGTAATTGATAGAGTAACCTAGGATTTGTACCATTTAATGTGAAACCCCGGTGAAAGTTTCCATCTGCCTGAATTAATTTTCTTCCGAAATCTGACTGAGGTTGAAAAAGATGTAGGGTAAAGACATCAATAGTGGGCTACAGGCTCTCATTTTCGCATGGAAATAGTAAATGCAAAAAGAAAAATTGAAGTTAGCTGTTGCCTGAATTACCTTCATGTGTAAGGTTGAGTTAGTCACCAAACAATGTCGATCTGATTTTTTTAAATTATTCAGTGCTAAAATACGCAGAATATGAATCTACGCGCATTAACTTTTCCCGGCCTAACAGTCACTTTATAATGAGCGCTAATGAATTCCTATCCGAAACTTTCGCCAGGGAACTAATCTTGAAACTATTTTCGAATAGCTTTTAAAATCCTGTTTTTTTTTCGAGGCGGCTTGAATTCAGTAATAAGTGTTCGAAAATTTTTCATCACGTTAATTTAGTTCTCGGCGCGAATACTAATTTCAGCGCACCAGTTGCGTGTCTCTGAAAATGAGATGGACGGATTCGCGAGCGTGTTGGGGGTGCATTTTACGACTGAGGAACGTAGTTGAGAGTCAGAACGGAAGTAGTCCACGGGAGCGATGCAGTCGTAACGTCAAATTACAAGACACCTGTTCCACGAAATAACTTTATCCGCGCATTTCGTATTCCCTCATGCACGCTCAGTTATATTTCTCGCGTGAATTTTTTACCTTTGTTTGTGTCGAATCAATACATGTTGCAAACATATGATAACTACAAGGTGATTTTTTAAATAAATAATTTGTTTTAAATATAAATATAGTATTTCTATGACTAGAAGACAATAAAATCATTTTTTCTTCAAATGTGGGATTAGATTATGAATTTTGAATCACCCAGTATAAAGATATGTCGCGAAACATATATGCGCGACTAGTTGGCTGGTTGGTTGCGCGCCTCGAAAGAGATTATCGCGATTAGATTTGAGATATTACAAAAGTATAGCGGGTAAGTCGATTGTTTCATACTACTCACGGGGGCGTAGTACATTTTGTACGACAACATGGTATTATCGCAATACCAGCTACGTCAGATTGGCGATCGTGGTTCGTATTACGTATCTATTAAGGCGGGATCTCGATTCACACTTTCTTCAGTGGCCTCTGTAATGAGTAGGTTCCAATGCTATATTTAGAGTACAAAAAAGGTGTCTCATGGCATCTTTATCAGCGTCTGCATTTTTATCCTAGCAGAAAAATGGTCGCATGTCTAATGGACATGCAAAGCATGTAATTGTGGATAGTTGCTCAGTTCACAGTTGTTGAGAAGCCATCCCTATTTTCAGATTTAAATGTTTAATGGACGTTTTCAACCCTCTAGCTTACTTGAAACCTGTTTTGGAATTATAAGCATGAACATGATTCATTGAAGTTCATAATTGATTACGTTTTGAGTAATGATTCAGGTTTAGTTTTCTCACTATCTCACTATTCTTGGCAAGAAGTCTTTCGGACTAAAAATGAAATAAAGACGCAAAAATATAAAAGTTTATTCTTTTGTTGGAACTGTACCAATTCGCTTATTGATCTGTAAAATATTTCACTACTGAAGTTAATTCAGTAGCCGCTAGACTTGCGACTACTGGGAATTTTTCTGTTTCAGTTTGGAAGAACGAGGCGACAAAGCTGATTATCTTTAATCTCCTGTGAATAGATCGGCAATTGATTTTGCAAAAGTAAACTCTTTTAAATTTTCGCCTTTTTCGTGGTCAAATCTTCGTTCAACGGTCGCGGATAAGAGCTCAAGTACAATGAAAAGTTTCACGGTGAAAAAGTTGACAAAATTGAGATGGTCGAGTGAGTTTAAAGACCACTTCCAAGGAAACTATTACACGGTAATTGTTTTAATTCCTGTGAAACATCTGAAATTTGAACTAATCCCTGAAACTCTTGACTGCCGCCCCCCTCTTTTTCTTCTTAATTAAAACTACCAACAGTTTGGTGAATAAACCATCACTCACAACATTCACACTTGTACGAATAATTTAAATTGATTTCCACTCAACCGCAAAAAAAGTTTTCTATTTACAAACTTGACTCTAAACTTGAATTCCGTAACTATTTACAATCTTTACACATTTCCTCTTTTCAATTAGAAAATCGGCATACACGTGACTTTGTTCTTCAATCTCCAAAGATGTCGACAGATAATCCGGATCTCTGATCAGGATCACACGCGTCCAACTAGCGTCTTCTATGGGCGACATTTCCAGGCTAAAAACGTACGCCGTGACTATTCCTTGCTTTCTTTCTTGGAAAGAAAGAAGGAAATGGCGAGGTAATTCTTTGCCGAGAGTAGGATAAGATCCAAGTTTATACGTTCCTTGACGGAATTCTAAATGTAATCCGATGGCACTGTGGTCTCGTTTATCGCGGCTAGCCTGTACTGTGGGGTTTCTAATGTTTGCGGGTTCAGGGTAAGAGTTGTCGTCGATGGGACTGACAGGGGTATTTGTTGATTGGCTGAATTGGAACTAAGATCACTGTAATATGCACTACTTGGTGCACTGCTTAACGTTGGTCCATCGGGTTCGGCGTCACTTCCGGTATACGCCGTATTTTGGTAGGACGGATGTTCACCAGGAGCCCCATCGATTCGCATCGGCGAGTGATGATGATGATGGTGATGATGATGTTGAAGTTGATTAGGAGGTATAGGTGTTGTAGGACCATTTTCGTACATCTCATAATCTGGTTCCCGCAACCTGGAAACAAAAAATGTGGCAATTAAAATAAATCAACAATTTCGTCTGCAGGAAAACGTTTGATGTATCAGTTTGATTGTTTATTTACCTTTGACTGTGTCGTGTGCGAAGAGCATCCCTTGGGAGAGTGCTGTCACCATTCCCCTCACCGTAATGGCGATGTAATCTCGCTGCATCCAATTCGTGGTACTCATCATCCTGGCCACCGGAAGTTGTACCGTACGTGGAGCTTCCCCGCATTTGCAGTTGTAGATCGCTCGCATAACTGGCCGCCTGAGAGTCAAGTTCAGCGTACAGAGCCTCATCGGTTTGCATGTGAGTGTAATGGTTCTCCACCGGGAGATTCATTGCTCTTCGGTGTTGCGGCAGCGAAAGGGGCGTCGCGACGACCCCAGGCGCGCCCCCACCTCGCCTCGAACCCAACCATGACCACACATTATGACCTAAAAAAGAAGAATAATTTCTTACTTCAGACTACATTAGAATTTCTCTAAGTAACTTTTAGACACTTGAGTGACTTGAGAACAATGGCAAAAGTTTCGGATGGAAAAATTTCCACATGCCTGAATCCATTTTATTTCGAAATCTGTATCCAAAACCATCAGTTTCATTTCGAGCTAATTCGAAGTTGAACCGAAAATTGCTCTCCGACTGATTCCTAACTAATCCGGGTTCTGCAGAGTGGTTTACGAATGTTACCGAATATTACCATAAATTATCACTGGTCAACAAAAATGACCCATGTTCCCGTTGAATGCTCAGTGTGATAACTTGAAATCACCAACTCTGGGCTTTTTGGGTTGCTATTGACGAATTTAAAGTTAAATTTTCGAAATTCAAATGGCTGAACCAATATGGCAGACCATACGTAAAAAAGTGTTTTCATTTTCATGATATTGGCTCAATCATTTGAAACTTTGAAAATCTGACTTTAGATTCATTATCAGCGACCAAATCAACCCTACTATCCGTTTAATTTACAAAGGCCCCACCGTAATAGTTCTACATTTTTGACAATTTCAATGTATTAGTAACAATTAACGTAAAATGCAATTGGAGATGACTGTGCTATCTCTTGTAATTTACGTAGTAGAGTTTTGTATTTTGGTTTAAATTGCTTCGACAATTTCAACAAAAATATAATTGGGTAATAATTAACTATGACAAACTTAATATTTATTAGTTTTTAACTAATATTGCTCGAACCCCCTTGTTGTAAGTGTTGGTGCAAAGTCACAACGGCAGCTTACTCAGAAGTTTTTGCCTTTACCTGGATAGAAAGGCGTAATGGATCCTTTTAAAGCTTCTGAATAGGTCGACAATTTAACAATACTATCTTGTTGTGACCTCGCACAAACACTTTTATCAGTCAGGCTCCTAGCAATATTAGTTAAAAACTAATGAGCTAAAATTTTGTCATAGTTAATTATTACCTTATTGTAGTTGTTGAAATTTTCCAAGCAATCTAAACCAAAATGCAACTCTCTACTCAATTGCATTTGACGTTAATTGTTATTAATATATTAAAATTCATTTTTCACGTATGTATAGTCAAAATATTAAAGCATTTACATTTTTGTTCTTATTTTTAAAATTGTTTATCTCAAAGATATCGTCACTGAAAGTCAAGCCATGGCAAAGTGACGTGAAAAACTCGCGCTTTTCATCTTTTCGCGAAGGATATTTTTCAAACAAATTATTGTGAGTAAAGAAATAAGGACTTGTATTATGTGCAATAAAGTAAGCCTTATCATGGTATAAGCTGTGTTTTTTGTGATTTTTTGTAACGAGTAACTGTCAAAAATGTGGAGCTGTTTCGGCGGGCCTTCGTAAAGTGAACGGATAGTAGGGTATGTAATTTTGAGTGCTTTGAAGCATATAGGCTGATGCGTTATTAAACTTTGGCCTATTTGTAAACAGGGGTGCAGATACTTAATGATATCTCAAGAACGGATTATCTGAACTCTTATTTCTTTTTTACTTTTTTTTTGAGATTACTCGTAATTCTAGAACCATTGTAGCAATTGTAAAAAATTGGTGATGTTTGACATCTGCATTAAAAAACGCATTGAAATAATGTGACGCACTTCTAAAATAAAATTATTGTGACCCCTAAACAAGCTGTTGAAAATATTTTTTGTTAAAAAAAAGAGTTACAAATATCTAATAAACTACACCTGAGGACGACAAATATAGGATAGATTCGTGTTCAGCATCAAAAAATACTTTGGAAATGTTATGTCGCATTCAACGAAAACATGGGTCATTTTTGTTGACCAGTGTTATCGGTCCTACATGGTAAATTTCGATAATGTTCGTTAACTATTTTAAATTAACCCGAATTAATTTGGTTTGTAGTTGGTATTGAGGGAGGGATTGAAAAGAATTGATGGGTGGTTTCAGAAGATTGCTTTCGGATTCATTAGGGTTCAAAAAGATTGAAAGATTGGTACGGATTTATTCGATTTGAATTTCTTGTACGGATTGAAAGAGGCTGTAAAGTCTTTCTGGGTGAGCCCCGGATTCATTTGGATTAGGTGCAAGTATGGAAAAGGATTGAAAGGTGGGTGGGGATTGGGTTCAGATCACAGTTGGTTTTGAAGCACGGATTAAAGAGGATTGAAAAGTTAGTCCGCACGGGCCTTAGATTCATTCGGATTCAACTCATGGATTGAAAAGAATTGAAAGTTGCTTTCGGATTGATCGGATTAACATTGATGTTGGTTTGCAAACTAAGAAGGAATGACAGTCGCTCGAGGCGAGTCTCGAATTTATTTAGATTTGACGTCCGATTAAGGATTGAAAATTTGTTTCGGTTTGATTGGGAATATTTTGGATACAGATTTCTAAATGATACAGTTTGGACTGGTTCGAAATGCGTTCGTTTTTGAAACTTTCGCCAGGGAATACTTGAGAATTCAAAAGACTTCAGTTAATTCAAATGACTTTTAGAGTGTCAACCTCTCGGATGCTAGACTCTTAGGTATCGATATAATTGAAAGGACATGAGGAAAAACTCAGCTACTCTATGCATGGACTGTTACGTGACTATTTAACGTCTCCTTGAGAGCTCTTTTTTTCTTAGGTATCACGAAAGTGTACTTCCTCTTTGTGCACGTATTTATACATGAGCGTACTTTGAGTACCTGCATTACGTATTTTACGGGTAGTCACTTGCGGTTAGAGCATAAAGTTACTCGTTGTTGTGTACATTTTTAAGGACGTATTTTAGGTTTCTTTGAAAGCCCTGGCGGGTAATGAGTTTCAAGAGTTACTGCCCGATTATTATGGGTATTTTTTATACTCCTGGGAAAGAAATCCAAGTTTTACAATGCAATAGAAAGGCAAAAGCTTGAATGAATTTATTGCATAGAAGCGTTTGTTGATAATGTACTGTGGAATAAATCGTTAATGCTTGAATGAGTCTTCAGTATCTACATTGACTAAGATCAATAGCGTCTTCGCTGAGTAGGAAATCGTTGAGAACTCTCTCTGTTTCTACAATAAGGAGCAACTCCTGTGAATAAGATACATTGTGACAGAAGGATCGATATACTCACCAGGACTCGGCGCGACATCATGATAAGGTGGTAATTTATCTAGCTCGAGTGGCGGTCTATCGGGTATTACGGAAACACCACCGCCACCTGCACCTCCACCACCTGGATTCCCGGATTCCTGGTTCGTTGCTTCTTCGATGCCAATGCCACAGCAACTTGCTGAAAACGAAAAAACAGAGCAAGTTGTAAATTTTATTGCACAACTCTTTATGCTACTTGTATGGATAATGCGTCAAACACTTCATATACAGGATATATATATATAATATAAGGCTACTTGAATTTCGCTATATTATTGTGAAAGGGGTCTTGCAATTTGGGGCTTCGACGTACAACCGACCGAAGAAGCTTGTCAAGTGCCCAGGTGAGGTTGGGCGGAATCCTGATACGTATGGCCGCATAATGTACGTTGGATTCCCGCACATTATGATATGCGCGCAGTATGAAAAGCCTGTTTTCTGTATGGCCTCATTGTGCGCCTGTCATAGCCCGTCAAGGGCATCACGTTGGGATGGGGTAAGCGGAGAGAGTAGGGAGGGGCTGAAGCGCTCGAGATTTTATAGATCAGAGAAGCCGACAAAGAGAATCTCGAAAAAATGAGATTATACGGGAATCCCATGCTCAAAAGGTATAAAGGTATTTCATAATACATGCACGTACAAGACTTGCCGTTATGGATCTATGCCTTATCTACGTGTCCTACACTCCGAATGAGCATATCTCGCACACGACACGTGATTCGAACCACTACCTGTTGCTTTCATTCTTATCGCTCTTGACATGGACAAAGCTGGAACGACGATTAAACAGTTGATGAACAGTAATACGAAACGGTCGTAGTGGACAGTTGGATTATGACATTTTTTTAAATCAAGTTTTTGTAGAATAATGAATTCTGAAAGTGATTCAAGTTACGTTAGAATTTTATTCTTGTATGGAAGAAAAAATTCCGACATTACGAGTATTATTTAACTACACATAGCTATGAATATTCGCCTTTGCACTAGTCCTCCTAGTGAATATTGTGGAATATTCTATAATATTAAAAAATGTAGTCAAGTAAATAAACTAAAACAAGACATTGTAGATGAAGAACAAGTTTGATATATTTTTGAATTCTCTGAATATATTTGATCATTCTGCAGTAATTTCAAATGACCTTGAAAGTTTTGCAGTATTTTTTTCATCTAAAAGTGGATCAAAGCGTTGCACAATGGAGAAAAATTTGACAACTACAGAACTACTACTTTGAGAATTGCAATTGCATTCACATCTTCCTACGTGAGTGCTCAGAAAAAACTAGGGGTTTTATGATGTTGCGGCTCTACTGAAAAACTGGATCCTTTGGAATCTGTCAAAATCAGATGTTAATCAGAAGTGGTTCTTTTGGAAACTGTTGACAATGACATGAGGCGTAAAGGCTTTTTCACACCCGATATTACTGCAAATGCCACCGGGGTCAGAGTCCCGGGTTGTCTTCAGCGGGAAATGAATTCTTTTATAGAAAAATCACTGAGTCGCTTTCAGAACTCACAATTTCCATCCTTTTGATGTTATATTGGGTGTTTTTGTCAGGAAATGGATTATTTTAAAGGAAAATCACTAAGTCCCTTTGAAAACTTACAATTTCCATTATTTTAAGTTTATGTTGGGCGTTTTCTGGGGGAAATGAATTATTTCACTGAAAAATCACTAAGAGTGCCATCCCATGTCAACGATTTTCTGCCTAGTTCTGCATTCGGCGTTTTGTCACTAGGCGTTTCAGCTAATGACAGAGTGTCTGAGGATGACTAGAAGGATGTCATGGGCTGAAATGCCAAATGACAAAACGCAGACCTTAGAAATGGCAGAATAACGCGATAATGGGACCTCACAAGTTCCATTATTTTGAGGTTATGTTGGGTGTTTTCTAGGGGAAATGGATTATTTTATAGAAAAATCACTAAGTCCGTTTGAAAACTCACAAGTTCCATTAGTTTGATGTTATGTTGGTCGTTTGCTGGGGGAAATGGATTATTTTATAGAAAAATCACTAAGGGTGCGCTCCCATGTCGGCGTTTTGTCACTAGGCATTTCAAACAATGGCAGAGTATCTGAGGATGAATAGAAGTATGACATTGGCTGAAATGCCTAGTGACAAAACGCGGACCTCAA
>JAUMHM010000083.1:48402333-48414009 GCA_032362435.1 Melikaiella ostensackeni
TTCATTGAGCTACCATTTTTTCTTCACTTACTTTTTGAACGTCAAAGGCAGAGGACTCGAATTTTCTCGCCGATAGTGGTTTGATGAATGCGCGGTACTGCACCAATACTGAGTCCAAGTGCTGGCTTACACCCGACTTGAGAGTTTCGTGAAAATTAGCTCGGTACTGGCTTAGTACTATCCCAGTACAGAGTAAAATTTCAAAATTTTGAAAATTTTAATCTTTGAAATTTTATTAATTTAACACTGTCATACGAGTCACAGGGCAGCGTCTGTTGTTGAGGTTTTTGAAATTTTTGTTATTTTTCACGTATCTCTAGCCGTTCTTGAAATATTACAAAATTTAGAAAATTTTAATCTTGGGAAATTTTGAAAATTTGTTGCTGTCATCAGAAAAAGGACTGAAGCTACATCCTTTTTATGATAATCCCAAAATTTTCTTATTTTCGACATATCTGCAGCCGTTTTCGAGATATTTCAAATTTTTTACAATTTTAACTTTGAGCTTTTTTGAAAATTCTTATTCTTATTCTGGTCAATACTGGCGTAGTGCTGCGCCAATTGTAAATTTCTCATTGGATAGGACGTTAAGTATACCAGATTGTAGAGAGGAGCTGATTGCTGTGTTGGAAACCCGGGTTGAATTCTCGGCAACTACGTTTTATCCTATAACTCGACTTTTTCTGTTTCAGCAAATGAATATTCATAATTTAATGCTTAAAACTTAGTAAATATATATGTAAATTTAGGTTTATAAAATGAAAAGTGACTACGTCGACCCGTCAACAACCACCGCTCTGTGTCCTTGTAAATTCTTTTTGGCCTATCATTCTTTACTGTTGCGAGTATAGGACTGATTTCTGTTCTGGACTGGACTCTGTACAGTACTCTAGAGGAGTCAAGCCGTCGACGAACTGTAATGTCTTTAGTTGCCTACAAAAGTTGATACCACGATTACACTTGAATCAACAAGGTAATTTCAAACTCGATTTTCTTTTACAACGCCAGTTCAGTAATGAATACCTCGACACCCAACGCTACAGACCCAATTTTTCACTCCCATTTTCCTCCGTGTATACCATCTAGTGTAAGCGGAAAATAATGAAATTGAAATACAATCCTTCTTTTATGACAAAGAAGAAAACAATTTTTCACCATCATATTGCCGTTGTTCATTGACTGACCCTTCTGAAATGTTGCTGTAATTAAATTTGACTAATAATACCTAAACAAGATTTTTGTTCCCCACTCTTTCCATTTCATAGAAAAGATTGATTGATAGTATATAGTTTCTCATCAGTTTCAGTCGACTGTATTATTTAGATGGCTTTTAGCGCATCAAAACAATTTTCTACATGTATATTAATTACTAGTTTCATGCACGGATGATTGCAAGAATTTTGTCGATGCCTCATGTTCTACTGGAATTTTAATCTGCATATTCTCTGGTATTATGAATGAACTGAACGCAACATCGAACTACTTTTAAGAGGACATTGCGAGGCGGCGTGAAAACTTGATTTAAACAGGATCAGCGGGGACCTAAGCTTTAGGCAGAGCATGCTATATAACTTGTAAATTTAACAGGCCGTATTAAATGATCATGTAGTCGCAAGGGAAGAGCTGTTTTGCTTGCAGTTTGCGTATCGAGGGGATCAAGATATTGCTACTTTGATTTCAGAAAGAAAATTGTCGTATAATTGGCTCGTGGTTGAGCTAACGATAAGAAATGCTTGTGCTCCCAGCGGGGCTTCCCCGCTTTATTACTCGTCCACGCTATATTTCCCAAGTACTTTCACCTACCGACACCAAGGTGCAAGAATCACTTCAAATATCCAACGCACGCATGCACTTTTCGATCTTCTTGTGTATTTAACGAGACAGAAGATGTCACAGTCTTCTTGCCGTAATTAAGAGAATACACTAAAGTTTAAACATTTATTCAGTTAATATTCTAAAGTGGCTTTGTTTTTTATACGTGTACATCTTTTCAAAATATTAATTTCATTCTGTCTATGAAAGATCATTATTGGAATTTAAGAAGTTTATCTGTTGCACTTAAATTTAATGTAAATTACAATTAGCGTTTGAGATTGGCCACTCATCATGATTCAGAAAAGAATTCTCGGTTTCTTCACGATTTTCGCACATATTTCCTGGCCATTTAAATTTGAAAATTCCAACACTTAAAATTAATGTGTGTATAATTTGAAGTATTTAAAAATTAATATAGCGAATCCCAGTCAGAAAATAAATTCACCATCATTTCCTGGGGTTCTCTCGGTCTCCAAAAAATCTCCGGTAATTTCCCGTTTTCCCGGTTTCACAGTCCAGTGACTACTCGGAATAAATCTTTACAACTTTCCGTGCGTCAGAAAATGAATGCGAGAGAATGATGGCTAGACACTTTACGGCGATAGCGCAGAGCAACATGGTATCATGTACTGGAATAAAAATCTTGCTCGTGCATTATATTATGTAGAGGCACGAAATCAATCATCTAGATTTTACGAGACAAGTTTGCATTCTATTAGCATGTAAGCTCCGGGAAAATAGCTGTTGGAGCATTGAGAAAAGACAACTTTTCGAGTCTATTCAAAATACTGTCTATAGTTACATAAGATGAATATAAATCTTGACGTTCGAAATGCTCGTATAATAGAGACCTGTTTTTCAATGGGTTTGTTATGAGGTTCTGATCCGGTCTGCTCTGGAGCACGCGCCTTCCATCTACCGGCAGAAGCACTACCGGTAAGGTTCTTCGGCACGGTTCTTTGGTATGTTTCAATAATAGGGCACGCCAGAATTCATACTCTGGTTTGCAGGGTCGGAAGACATTAAAATATATTATATCGTCATAAAATAGTTTAAAGTAATTTACTTTGAGAGGCAGTGCTGCGAAAAGAATACTATTGATGTTGTGCAACTGAAAGCGTGATAGAATTTCATTCTAAATAGACGGAAATCTCTAAAGAAATTTGAATGCTTGAACGTAAAAAGACATTTCTCCCAGCGCTGAGATTGAGCTAAACAACATTGTCTTTTGAAGGTGTTAAAAGTATTATACCACGTTATTTTTGTTGTTTATATTTCAACTTAAAAAAATTACAGAAATTCATAGTTAGGACGTAACTCAAAGTGAAATCATTCAAACGGCGAAAGTTAAATTATTCTTCAGACCTTTGCGAGCACTTGTTCTGCAATTCCTTTATCTTCTGAAGCTCCATCAGGAGGTGAAAAAGTGGCAAAGTGGGTTGTCTTGATGGTTGGGGTCCACGGAACAATTAAATCTCGAAGGAGTTGCGAAGGGTTCGGCTCGACCCTGGAGGTAAGACATAAAACGAATCTTTGTGATCAGTGGATCACCGCAGCTCTCGCCACTTCAGCGTACAGAACCTCACGGTCCGTTGAACGGGGACCGACGTGACGGTGGCCATCTTGGAACCGTTTAACATTGAGAAGCTTGGCTTCTTCTCTTTGCCGACACTCCCGATGGCCCCGCCAATCAACGGCGCCCGCCTCGCGAGCAGATTTCATCTAAAATCATTCAGATGCGATTTAAATGCTCGGTTCGATAACCCTTCTAGGTTTACAATGCCAATAGGCATTCGTGGCCCCTGAATTCGACTGGGGGAACACTAGAGTCTAAGTCGATAGCCCAGAATGAAGTTGCGTAAATAACTGAAATCAAAAACTTTCACGCCCCGGATAATAAGTTGTTTACCACATTGTCCATTATTCTCTGATTCCCGAGAGAGAAAGGGTCATTTTAAATTTCGCCTGTTGTAAAATTTAAAAACGTACGAATTCAAAGGTTTGATCTATCGTTAGATAAATGAACGTCGAAGTGATGACGCGAAGAAAAAAAAGAAAAACAGAATTGGTAGAACCGGCTCTTATACCTAGAAAGTTTATAGGTTGCCGCTAATTTGAGACAAGCGATTGCAGACAATCGATAAGCCAAAATACAAATTAAGGAAACAAATTTCTGGGCGGCAAGAGGTTGCGTGAAAGCTATTACGAGGTATATAATAACAAAACTCAAAACTTCTGAACACATTACCTAACTAAGCCTAATCTACTAATTTTACCTGCATAACCTATACATAATACGCACTGATCTATGATAATAGATATGAATAATAAATAAATAAATAGATGATGAATAATAAATATGATACTTCAATCGATAGCAAACTAATACAAGAATTCCGGGTTCTGATTCTCCTAAGCTGCCACTGATTAGGACTCATTCTCAAGTGGCTACTGCTCAATAGTACGATTTCTTTGTAGACTTTTCTCAGGGATTAATCTAAACTTGTATCGCTGCGACTTTTGACTTGACCAGATATTTTCGTCACCTGATAGTGGAGTGATTTTCATTCTCGAGTCTTGACGGAGCTAGCATGAGGCAAACTTTGTTTATATAATAAACGTGTGTAAGACGGCCGTCAGTCCTTTTGTCGATCTGAACACATATTGGCTTGCAAACAGACACTTGGACGGACGGACTGCTCGGCCAACATGGCACCTTTAAGGTTGTGGCTAGTGAACCAAGATGAGATGACGGATAACTACAACGCTCGATCGTTCACCCTGTGATGGATCTTTTGCAAGCTCCCCTTCGTCCTTTCCATCCCGTATCCGAGCACTTGAATCAACTAAACTATCCTCATCTTATCATAAATGGAAGTTGTACTAATTCAAATCGCAGTTAAAATTCTTGATTTCATCACTAAGCTCATTTCTTTGATCAAATTGAACGATCATTGAAAAAGTCTTTTGATTTATCGAGACACAATCTCGCGGGACTGTCTGATCTTTGCACCATCAGATATAAGAAATACATAAAAGTAGAAATACGTCAAGTTTATATTTAATTGCTTAGACATTGCTTTACAATTAATTGCTCCAGTTGAGCTTGAGCTCGCATGTAGAGATGCTGTCGTGGCACGCGCTACTAACGCGGTGGTCGCAACTGGAAGTAAATTTTATTCATGACCTGTAACGCACGTCCCCTAATGTTGGCGAAACATATCAAACAGTCCAACTATCATATCGCATAACTGTATGGATACATTTTTTGATTGCCTTTATTATGCACCTTCCATGTCACTGAGTCGCGTGCACGCAATAATTTTCTTGCACAAGAACGGTGACTACATATATATTTATATTCCGCTCCAGTGGATATCTACAGAGACTCGTATAATTTTCCATGGGTCGATGCATGCTTCTCCTTCGATTCAACTGCCATATGTTGGCCCTAATTTAAAAGAGTCTCGACTGCAGGATAGGAGAAAGAAGAATGAGAGTCACCGGAGGGAAGAGGAAAGACAACACAGAAAAAACAAATGTTAAAATGTGTTGCAGATAAATTTTTGACAGGTTAAAAATTAAACGGATTTCGGCAAAAGTTTAACCGAGGTTAGGAGAATAATTCTGACGTCATCTTACTATGTAATCCCTGAGTGAGAAAATTGTGGTAGAACGTAGAATCGTAGCTTTTGCTTATAAGTCTCCTCAGAAATAGATCAGAAATTGTAAAAGCACCAGAATTTATCTTATACCACTTAGCAAAAAGCAACTGACAGCTGAGAATCGCCATTTTTATCTAGTTTAATGAACTCAAATGGCGGTAGGTAGTGCTGGCGTCGCAACTGTCGCTACTTTTCGAATGAAAATTGAGGCGAAAGCAGACGGAAGATTACCCTGATAAGTTTAAAATTATAAAATTATCTCCGCTTCATGTGAAGTTTAATCGGCAAGGTTATTTTTGTTGCAGCAAATCTTTCACCTGGAATTGATGTAAACTTTATCTTTTGTTCTTCCTATGAGAAAAGAGGGATTGCACATAGTTCAAAAGTCTTTTATCGCAAGTCGTCGAATCGTGCTGAATGGCCATTAGCGACTGTTGAAATGATTTACGCTTTACTATCGACGTGGGTTGTCTTGCAATCGATTCTAGGGGAGGCCTCGAAAGTCGAGAAGCGATTAACGACGAAAGCAACGCGTGAATTACGATGTGTTTATAGAAACCCATTTGCATCGTGATGATGTTTCGCTGCACATAAAACCGCAAAACACCTGTCCCTTAAATTGTAGGTCAAAGGTGAGAATGTTGAGTTTTCATTTGCAAGTTAAGTGAGTTAACAATTGTTCAGGAATACTACATGCCATCAATAATTTCAGAACTTGCTAAAAAAGCTTTAAGAAAAATACTTGCTGCCAGCAGACTGCATGTTTAGGCATTTGGAAATGATTTCAGTGTAATAATGTTGAGAAAAATCTGATATTTTTATAATGAGAGAGATATCGCGAAAACAAATCGTAGACGGGGAACTTCCTACAGTCGCACGTTATTCGACGAGATAATTATCAGCTGGGATGTATGCGTTTGTCTGTCATCCAAACTAAGCCTCCGTATTGTTCGAGTATTTGCACGCGTGTACGTACAACCCGCGAGGTTTATTGTATATGCGCGATTCTCTCTGAATGTATAAATTAGCCTGTTACTGCCCACGCCGATCAAGAGGCTAAAGTTGGAACTGCCTGGAGGGATCTACCGTTTCCCTGTAATTAAAGAGTCACTGTGCGATTCAACACTGCACGATAGAGTTCTCTTGGCAAAAGAAAAGAAAGAGCAGTAAACAAAGAGAAAACCAGAGAATAAAGAAAGTGATGCGATTTGTATCTCCAGACAGTGTCTCCCTACAGGCATTAAGTAACACGTAATAAAGATCCATTTCCTTCAGAGTCTTTTTTTATCATTTAGCCTCAAGGGCGCTGGCAGAAAGAAATTTTCAAGGGGGCTTGTAATTATTTGAAGAATATCATTACACAAGATTCCTTTCCATCAAAATAAAACAAATACCCAATTTCTTCCTCGATACTTTTGATAATTATCGTTGCATGTGACTGTTGGCAAGGATGAAACATAGGACAAGTATTTTCTTCAATTCCGGTGGAAATATTTTGATAAAGATGTACGATTGAAGATTTTTTTTAAAGATGGAATTTGTCATTTGACATTTCTTGCATCGGGATAAAATGTTTTTAATTAACGCTCCAGAGGCGTCAAATCTCTTGATAAGACTTTATCAATAGCAGGAAATCGCGTCTTGATTCGAGCAAGAAATATTTTAGCAGGCTTGAGATTAGAAATATTGAAAGATATACAGTGAGTGGAATGTACAAGAGTGGAAATGGAGGCAAAAAAACATTGGATGAGAGTCATTGAAAGTGCGCGTGTTGTGAGGACAAGATGGCTCAATTATCACAGGCGTGCCGCAGCCGAGCAGCTGTCGTCCAGTATAAATTATTGTTGTTAATGACATATTTATCGGCAGGGCAAACCAAGATACCAGGAAGGTGCGTATTGACCGGCAATTTGCTGATTCGAGGTAATGCCGGTCGTTCGATCTGAGCCACCGCACCGTCCCTGTCCCAAAGTCGATTCTCGCCCAATGGCTCTATTTTTTGGGAACCAAACCTCTTGTGATTAATGGCCATATACACCACTGAAATGCAGAGTTAGATTCTTACAGAAATCCTCGCTTCTTGTGTCGCGAATGTGTGTCAATCGTCTGCATATAATTATTATCGTCGTCGTTAATGGCCACGCCAAATGGATGAGGTTCGCGCACAGACCCGACTTCATTCAGTTCTGCTAAAATAGTTTATGGCCAGACCCGGTCTCCCGTTTCAAAATCCGCATATCGGATCTTGATTCGGGGACCTTGTTAGCGCCTCAAATTCCAAACCCAAAGAAGATTGATTTGGTATGAGAAAAGATTTATTTTAATGGCTTAATAATCAAGTGGGTATCTACAAGCCTTCTAAAATATTTAATTCTAATGAAAAAAATTTTTTACTCTTCACGTTTCTTCTTTGTATTCTTTCTCTCTTTCTTTCTCTCCGTTGTTGGCAGATACCATAGCGACGTGTCCAAATGTCAAGGTTCCATCTCGGAGAGGGCTCTGCTGCTCCATATACTTTACATGCACGGAGAAAAATGGATAGTCGCTTCAAAATTAAGATAGTCAGTTTGATCTTCTAGATAGTACCAAAAACCATCCATTGTTTTTTCTTCATAGTCAGACAGACCATAATTTTATAGTCTGTTTGAATATCCACAGATGATCAGATTCACTATCAGGATGATCAAATCGACTCTCTGAGATTGTCAATTTTTCGACTATTTGCAGACTTTCAATCTACAGGAACTTGCAAGCCAATCAAAAGTGGCAGCATCACGACTTCTACCAAACGCTGCGCCGAGCCAACACACCCGGCCGAGCACCCGGCACCCGAAACGCATTTTCGGAGCGAAAGACGTTCAGCGTCCTGTTTGGCGTGTTACACAGATTCTTAACTAGTTTAAACCACTTGTTAATATTTTGAACATGCGTGGATGGTGGAGTAAATTGAGAGAACATGGGGAGAGTGGATCAAGTGTTGTTTTTGTTTTTCAACATCAATTTCGATGCTTCCAAGAGATTAGGAACAAAAGGCGTCACTCAGCAATCGGTGCGTATTTTCAACATTCTCGACCGAAAACGTGCTCAGAATGTTGTCATTTGTTGTTACAGAAAAAAAGTTATGACATTTGTGATACGCATTTACATCGAGTTCTGAATTTTCCAGCATTTAAAATGTTTCAATTCAGTGCAGTGACGCCGTTTTCTTAGACTCTCGTGCTCAACGTAATATGCTGTCAAAGTGTTTGTGCATGTGCAATCATGTCTCATACATCTTACTCTTCAAAAATAATAAAAAATGCTTTCAGATTTGATGGACGTTATACCAATTTTCATGCTTTACAGGTTCTATTTAATTATTTAAATTTCAGTCTCCCGTCTCTCTTAGTCTCATGAATACATATGTAGTTAGGAGAAGAACATAAGATACTAAAGTTGACCCTCTAGTATGATTAAATTAACAATCCGAGATAACCAAGCTAACACTCCTGGGTACTCTGGTTTACACTCCTGGATCGTCAAGCTGAGACTCTGGGATAATCAAGCTGAACACCCATTTCTGACGTTCTGCGGATATTAGGTTGCACTATCTAGAGGGCTGTCCTATAGATAAACCTTCAGTATAGTCAGTTTCATACTCCAGATAGTCAAACTGACTCTACATTTTTCTGCGTGTGGCATTTTGCAAGCTACCAGATATATGGTAGGGTTCACCTATAGTATCTAGCCCGCAATCACGCTTGTTTGACCTCACAACTGCTTATTTGGATAACTTTAGGTCTTGAGGGGCCCCCTTGCCAAAGAGAAAAAACTCTGTAACCAAAGAGCAGCGAAATTATAAGCTGGCCACTGGTGGGTAGTTTAATCCACTCTGGTGTGCACTTGTACGCCCAGAATGTACGTATAGCGGCTAAAGAAGGGGGGGCTAACCGCAGTAAATCACGAAATTCCCGAACCTCACTTGATACCTGGTGGAAAATTATAGTGTAGTGGTACGCATCTAAAATGAACTACATTATTAACACTCTCTGAATACTCCCTGTTGCTTCTGGTATGACGAAAAGTAGGGTGGAGACGTATTGACAGGACATAATTACAGTAAATCTCTAATTATCACGACAATTGATCAGTACCAGGTAACATTTGTCTTTGCTCGATGACGTAGGTGGGATATGGGCAACTCAAGGCCAATCATAATCGAGATAGTTTCAAACCCTTCTTTATTTTCACCTAAACTGAAATTGAAAAATAGCAGACAAAAAACACATAATACCTCCACCACATCTCTCAACTGAAAAATTGTGCAACAGCTTTTTGATGTTTCTATGTCACAACATTGCACATTTCTTGTCAGGTAGTAAACTTTTGCTTTCCCCAAGATTCATTGATATGGTTTATCTTATTTTGAATCAACTTGTGTGCACTTTGAATGTGTCTGTTAGTGGTGTCTAAATCAAATTTTCAGTGGAAATAATCACGTGCAGAGTACGAGGACAGGTATTATGACTAACTGTCCTACCACTATTTCACAATTTGTACATATGCGTGACCCCCCACAGCCTTTGACAAATAGTCTTTAACCTCATCGCATACAGCTCTTGATTATTCCGGGTATCCACAGTTGATCGTTACGCATAATTGGCGACCACAATGCTGATGAACGAGCTCGGGACCACCTGCCGAAATGGATTATTCCAGGTTCATTGGAACCGGTATTTAAAGCATCAGCCACACAAAGTGCGTAGTGGATTATCATAGATAGGGAGTAACGTATGAAATATGCCTTGGAAATTGTCCGAGGTCGAGTCGTAATTCGTTTTGCGAAATAACTCACAGACATATGGCGTATGCTAATATTTAAAAAATATTTTACTTAAAGCAGGGCTATCAAGAGATTTATTTTAAATGACATCTCGCTACAGTTAAAAGGATGACATTTCTAAACATATTTTGATATGTATCTTCTTTACCATCATTGGTGCAACCAGCTATACTTTTAAAAAGGCCAGTTCTCACTATGAGAGAATTTTCTTTATCGAAAAACAGCATTTGATCGTACTATTAAAAATAAAAGAGGACCAATCATCAGAGATTAAGCATCAGCTGTACTCGTTTTCTGGACTGAATCTCAGCAAATAAAATGATGAAGCATCTACAGTTCCACTGTCTCCTAATTATAACGGAATTGTATACGTCAACTTGACATTCTGTAGGACTTGCAGTACCTTTTCCAAGAATGAGTTAATCTCATCCGGTTCTACGCTAATGCAGACTAGTCGCCACCTCTTGAGTCCATCAAAACTGTAGCGGTCGAGTGTTGCAAACTGTTGAGGTTACCGCGGAGGAAACCGGTTAGCGTTGCGGTCTACGTCGGTCTTGATGTTGAATGGAAACGGTCACGTCTCATCGTAACATACGGGATCTACGGGCTCTGGACTCGTTAATTCACATAAACTGGCAACGATGATAGCCACCCGCCATTGTAGTTATATGAATCTAATCCAAAGACGTCTACACTAAAACTGTCGCTAGCTGGAATTCGTGGCTATACAATTTCATGAGAACTCTGACACTAGTGTGCTGCAGCTTGGTATGTGGCAGAGAATAAAAGCGGCAGAATTGCAATAGTGGTATGTGAAATTGCAATGGAACAGAGAAGGTATTCCAGGAAACATTCAAAACAACTATTGTGAGCAGATGCAAAACGCATATCAGACAATTTAAATCTGCATTAAAGATAACAAGTAACGATGAAAAATTGCACAGCATCATTCCGGAAACCCAATCACTACCAATATTAGCTTTGAATTGAGATTAAAAGAAAGGATCAACACAAGTAAAAAAAAATTGGAATCAATTTTGGAGTTCAGGAAACGGTTTGTGCAATTTCTCAATTTAAGTCAGAGTGAAGCGAAACAAGTATCATTGGGTACAAGCGTGAACCTGTGGTTATGGTGATCAACTTGATTACCAGATTAGAACCTGGTCAAATGAACGGATTGACTTGAAAGACGGCGTGCAAGGTTTACGGACGACGAGCACGCTGAGGTTGAAACTAGGTTCGCAACGGTTGAAAGATTCCATTGAACAGGGTCGAACGAACTTAATGACATCGTTACACGACGCACAGTGGGACGAAATCCCGAAAAGCTGGCCAAAATACCAAAAATAAATTTTCGATTTCGAAAATCGGAGT
>JAUMHM010000083.1:48436173-48448185 GCA_032362435.1 Melikaiella ostensackeni
ATAAATTGATTGAGAATTAATTCAAGTGTCTAGGGCAAGGGCTGATTCACATTGCCTTACTGATGAGTCCGGTGAGTGAGCCTAGGACGAAACGCTTATTATTTAAAAAAATTCTAGACCCTAATGCCAACTCAAAAAACATCTTCTTTACAATTTTAAAAATTCAGTTTTCGCATTATAAGCTTCGATAAAGTGGTTTCCTACTAATCGATACTCCTCTGATATACTAAGCCAGTAATCCGCTTAAGTTATTCTATACATTGAAACCATCGGTCTCCTAAGGGTGTTTAAAAATGAGTTTCTTTCATAGTCTATTATTTTCTATAATTTTTCAGCAATGGAATATTGCGGAATATCCTATCGCCATGTGATTTTCAACGTCTTTTTGTAATCAGTAATGCAATAAAAGAATTATACTTTAGAATTTATGAACCAAAAGTAATTCGACTAGAACGTTTAAACAAATTTCATAAATTCTATTTTATTTTATATTACATCCCAGTTCTACTAAATTAATAATATTATTTAAAAAAAATAGGAAAAGAAAACCCATTTTTTATCTTCAAGTACTTCTAAAGTTAAAATTTTATTAATAAGCTCAATACGTGTCGGAGCAGTTCATACTCCCTTATCAGGTGTAATATATGGTAAATCTAAATTTCGAACTTGTATCCCTTTCAGCATATTTTGCCGGATTTTAATTTTCTATTCCGGCATATTTTTGTCTTTTGGAAAGACGAGTATTTAACCTAATTTCGTCAACAGGAACCGCAGGATTATTGACGAAATAAGGTTAGATACTCTATAGATGCGTCCTTTAATTTTCTATATTCCGGCATGTTCTGCCGGAGATGAATTTTTAAACTTATTGGAATTCATATCACAAATTCTTTGGAATTTCAAAGAATTCAAGCGCGAGTTCTGTCACACTGGTCGCCCTTTCCAAGTTTCCTGAGGGGGGGAGGGCATACATATATAGAGATAAAATATACCTGTAACGTTCATCTGTCACAAAGATCACTCTTTTATTTGCTTTCATTTCCTATTTCGGCATATTTATTGTCGGAGATGAATTTTTAAATTTGTTGGAAGTAATCTTGAATTCTTTGGAAATCATCATAAATTCTTAGGAATTCTTTAGAAATCGAGCGAAGAGAAAATTAAAATCCGGCATATTTTTCCGGCAGGCTATACTCAACCATAATATTATAACAATACACTCTTTTCATAAATATAAAAAGATAATTTGAGTTTATTTTAATTGGTCGTAAATAGAATATATAATTTTTGTTTAACTTTCATCTTAAGAAAACATATATTTTGACTTGAGAATTCTGTAAATTTCCATTACTTTCAACATTTTTAATTTCTTTCCAGTATAAAGGTAATGTTTTCTATACATGTTTTGTCAGTAAGAAATTTTTTTTTCATTTTCTTCCCAACTTTGGCAAATGCAACTCTTTAAAAAAATATAAATCAAGACTTATTTATTTGAAGTAAACTACAAGAGATACACAATGAAATATTGAATTAAGTTTAATTGACGCTGCATTACCTCAAATTCAGTTGAATTTAGTGGATTACACTTAAATTAATGTGCGTTTCAAAATTTTATTTGAGTTCTCTTGAATTCGGGTGTGCTTCAAAACTTTATCGTTACTGATACATAGTTGTGTTTGAAAACAGTTCTGTGTCGTGAGTTCGGTTGGATCCGAGATATTTTCATTCAGATAAAATTAAATGCATTCCGCCAAGTTTCATTAAACTCCTTTACCTTCAGTGGAAATAATTTTAATTCTGTTGAATTTTGTTGAATTCCATTGAATATACGCGTAGTTGATTACCGATGGATTCATCTTTCATTTTTTTGAATTCCCTTAAATTCAAGTTAGTTTACATCGGTATTTGAAATGTATTGTAAAAATTCAAAATATCTTTCTTAACGGTATAATTTTTTGCGTGTCCTGTTTTTGAATAGGATAACTTCATGCTGGTATTTTCAATGCGAAACAAGTAACTGTGAGTTCTCACCAGTGGTCTCATTTTAGTACCATTCGAGACTGTTTTTTCTTAGCCTTATTTTAATCCCTGAAATGAGCCCTGAAATAATGCTCTGTTTTACAGTATGAAATTCACGTTTCTTTACGTGCTATTCAAAGTTTCACTTAAATTTTTTTTGAAAACAGTGCTGTTCTAGTGAATTTGGTTGAATTGAGATTGAAAGTTTTTATATCAAATCCGCCGATTTCCTTTGAATTACACTGAATTCCGCTGAATCCCATTGCATTTCATCGGATTCAGTGGCATTCATCTTAATTTAGTAAAATTCCGTTAGACTTTATTGAATATAGTTGGATTCGGATAAAGTTATCTTTCGTTTTCTTGAATTTTCTTAAATTTAGTAGAATTCATTTATTATTAAATTCATGGCCCAGAGAAAAATCATCATCGAAGCAAGAAAATACGAATACGGACGATACAATATTTTCTTGACCCAAGAAAATATTGAATCGCTCCCGTATTCGTACCAATTTTTTCTTGTTTCAATGTTATTTTTTCTTCCGTGTGTTAAACCAAATTTATACCTGAATTCCCTTGTCTTTTTTTAATTATATTGAAATTTATTATTGGAATTCTATTGAGTTATTGAGTTCAAGTCTAAGTACATATGGTACATTAACATTTAAAGTGGTCAGGAACTGTTTGAATGTCTTATGTTATGTCCTTTTCTTACCGAGCTTATGAAAGAGATTCTCTCAGGTGGCAACGCGAGAGTTTCCTCGACTCTGAACATGCTCTCGCCCACTTCCAGCAACTCGAGATACTGATACGAGAGTGAGAACTTGAATCTTTTTTTTTTGCCGACGAATTCGCACTCAAGGGTTTTGTCTTTAAATCGCACGAGGTCCGTTCTCACGATAATGCATTTTTAGACGACGGTCGCTTTAATGTAAGTCCTTCAGTTCGGATTCCTCAGTGATTTTAGTCGGCTGCGGCATCTCGCCTCTCGGATGCCCGAAAATTCTTCGCCGCGTCTCGGCCCGTCGACTTGAGAAAATTGGGTCTGGCTCCTTCGCGTCTCGAGAATTCGCGCCTCGTCGTGCGGACCCACCCGAAAAGGAGAATGCAGCGGTGCGCTTCGGTCCTCTTGGCGGCAAGTGCCGCTAGGCATCTGCAATTCTGACACATTAGCCGACGACTACAAAGACAAAGAGCAAATATCTAGGCTCGTTAGGCCTTGGATTACCCGGCCACTTGAGAACACCTTGCTCTAATTACATTATTACATTTTTATTTGTGTTGGTTATGATGATGCTTTTTGCCAAGTTTGAGAAGCTCTTATCCACGCTGCTGCATTTAATATGAAGAAGTCAGAATTGGCTCAACTGGATGTTAATTTTCTGCCAGGAACAGTTAGCTAGGGACGATATTCATTCAAAGTGTAATTGAGGCATTAGTGACTTGAGTTGAAAAAGAGAGGTCAGTACACTCTAAATAATTCAGGTTGCGGTATTTTTGACGCCAGAGGGCTTTCGTAATTTCTTCATTTCCACATCCTCGCCTTATCGCCGTAGGAGGAAAGGATGCCTTGTGTTATTTAGACCTGGAATGTATAACATTCAGCACGCACGTAATGACGGTTCTGAGACGGGCTTTGGAAGCACCGGACCGATTCCAGGAAAGCGTCCTGGTGCGATCTGGTTATGTCTTCTCCTTATACCTCCTTATTTCCTCTTTCAAGATGTCTCGGTCGTCTTTCCTTCGTCTTCCTCGCCTTCCTCGTCGTCGTCAATGTCGAACTCTGAGGCTATCGTGATTCGTGAGCTTCGTTTCGGAGGCTACACGCTGGATTCGGGTTTGAGGGGGTCGTTAAAGAATGGGTTTGAGGCCCGGGCCGTATATAACGGATAATTGACAGCCGTTCGGGCCGCCGTTTGCTTTGCATGGACATTGAATTCGCATGGAAAGGGGATGGACAAGCGAATACGGATGAACGGATGGACTTGGACTCTGAAAGTCTGAACTTTGTAGGACAAACTCCTGCGGCAAGACAGACCAGAACTATCTCTTTTTCTGCGGTATCGTAGACGACGAATTCTCAGAGGCAAATGCGTTCGGGTAGGCCGTAAATTCTTCAATTCCGCTGTAAAAAAACAGTTGCAATGGGGGTTGGGGAATAAGGCTTCAGGGTGCAAAAAGGAGAACGATCGTTGCCAAATTTCAAATTCAATTTCGCAGATCCTGTCTCAGGCCATTTGACCCCATCACTTGACATCATTTACACTTCAAGCCTTTAACATACTTTCCTCTAACTTTAGTTCTCACGGCTTTAGGAACATATTAACAGCAAGTACTCTTTATCATTTTTAAATTATATTATGCCCATCACATTGATAGGCATAAAGTGCTTTGAAATTCGCTATATCTTTAGACTAAAGCATGAGAGTACTTGAACTTGACTCCAACTTTCACACTTGATCTTGAGTACTTGCGTTATCTAGATTTAACTTAAAATTTATTTCGAATAGAGTCAGTCAGGTCATATAGCAGGGCTCGTCAGTTGCGTGTGAGCGAAGCTCGTAAATTCTTCAATTCTGCAGTAAAAAAGGGGGCCGGACGCCTGAGGGAAGAGCGAAAACTTCCAGCTCGTTAGAACCTGATTGCGTGATGGAAAAGCACTCGACCTTCGTGACTCAATGTGTGCAGAAATCGTTTACATGATCCTCATATCTAATGTACTCGTAGATTGCAATTGCTTGTACTGTAACTGTGCGCGTGCTTTCATAAATGTTAGGTTTATCTAGCCGGGCGACTGCCTTAAGGATCTACTGCATACGGAAGGTAACGAAGCTGGCTGTACCACATAAAACGTGGTTAAAAAGGGCAATCTAACAGATTCTGCTTGTAAATAAATCTTATGACCTTAGTGGAGGTTTCCAGTACTAGCTCCGGCAAAATATCCGGATAGAAGTTTATTCCAAACTAATCCAAACTATTCTGAATCTTTCCGAAATCTGTATACTATCCAATCAACCGAACCAATCCGAAGCAAGTTTTCAATCCTTCTCAATCCATGCGATCAATCCAAATGAATTCGTAGTTCATCCTAAAAGATCTTTTCAAGCCGAATGAATTCAACACCAACCCGAGAAAAATCTTTCAATATTTCTCAATCTATGAGCCCAGCTGGTTACACCATGCGGCATATAGTAAGCAACAGATTCATCCACTGTGAGATAAGCCTGCGGGAATATGGTTTTCCCGAACAGTTTTCCAGCATGCCAAAATATTTCCGCACGCAAATCTGTGCCATAATATCATATTCCCGCACGTTAATCTCACAGTAGAGGAATCTGGCACTTGGCGCACACTTCAAAGACACGAAAAAATCGCCATATTAATGCATTTTAAAATTACGTGTGTGATACGTGCGCGAGAAGTTGACGATTCCATTTGTGAAATAGTAAACTTCTGCACTTGTTACACCATTTATACTATTATCCGTCTGAAATCTGAATCCACTTTATTCCGAAATCTGTATCCGAACCAATCAGTTTCATTCCAAGCTAATCACGGGTCAAACAAACAATTTCTATCCAACTGAATCCGAACTAATGGAATGGCACGATGTGACTAGCTGGCCTTGTAGATTCAGAAGTATTGAAAGGTTTGTTTCAGGTTCGGTGTCGAATTCATGAGGATTAGGTGGATTTGATTGAATTTGATGTTGATTCGCGGATTGAGAAGAACTGAAAGTTACTCACGATGAGTCTCGGATTCATTCGGATTGGACGTCGGATTGAGAAGTATTGAAAGTTTCTTTCAGATTGGTGTCGAAATCGTTCAGACTGAAGTTTAAAGGGCGCATGGATTGGATGCACAGGTAGAAAAGGACTGAAATATGGATTTGTTTTAATTCGGATTGAACTTGGTGTTGATGTACGGATTGAGGATTGAAAAGTCTGTCAAGATGAGCGTCAGATTCATTCGTATGGGATTTGGAGTTAACGCACGGATTGGAAAGGATTAAAAACTTGTTTTAGATATGGATCGGATAAGGAGCAGCTTGGATTTATTCAGAATGAATTCATATCCGAAACTTTCACCAGAGAGATGTTAGGAGTAGTGCGATTTAATTTTTTTTTTAGATAAAGCTACCCTTTTGTAAGCGTTGTGGGAGATCACATTTGCATTCATGCCCAAGTACAGTTATGCGAATGGTAAGTGGACCACTCGCCACGCACTTGGGAGTAAAAGAAATTCTCGGAATGGCTTTGGCAAGTACCGCCACTGATAACTACACTGTCCACCTAATGTATGCGTTAATGCAGCATATTTCACATATGTACAACGTGTTTACAGGACGATTTGAATTCTAAATCACATAGCAGGCGTCTTTAAAAATCGACTCTTTCTCCATACCCATCGTCTACCAGTCACAAATACATTTTAGGATCGCGTGGTCGGTTAACTAAGAGAATGACTAGGTAAAAGAGGCAATGGTCTCTGTGAGGGGTCGTTGTCTATTAGCGGTGATAGAAAAATTCCAGTGTCGTCCTTTCAAACTGAGATACAACATTATTCTAGACATATTTTCACTGAAGAAAAGAACCTGGAAAATTCTTGTCCAGAGGCAATATGATCAACATAATCAACATTGGAATTTAGAGAGCACATTTGATAAGCAATCAGGTGAGGTATTTTTAAAAAAATGTGGTTAATTCGTATATTTTCTGCGGTATTGATAAAGAGAACTTTATACAGCGAATCTATGTTGATCAGACTGAGATTCTTATCTCAAAGCGGGGTGCGGTAGACCTTTGAGGAGATAATCGTCGTGCCCTCGGGCTTTGTTGCTGAACACGGAAGATCAGAAAAGTTGATATAACTTTCAGCGACACACATTCGCTAGTTTATGTGCGTTCATGAGTATGCATTTATTTAGGACCTGGAACTGGCGCGGCGCCGCTATCCTATCTTGATCGAGTCATCATAAAAATGTCCCACGGCAGGTGCGGGTACAGAACTCAGACATAAAGATCGCGTTCCGTGACGATGAGGTCGATATGACGATGATGGAAGACACCTTCAAAGGTTTGAGTAACTTGTAAAAAGATTCTCCAATGCTCTAGGGAGCAAAGTAATCGATCGTGGTTTAAGACAGAACTGAGAGCTCGGGACAGGACCCCTGCGTCTTTAGGTAGAAGGGCTTTCAGTTGCCCTGCCATTATTTTTTTCTGTTTAGCAGTTAAAGAACTTGTCATCTCGTGAATATACGCACACTTACTTGGGGCTTGAGATAAAATGCTGACCTAATCTTCGCTTGGGTCGTGTCGATCAAGTCTGATGTCATAATATTTGGGTGCATGAGCACGACTTTGCCAGGCCTGGCTGTGGTGCATCAAAACGGAATTGCGCTCACTTTTACGACTCAAACGGTTATGATCGTATTTTATGACAGCTTGATGGGTTAACGAGCATGCCTGCTTCTTGGAAAAAGTTTTCGTTAGCTAATTGAATCGCATTCGTTCAGATCAAAAGCGCACATTTCAGTTTCGCCGCAAAACATTTTCGTCTTACAATGTACGATGATTTAAACTGGTACTCTTCAATAAAAATGAGATTTGCCGCGGAAAAACAACCATCTTTCGAACTTGATAGTGTCGGTTGACAAAGTATGTGCGCTTTAACGATTTACCGGGGAAAAAGTTTGGGATTACGGCAGTAAAATCGGTCGACGTTGCAAAGCGGTCGAGCATAAACCGGCTTTTTGCTTGGTTATCCCGCTGGAGTTGCACTCGTTCGAAGATCATTATAAACGAGGTAGGAAGTTGCAGAGGTTTTATTTTGGTTTCTCAGTTGATATGATATCCTTAATTTGTCGATTTGAGAGGCTAGAGTTCAGTGGGTTAAATCGACGAAAGAGAGAAATTGATAGGTAGAACAGGTAGAAAAAGATGGCTAGATCACTAGAAAAAGGAGAGGAGGAAAAAGAAGAGAAAGAAGGAAAGGATACTAGACACTGCCAGTCTGCGACCACTTTGTCCGCCTGTACACGTTGAATCATCCGGTCGGTTTGCTTTCACGATGCCGATGGCAGCCGTTCCCGCATCAAGGCCTGTGGTCTTCTCCGAGCAAGCATAATGACTCAATCCGCGATCTACCTTGCCCCCACCTTCTACCCCCGAGACGAAGAGGTACCTCTTTCTCTCAATCTGCAGAGCTTATGTCTCTTTCCTTCTCTCTCCGCACTTTTCTCGACTTGTAATCGTCTCTCGGGCATGCTTTCCGTCCTCTACTTCCAAAGATTATACACCCGTCCACGTTCGTTCCAAAAGCCGGGGACCCCCAAGACATTCGCGGTTTCTCTCGTGACCGCTTGCCTGCCTTCGGTGTACTGCGTCCTTCTTTATCGTCTTCGCCTCTTGGATCGGCCCTTCTCTTCCCCGTCTTCCACAGATCGGCGCTAACTCGTTTGCGTGACGCGGTGCTGTTTGTAATGTCGGACGACTCCGTCCTGTGATTATATGTCTTATGATGCCGGTCCGACAAGCCTGAGAAGACAATGAGATGTGGATGGTTCTACACGACACCGGCCGTGCAGCTCAAAATGCGTAAAAGCGGTGGCAGGGCCAGTTCTGGGTGATAGTTAAAGTAGTCCATATACTTGATTGATGCGGGGCACCTGATGATTCAATATGTACACAGCACAGTAAAGGTCCGGCCTATTATGATGTCCAGAAAGGACTGCGATGACAGGACAGCTGAATGGACCCGCATAATATTACGTCAAATAATCATCAGCTTCCAGATATTGAATTTTATTATAATTTCGGGATCCATTTTGTAACTTGAGAACTGAGAGTTCAATTACCTGATGAAAAAAAAACGATTATCTACTACTACCAAGTTAAAATCGCCAACTTGCAACATTACTTATTTGAGTTGTCAGTGCAAATGTTTTCTTGTATCGTTGTACTATATCGCAGCTATTTACTGAGACGATCTGCATCGTGCATTTTTTATTTATCCCCTTGATAAGTCACGCCGCAATACGTATTTAACAAGAAGTAACTATAGGCATGTGAAGAAATAAAACAAAAGGACATGAGAAATAAAGGGACACGTCGAAACAGAGTTGGACAGGAATACTCAACGCCTATCTTTGCACGTCTCGTAAAATGTCATCGGTCGCATTCGAGTACTATCTGCTCCATTGTTTGTGGGAGACGTAACGACGCGAACGAGAAGAAACCAGGCGAACAAGATCAGGCACAAGTACTCAGAAAGCTCGGCCTACATAGCTACTAAACCGAGAGGACTCATTGAGGAAATGGTACAAGAGCCTACAGTGACTCAAATTATGGGATACACACTGAATGCGGATGACCGGTCATTGAATATCCGTTTTTTGCTGAGATCTAAAGAATTGGACGCTTAAGGCTACAATGGGCATTTAATTAAGCGTTTAATATCATGGCGTTATGCCTCGATCGATGTACGCTGGTGGCCGCAACGGACTTGCCGACACGAAAATCGAGAGCCTGATCATCAACGGTTGACGTTGACAGTGGAACCTTTCAAAGTGACTCGGCGATCCTCGGACGAGAATGCGGTTATGAACCGGTCCGCGTGCAGTCACGACAATCCACTCATACGCGGCATTGTTCTGCCTTGTAAGAGCAAAAGTTGATAATTCAAAACGCTCTTTAACGAGCTCTTTCAACTTGTTTAGAGACAGAACTCCAGCATGAAAAAACTGTATCTGAAGAAAAATATATTCGCTATTACTGCAAGTATAACCAACGTTAACCGGTTTCGTTCTCTACGTAAAGATTCTTGCGTGCAAAGATCGATCCAACTATCGCTAATTCGTCCCCCTGAGTAAATCCATTCGTAGGTGGAAGAACCAGCTCTTAACGAGGTTAATAATTTTTCTACAACTATGTTGGTTGTTTCGCAGTCGCAGGCCGACTTATCCGAAAGGCATTCTTGCTTGAGAAATGGGTTATACTCTTATCACTCTGAGCCGGAGTATCGAACAATAATAATTTTTTTGCGTATGATTAAACCCGCTCGTTTCAATGCGTACTTGATTAACCGATGCCCTCTAGGTGAACTTGGCTCAACTAGCCCTTCTTGTCTACGAACGTACGTCTTCCTGTAGAGATCGTTTCTCCAGCGACTGCGTAAATTTAACGGTATACTAGCCTAGCCTATAAATTGATATTTGATACAATGTTTTCGCTGAGCTTCACTTACCTCTATGATAGCATTAACTATCCGGAGCACTCTCTTAGTACGATTTAAACCCTATCGAGGAGGCTAAAGTTTATCGGTGTTTGGTATTTATTAGCCTTTGAAGATATGGGACATTCATAAGATAATTGATAATTACTTAGTAAAAGCTATTATATGGATAATTCTTCAGAGAAAGCAGTTTTGACATCAACATTACATGAAATTGAGTCAGTAAATTTTCTGCTAAAATAAAAAAATCATGAGTTTATCTTCTTGTAATTAGAATAACCTGTGTGCATGACTAGTAGTAATGAAGTAGTTTGAATAACGTGAAATTTTTCACTGACTAGTAATCAAGGCTCAATATGATTTCGAAGCTAATTTTGGGTGGTATCATGGAATCAGGAAGCGGAATAAGTGTAGCATAGCAGAGCGATGCGGTAGACTGGCACCCTGGTCTGGAAGTCGTCAGTAGATAAGGCAGAAGACAGAACGTCTCCATTCCACGGATGAATCGATAATACGGCACCGGGCTATTATTATGATTTCAATGCCCGGTCGGTCGGTCGGAGCAAATCCGATCAAGCATTTCATTCCGTATCGTAGCCTCGATCGGTAGTGATTGATTCCTTTGCATTCATTCGCTTCGCTGCTGATCTCGATATCATCGTTAAATCGTGTCATAGTCAGACGCGTCGGCGAATTATTTCAGGTCTTATATACATCCGCGAATCAGCCTTCTGTAGAGTGTAGTTACTTCCGTCGAATTGATCGTTGGCCGTTGCACTGACTCGACTTGACTCGCGTCGCTCATCGAATTGACTCCAAGAGAAATAGCTTGTGGACTGTAAGGATAAAAGGGAATCGGTGGCAGGTAACGATGCTGGCTTTATACGGAGAGTGTGGGAAAGACGCACACCAAGATCATAATATCTTGCAATAATCTCGAATTACTATCCTGCAAAACTTCCTTGTTAGGCTCCATGTTGTAGCTTCTGCTTTCTATCATTTTGTAGCAATATTTTCCCGAATGTCTTTAGAGGTGTTAAATTAACAGGATACCCACAAGGCGATCTTCTTTTAAAAAGATGTTTCATGTCCCTAAATTTGGAGAGTTCAAGCTTCAGCGGGGTAGATTTCAAATTATTCGACTTTCCCGCGCCATCAGCTAAAATTACATGGCGGGATCTTCTTAAAGTTCAAACACGCCCCAAGGTCATCTGCTCTGTAATTGATCCTCTCTTTCAGTAGTGGTCTCCGACCGACAGACATTGTACATGCAACAAATCGTCATGCAAATATAATCGCTTACTTATTCCACTTTGTAATAAGGTTTCTTTTGTTTTGGAATAACAGAGATTTTGAAAAGAAAATTGTCAGGTTGGTGCGGATGAAGGAGAACTAAACGAGGGAAAGAGAACCTGTTGTTTTTCTCTTGAGTTTGAGATTACACGCTGTCACACAACTTTAGAGAGGGAGAGAGAGAAGTAAAGTACTTGGACCAACGACGGATGTCAGATATTATTCGCCCTGCAGCAGATCAAGATTTATTTTTCTCAATTGAGACTTGGTTATAAGATTTCGGGTAGCCACAGTTTAAAATTTATTATTAAATTATTGAGCAGGATCTTTTCTGGGAACTGACTTTTGTGAGGTCTTTCTTGTTAAAGTGTTGTTAAATATTGGGTTCCGTTGACTTTGTTGTATTATCCGCTTGAAATTTCTAAATTATGATCCTCACTAGAATTTGAATATTAAATTGAAAACAGT
>JAUMHM010000083.1:48459496-48471533 GCA_032362435.1 Melikaiella ostensackeni
GAAACGTCGGCAAGATTCGTAGTTTTGCACACGATTGTACCTGAAACACCTCCTTTCATCATAATCAAACATTCTTAAAAATAATTCAGAATGGTTCTTTTTTTATGAAGTATTGACCAGTTTTCCCTACATAGGTCACAGATCTGAAAAAGGGTTATACCCTTGTCAGTCTCTAGTCAGTTTTCCTGATCAGAGCTACACTAGAAGTGGGATAAACTGGCGAGAGCCCCATCAGGCACTGTGCAGACTTCAGATGGGTTGGGTTTCAGTTATATTATGAGTCATATTATGAGTACTCGCGAGATTAGTGGACGAGAGTACTGCTCGCACCCGCCTTGCGAGCTAAGAATGTTTCTAGACATACCTGCTTACCTTTCAACGCGATTAATGCCGCCGGGTGTTCATCGCGCATTTATACATACGGCACATGTAGACATTTTTGAAGAGCACTCGAGGGGAACGTGAATTATAACGACCACTTCGCGATTCCCGACTGGATTTAATCGAGATTCGAAGGAAAGTTTGCCGTTATATGAAATATGGATTTCCGCCCTAAGATCAACCAACCGACATACGTGAAAGTGCAGTGATAATTATTTCCTGCAGATATCCGGTTATGTTTTATGATAGAGGCAATAATCTGGCACTGAGCGAATACTTGTGAATCACAAAAATTTATTTCAATTCGAAACCTTTAAAGCTGCCGCACAATTTAAAAACTTGTAAGTTCGCGGCGTTGTCGTGAAAAGTACAATTTCTTTATTTTGTGTACAATATTTGAGTAAAAACTCAATTTTTATTGCGGCAACGATGTCGGTGGTATTCGTCATGTCGATTCCCGCACTATAAAAACTGGAGATCTTTTTTTTACGGTATCATTTTTTGTGTGTCCTGTTTTTGAATAGGATAGCTTCATTCTGCTATTTTTAATGTAAAACAAATGACGCTGGGATCCCACCAGGGGTCTCATTTTAGTACCACTCGAGACTGTTTTGTTCTGAGTCTTATTTTAATAGCTGAAATTAGCCCTGAAATAATTCCATCTTTTTACAGTGCGTATAAAAGTATGATTATAGTTTTATATAATCAGGCATTAAATAAAAAAACTGTCAAGGCCCTGACTCTTTTTCCCTGCATGGGGCAATGGCCTGCAAAAGCATAAAAGCCTTGTCAGGATCTTGCCAGTTTTCCTGGTCAGCGTCACATTGAAAAAAGAGGAAATGCAGAAACCCACTAGGATTTGAACGAGTTGAAATCGTACAACAAAAAGTTTCACCGCACAGCTTTTGGAAAGAGAAATTAATGCCTTCATTTAATTCAATATATACGAACAACTTGTTTCTTTATCACCTTCCACTTTTTCCACCTTCAGCAATCTTTTCGCGTTAATACTCAAGCTGGATTAATCCACAAGATTCTACGAAGTGGAACCTAGTCGATCGGCAGGCAAATTAGCAGAGCGTGAAGGCGCGCCGCCGTTTAATGGAGATGTTCCGAAGAAGTGAAAGAGGGCCTTAGTCCCGGGTGTGAGGAATAGAGCCGTTTTTCCAGGCGGAATGGATTCGAGGATGAAAGAGACCGCGCGCAAGAGAAAGAGGGAGAGAGAGAAAGAGAGAACGGGTTATCATAGCGCGATAGAGCAGAAGGAGAAGCGAGATGAATCCAGTAATTCTATGGCATGTGTATAATTTGTGACATGCGCCACCGGAAACTCCCCATTTCAAAGTAAAAAATGATTAGGTACTCCTTGAATAATCGAATCCAGTTACACCAATATCCCAGCAATCGTATACCAGCTTGTTTGTTAATTGGACATTTGTCGGGTTCAACACTTTTATGTCTTCATTAATATTTCTTTACTGTATCATATTCTAACAGTCACTAGCCTTGAATTTTAAATTATGTACAATGAAACCGTCTAATTAGAAAATGAAAGTTACAAGTTTATGTCAAAGGGGGAGAATCCTTACAAAATTGGTACTGAGGTTCTTTAGTGACATAAAGTTCTGTGTGGTATTCTTCCTTCTGCTGAATTGGGTCAATGCAGATGGCAGATAGGCAGAGACTTGACGCATAATGTTTTTTTAATTGGGGTTGGCTAACTCACTTTTCGGTTTACCGCCCAGAAAATTTTCTCCCCATGGGTCTAATGACACCTATTTTTAGAAATTGCAGACTTCCAGCACCAAATGTGCTTTCAGCGACATTTGGCTCAAGTTACGAAGACTATCTTGTAATTACCCTTTGTTTGAAGCAGACTAAAATGGTTTGCAAATCCTTTTCAGAGCTATCTTCCAAATCAGCGCCATACCTTGAATTGAATAGATATTCTTGAATCAAGATTAGCACTATAAATTTGAAATGTTATCTAAAGTCGGCAACTGTCTAAGAAAGCCGTTAGATCTAACTTATTTCTCGTTTCACGCGTAAACTACACGCATTGTGCTCACGAGTAGATGATCATTATACTGCAGGATGTAAATTCAGCAGAGACGCTAATGATGTTCTTTATCGTTGTTACAGGAATATTTGGCTTGTTGCATAGAAAGGTTGAGATTTTCGCGCAAATATTGCTCGCCCCTCATAGCATATAAAGTCATGAATATGTATGGCCGCTCCTCAGCCCTTCAGCTTCTTCTGTCGTGTTGCCCATACCTACACCTTTGTCCACCTTTCCTCATTGGAGTTACCTGCATCTCTCGGAAAAAGTATAACAACCTTCTTCTACCTTCAATCCCGTATTTAGCGAGGCTTGCTCGAAATTCATCAGTGCTGCATTTCGATGAGCTTCAACTCTTCTTCAACCATCAGCGGACGCATTTTAGATTTTTTAGAGTAATTCAGTTTAGAGATGTGTGCTCCGGTGTAATTTAATTAAGAATACATTTGTGTTCTCATTTTAAAAGGACATTGAGAAGAAAAAGTTTGCAAATAAATGGGTTTAGTTTTTGATATCTGTTTCATCAGTTCAGTTCAGGCAACAGCCATTGTGCTGTAAAAATTTTTTTGGATAGTTTTCCGAAAATAGTCGGGCTGCTTATGAACAAATGGGTTGTAAATTCTTCCAACGATATATAGTCGGACATATTGCCGACATTTAGTTGAAAAATGTTCCTGATACTGCTTGGTAGGAGAAATTTCTACTTTTTAAATTCTGATCATTATATAGTTATAAGCTACTGCTACTCGACAACCACAAATTAAACATGTCTTAGAATAATTCTGAGCACTGTTGAAAATTAAATTTAAAAAAATTTTAGCATATCTCGAGAAATACGGATGTTGTCTAAAAACTGGTATAATTCTTAATGCAGGTCAATGCAGATCAATGCAGTTCATCTTTGTGCAGCTTGACAAATACTTTTCACACAGTCTTGAATACGATCCTAACATTAAGTGGCTTACTACTGAGTATGCTGTTGTCTTGATCCTATAATAGCCAAAATTACCGAAATTTTTTACAGTGTGTGGGAACACTGAAGAGGAATTCTACTAGGAATGAATATCAGGTGAAATATTTTTCATTATTAAAGTTCAGTGAACGCATAAAAGTAATATATGAAATGCAAAGGCAGTCGAAGATATAGCAATGCCGTATTCGCACATGCATATGGATGTGTTCACTCCAATCTACAGATAGGAAATACGTAACTGCCAATTAGCAAGGGAAGACCCGGTCAGGGTCCATATTAATGTAACTCAGCCATATAGGACTGACACAGTTTTACAACGTGCTTCACCCTCCTCTTTTCTAACCTATAATTATGTTCTGATAGGCAAATTTCATTTTCTGTATCGGAGGTGAAAACAATACCTTACGAGGGCGTGAAAGATCACGAGTCGTATGCCTCTCTTGCGTGGAAACGATTTTTCAACCTTTTCTTCGTATCATCGAAGATTTTCATATGTACATATACCTTATCTGGTTTTAATTTCTGCCCGAGATTTTAATCGTTGCATGAGAACTGTACTCTTATAAATTAGAGCTTCCCTTTAGAAGTGATAAAAGGTTACAAAGAGTACCTCTTTTATCGTGCTTATGGTAATTGTCACGAATTAGGTTGGACTTTAAACGTATCTTTATGTCGTGAGTAAATTCCAAGGATGGGGTAGATCTGGCGTTATTCTTAATTAGAAGTAATTGCTGCAGTTAGAAATGGTTCGTTAACATTTGAAAAAGGACGGTCTCAGGACTTTTATCCATATAGAGGAAGGTTTTACAATTGAATTCAAAACATAAAACTTTAAAATTATTTGCCGTTGTAAGAATTGTGAAAAATAACTGAAAGAAGGAAAATAATTTTAGAAGAAGTGTGAATCAAATTCTTTAGAAAGTGGAAAAAGTGACCAAAATTTCTAAACATTTCAAAAGATTTCAAAGATTTCTGTTTTGAAACAGGGAATTTTGAAAAGGAATTATAATTCTGCGTTGGAACATCAGATAACTTTTGGTCATAAGAATTACAATTCCGATTTGGAACAGAAAATTTTGTAATTAATTAAAATTCCCTGTTCCAAGTCAGAATTATATTTGTTTACAACATTTTCTATTATAATTAAGAAATTCCGGAAACTACCTGCCCTAAAGTAAAAATGATAATACTTAACGAAATTTTCTGTTCTAAAGTAAACCTAAAACAAGAATTATAATCCATTTAGAAAATTTCCTGTCCCAAAGTCAAATTTCAAATTCTTTGCGGGAATTGCCTACCTGAAAGTGAAAATTATAATTCTTTACGGAAATTTTCTGTTCCAAAGTCTAAATTATAATTCCTTACGGAAATTTCCTGTTCCAAGTCACAATTACATTTATTTATGAAAATTCCCTGTTCCAAGTCAGAATTATATTTGTTCACAACATTTTCTATTATAATTTAGAAATTACAGAATCTTCCTGCCTTAAAGTAAAAATTATAATTCTTAACGAAATTTCCTGTTCTAAAGTAAACCAAAATAAAAAATTCTAAATCTGCAAAATTCCCTGCTCCAAAGTGAAAATTATCATTCTTTACGGACATTCTCTATTCCAAAGTCTAAATTATAAGTATTTACAAAATTCCTTGTTCTAAAGTGAATCTAAAACAAAAATTCTAATTCTTTACGCAAATTCCCAGCTGTATCTCAGAATTATGATACTTTTAGAAAATTCCTTGTCCCAAAGTCAAGATTCTAATTCTTTGTGAAAATTGCCAGTTCCAAAATAGAAATTATGATTTCCAACAGAAATCCCCTGTACCAAAGTCTAAATTATAATTATTTCCGGAAATTCCCAGTTCTATCTCAGATTTATAATTCCTCAGCAGTAGACAGTACGTTTGTTTTTGAGTTAATGTTTTAAAAACTAATAAATTTCCGCTTCAGAGAAATAAAAATCACGGTTGATAGAGATTCTGAAGTGCGGGAGAGAGGGTAAAATTCAGAGGGACACCCAGTATGCAGGTGCATTGCGCATCTCTCGACGTAGATCGCCGACGTGGATTTATTTGGCGCGAGAACCCCTCAACGCTGTTTCTCCGTGCGATTCTTCGTTGTTTCGCCGCAGCCGGCTCTCTGAATTCCAAATGCTACGAACTCAAGGGGAAGAGAATTGGGAGAAAAAGAGGCGCGATGAAAGTGCGGGAAGGGGGAGAAGAGATGGGGATTGATATAAAAAAGAAGAAATAGAAAAAAAAAGAGAGAAAGAATCCAGGCTCCGGAGCGATTCGGATCAGAATTCGAGGAACATTTGTGTCGCCGCCACTATCCACTTGAAATTTAGGAATCCGCGTCAAGATCAACCGCAGACTAACATCCTGCGCTTTCGTTAGTCGCGCGGACCGTTTTTGCACGAGTTTGCGTGGAACTCGAGACGAATCTTTCTAATTAGTTCTTGTTTCAGGGGGATAAGATATATCTGTCATTTGATTGTTGATTGACCAATTAGCGAAAGCTCAAGATGGATACTCATCATTGTTACTGAAGATTGATACTCAAATTGATACTCAAGCCAGGTGGCAAAATTATTCTTATAGGCCAATGATAATTAGAATGTTCTATAATCTAATGATTAATCATTTATTATTTAATCATAGGATTGATTTGTTTTCCAGTTGCATAATGTTGATTATGTTCAAAAAATTCATTAATGAGCTGTACTGCATACAGTCGTAAATCATAATAATGCTCGTGTAAGTTACTGAATTTAATTTTCTCATATATCTTCATTTAAGCAAGCCTGAAATGTTGCGCGTTGACGAAGAGCAAGAGCGCTAGAAGTTTCATCTAGCGATTCTAGCGAATTATAATTTGTGATTAATGATCTCTTGTAGAAATATAATTACCGGACTGAAAGTCTTGAAGAGTGGAGGGAAGCTATCTGTGTACAGTTGCAACAATTTGCAAGCACAAAATTAGAAAATTTTAATGTAGCTGTTAACTGTTTACAGCTTTGGCATTTTATGTTGTAGTAAACTCTTTTCTCGCCATTAGACTTGCTGTCTATTAGGATTTAAAAAAAAAAGATTTTGCTTCATTTCTCTCGGCAAGAGAAAGTGTAGATCCTGCAAGAGGCACTAGGACTATTACATCAGATCTAATCTACAGGTTAAACGTTAAACGATCGTGCCCCTTCGATCTCGCGATCTAGTAGACATGTTCTAAAGAACCAACTGAATTAAATGGACGTTTACAACTATCTTATCGACAAATTTAGGTCACATTTAACCCTGTCCATTATAGAAAAGATATTCTCGAAATAACAATGGTAAACGATCGAGGTGTAGAGATTAATTTACAGCATAACGACGACGTAAAAGCTACAACGGTCTCGGGAGCTATAAAACTTGTGAAAAATGTGGACCCCGAGCAGCTGTGAGTACACCCACTCTCTTGCCCCTGAATGCAGCAAGAATTACGCGATACGCAAGGCGCGTAATCCTACGTCGAATTGGACGTAATCGATTCTTCTAGGGATCGGAACATTTTTGCTTGGACCCGAGTATGAAGGGTTCTTTAAGTGTTCCAGTTTGGAGCGGACCCTATGAATTGTTGTTCCTGTACAAAAGCTGCAAAACGTACTTTTGCCGTTCCGTTCACGGAGGTAACGATCCTCGGATCTCATTTACAGTACAAATTAGTTGTAGGTCGGACCCGTGTTCTTAATGGGCCTGCAGCACGCAAGGAGGTTAGGTTTAATGAAGACCGCATGTTATCCGTGACGAACTGTAGCTGTGCAAAAACGCCAAGACGTTGGTAACTTGGTACCACGTATGGTACCAACAATATCCCACTCTGAATGCGAGTTAAACGAAGATTTATGCCGCACCGCGTAAATATAAACAACAATATGCAATCTCGCTTCATTGTCCAGGCGGTTCTCGCGCGAACCAATGCGAACTAATAAGCTGCGGACCGAACACACTTAGCTTCTTTTTCCCTTCTCTCAGGCGACCTGGTCGTTCGACTTGATAGGCCCAAAGTGTAACGGAGTTTCAATTTTAAATATACAAGGAGCAGCCCTTGGGATTCGTTTAACGACTTTCGAAATTGGATTTATTTACCCTTTTCGATTTGTAAATGTCAATGAGCTCAATACACATACCGTGACCGCGTTGCATGGATCAGTGGTAACAAACGTCAACGCGTCAATTCGTTGTAAATTTCAGCCGCCGACTTGTAATGGCAGCTGCTTGATGTATCTTTTAGAACCTATGCCTGTGCTACATCGCTGATTACCATCAATTTGGCTTTCATTCTCCCTATTTTCAACGATTTTTTTTATATAATGCTTCTTATTGGAACCTCAGTGTGAGTCCTGGAATAAGAGACAATAAAATCTCGGAGGGGAGTCTAAACGGGGGGTCTTGTTGAATTCGGATTTTGAATGTCAGTGCGGTTACATCATGGCCATGGTCGTTTCGAGATTGGTTAACCAGATACTGCAATGTCAAAGGTGATTTAGGTTCGAATGTTTTATGAAGATGTCTATTCTGGACTATACCTTCATTAGGGAATATATTTGTACATGTCACTTCATGTGAAATTTCTTTTATATCATTTACGGTTCATTAAAATGAAGACATAAGGCTTCAGTCTTACTCAGAAAAGTAGATAATTTTCAGTCATATAACGTGTCAGTTTTGAGTGACAGTATAATTCTAACTTTCTATTAACGTGTACGTTGACAGTTACTCTATAGACTAAGAAAATAGTACACGCTTTGTAGTACAATATAGTGATGAACGTTTCACACATTATTTAAAACTTTATTACACTTTTGTCTACATAAGAATAAGACTCAGAAAAAACAAAGGTTTACTCGATGCATGTTTTGGGTAAGTTCTTAGATTGATGTGTCAACACTTTTCAGATATGGGATAATTTTCATACAGGGTAAAGTTCTAAACTCAGAATACAATTTAGCTATTGTTTAAAACATCTTCATCAATCAAAATTGATAATCATCATTAATCAATTCGAATTGAAGAACCGCCTCTGTCCGTTTTTCCCTTTCTTTTTGATGATGATGTAAAAAAGTTCAAGGTTATGCTCACAACCGGAGAAACCCTTAATTTAAACTTAAAATACTAAAAGATTCGAAGAACTTACGCTCATGTCCCCGATGCTGTGATTTCCAAAGAAGATTAATCCACGATACATAAATTTTTGCAAGGATTAAAAGTGACACTACACATCGATTTTGCTTCCGTTCCATTCACTAGTTCACGTGACACAAACTCTTTTACTGGAAGATAACAAAAATTCTGAACTATATGTAGCATGCAAATGGAGAAAGGAGACACACGAAAGTAGCACTTTTCTCTGGACTAGTATAAGTTATAAGGCACTCGATATCGAGAAACAGCGTTCGACACCCACGAGGTACTTATTTTTTTGCAAGTATCTGCTGACTCCAACTTTGAAATGATAATCCTGTCTCAGGCACCAAGACTTCTGTCATCGTTACTTTCCAAAACGGCGAAAGCCTGTCGCCGACGAAGTCGACAGCGACGGCATGAGGATTGATTTGGGAGTAACATCCTCCCAAATTGATAAGGTAGAAATTGGGCTGGTCCTTTGTTTCGAGTTTGTCCTTGAGTGGAAAAACCCTTAGGAAATCATGTGTATGACGCGGGAGGTTTATCTTGCTTCACTCCATTTCCTTCTTTCTTCTCCTCTACTTGTTCTTCTTCTTCACCTTACATCCTCGATCTCAACCTCAAGAACGAAATAACCAACTACGTGCGCCCAAGGTCCCCCGATCGGGAGGGATCAACTGGACTCGCGGGTTCCAGCAGCAAGAAGGACCACACACAGGCGTTGAAGTCTCCGGTTGAGCTGCCGGTTTTCTACGTCACGAAAAGTGTGGATGGTGCGGACATGTAGGGAAAGTTCACCAAACTTCGGAGGCTAGATATGTTGGTCGTTTTACGTTTTTATCAGATATCCTTCAATCCGTTTTTCAACACTATTTAATCTCGCTACTAGAAAAGGTTAGAGGTCTTCACTAAAATAGATGATACCGCTGACTCAAGAAGGTTAATTTGTTTACCACTGATGTAGAACTTTTCAAAAGTGCTCCACACTCATTCAGACTGAATCAATCCGGACACAACGTTGTCACAATTGTCCGTTCTCCAGGGTGGTTTTCAAACGGAAGATGCCAAGGAACTTCATCCACTAACTGACGGAGGTTAATTTTGTTCACTACTAGAGATTCACAAATTGTTAGTGGTACAACTCAAATTTTTGGAAACCCTTAAATTCTCACAAGCTCTACGGGATGAAAATCTATATGACTTGTGTTTAAAAACTGGGTTCGGAAGGGTAAAGGCTCACGAAATTAGGGTCTGAACGCGGCGGGAACGACGCAGACTCGAGAAACGCAGCCGCTCGCCGGCCCGAGCTAGAACTCACTGACTCGAGTCTGAGAGTGGCAGAGAGTGGTGAGGAGTCCATGCTCGAGTCGTACGGTGGGGCGAGACGGCAGAGTGGGGTTTAGTAGTTTGTTGCATGACTCTGGCGGGTGGTGAAGGGACAAGGGTTAGTGCGGGGGTGCGAAGACCCTAAGCCTAAGACTTACGTTACGCTTACGGTGTGGCTATAGTGATCACTGCTCACAAACCCATGAAGACCTTTTCTATGCAACATCATTGCTCTGGAGTTCGCACCCTTAGAATCCGACTATTATCTCCCGCCGGGCAGGCGGCAGGCTTTATTATATTTGCGAGGTATTATCGAGCCAATCCAGCAATATTGATTCCGCCGGCCGAGCACCAAGAGATCGCACTATCTTATGAATGCCCTCAACCTTGCCTACTTCTTTTCTTCTTCAATCTCTCGTCTCCGAAACATACATCTCTTTCCTTATTCCTTTTATTTTTTGAAAAGGAATTTATACGGTCAAGAGAGAAAAAAAAGTTTAAGCACTGTGAAACGAGCTGTGAAATGTGTTTCGTTGTCAAATAAGTGATTCATTCAATGACAGTTTGATGAAATAAATGTTTTAATGAAATATTTATGTTATGGACTTGATGCAAAGATAATTGCATAAGGGTCATAATTACCAAAAATAGCGTATTTCTCACTGTGTTATAACGCTAATAATTTTTTTCCCGAAGTATGGATTCCACTCTACAAATCTGAAGTAGTAAAAAATTACTAATTCAAATAATGTCAAGCCTTTTATTACTAACTCATTGCGCAGTTCTTACGGCTGTATCAGTAAAAAACAACTAATCCAGAAAAACCTTAAGCTTTTTTTTGTGAAGAAATTGGACGACAAAAAGGCTACAGTCAGTTGACAGGTATTACTACGTTGACAATTACAATCACATTCAGAACTCTTAATGTAGTTGTTAACAGCCTGCAGCGTTTTTATCCAATTTTAATACAAAAAAAGCTTGGGGCTTTTCTGTGAATTCATAGTGAAATTTTACTAATTCATTTAATAGTTCAATTTTTGAAGGTATACTGGTACATAATTCATTTGGTAACCAAAGGAATCAGTAAAAAAATAGTTCGCGCTAAATTTTCGGTCGCATCCCAATAAATTTGTTAACCTATTTTTTAAATAAAAAATTAGTTTTTTTGAAACATTAATATTGAATAAATTGTCTATAAAAGAATCATGATGCAAGATTTATGTAAAAATATAACAATTGCATTGTGTGACAAAATACAACATTTCGATACTAAAATTCATTGCATTGAAGGCTTAATTTCACCCTAAAAATGTCTTAACCTCATGGAAGTCTTGTCAGTTTTTTTTTACTCAAAGTTAGTCCCAAATAAGGTCTGAATTTCGATCTTAGTAAAAAAATGGCACATAAATTTTAGTTAAGTCTGAGTTCTATTGTTTAAATGAAACAATAATGATTTATTTTGGCTCAACAGTGATGCTATGTAATTTCAATAGTATATTTATTTGAATCAATAGTTTCTGCTTTTGAAAGAGCGCGAAAGTGCGTACTTTTAATTTAATAACATTTTTTCTCAGTGTTTGTGTTAGATACTCCATCGTATTTTGTAAATTTGAAGTATTTGTTAAAAATGAGTATGTAATTGGAAAGAAAAAAATCAGTCACTGTTTCAATTGGTTATATGAATTTAACTAATAATTTGACTTTCGAAATATGGTATCTAACTAATGAATTAGTGATATTATTTTTACTATTTATTTTTCTACTGATATTTTATTTCTAGTGCTTTTCAGATGCTCAATGGCGAACCATTTTTACACATGATAATTACATACACCTTAATTTTTAAACAAAATATCTTCTGTTATATGTCAGTTATAGTTTTTAGTTTGTTTGAACATTATAAAAGTACATAATGACGAAAAGTAAATATAAAATTTGAAATTCTGACTTTAAGCTTATTTTTTGATGTCTACCTAGAAACCTTTATCGCACCTTCGGAAATTATTTGGCACTTTTCAATGTGCTTCTTTATAGCTTCACCATACAGATACTTTGAAACACACTGTAAGAAATAATTGTAATTTTTCCATACGATAGGATGGCACTTCTTCCATACTTTGAAATATTCCATACAG
>JAUMHM010000083.1:48503364-48516389 GCA_032362435.1 Melikaiella ostensackeni
TCCTCGCCAAGTGCCCTTTATGCCACAAGGTTTATAGTATTTTTAAGCTTTCGCGCTATACACCATTCTATGGCCCTAGTGACTATTCTGTCGACTCGGTTAAGCTCCTTATTTTTTTTAAGTGTTTCTGTACTTTCTAGTGCTGGAATTATCATCAGATAATAAGGGTAATATAATTATAATAGAAGTTCATTTAGGTAAGTTCGTTTAATTACTAAATTGTATTTCGCGTCTCCTCCTTTAGATCACTAATGGTAGGTGTTTAAAGGAGTACGAAAAAAGTGAGTATTGAACTGTCATTTATGAAAGACAAAAGAAATTATTCAATTATAGAAGTAAATACATTAAAATATCACTTAAATGGGTGAATAAAAATGAATACATTGAGACGTCATTCAAACGTGAATAGGTCAAAAACTGTATAAAAAAGAAAGATTGACATCTTCAAGTTCTTTTTGAGCTTAAGATGGTCTTCGCAAAGCTTTCAGCCTTTGGTTTTATTTTCCGATTGAAGAAGCGGGCGAAGGTCTTGGATGCTTCTGTCCAGCCTGCTATTTTTTTGATAAGGCAAATGCTTACGCCTTCATTTTTGGCTGTAGACATCGCTGCGTGTCGGGTGGTGTATGCTGAGAAGGTTGAAGAATTGAGGCCACTTTTTTCCAGGACAATTCTGATCCACCGACTTAGAGTCTGTGTAGAAATCGCTTCATGAGGCTTCTTCCACGAGATAAAAAGGTTTGTTGTTTCATTTCGAAGGTGACCTGTTCGTTCTAGATATGCTTCAAGAGTACTAGCTACACAAATTGTAGGATCTTCTGAATAGTAAGATCAAATTTAACTGTAAGTTTTTGGGTGAAGATGTATTTAAGCGAGCAGAAATTTCAATTTCAAAATGTTCAATAGTTTTTACCATGTTTCTAATGTCTATTTTTATAAAAGTCTGCATTCGTTGACCAGTTGTGAGGGCCAGAAGTGTAGCGAGTTCTCTCCAAAGTTATTCCAAAGATATTTCTTCATTTAGAAACCACTTTGTAATGATATTTAATATAATTTATGGATCCATGGTTGAATTATATTCAGGTAAGGCTGGTCGAAAATTGGATGTGCCTTTACAAAATCTTTTTATGTCTGGGTTTTCCTCGATCTCTGGTACATGGATCAGTACTACTGCTGATCTAATAGAATTTATAGTATCATATGACGCTTCGTTCTCGAATTCATTCGTAAGAAATTGCAGAACTTGATTTATTGTTGCCAAAAATATTCCAGTATTATTTGAGAGGCAGAACCTTTACCGTTTCTTTAGTCCGAACTCGTATTGACGTAACGTAGATCCCGCTAATAAAGCGATGTTGACTTTTATCGTTGCTGGAGACATGCCCTTCAGTGTGTACGCCTGTTCGATGATATTCTCAACACCTGGGAAAGCTGAGGCCAAAGTGGATGTGGTTTCCTATCAGAAGAAGATAGAACATTAAATTTTGGTTCAAAAATCAAGGGTTTTGTTTTGTAAATTTCTATATACCGAGGGAACCAAGGTTGGCTTGGCCAGTTTGGAACTATCAGAATTCCCCAGGGTACATCGTTGTGAATCTGTTTCAAAACTTTTGGAATGATAGCAGAGGGAGGAAAAGCATGAAAGAATTTTTCACTTCAGTTTATCGTGAATGTATTAATTGCGACCGAATGCGAGTCTCTTGTCCAAAACACATAATTACGGCATTTGTGTTTGCTGTACTGGCAAAAAGGTCGATATCAGGATATCCGAATGTTCAACAGAGAAGCTCGAATACTTCTTGCGATAAAATGTATTCAGTATCATCTTCTACACGTCGTGACATATTGTCCGCAACCGTACTTTCCTCTGATCGGATGTAAGAAGCTTGAATCCGGAGGTTCCTACTCTCACACCATTTCCAGATATCCTTGGCGATTTTGCTCGAGTTTTTAAACTGGATTCCTCCCATACGGTTGATATAAGCTACGAGTGTTGTATTATCTATGTGAAGTGATACTTTGCAGCTGCTTAAATATTTGGCGAAACATTTCAAAGCGAAGAAGGCCGCCTTAAGTTCCAAACAGTTTATGTAACATTCGCGTTCGTAAGGCTTTCAGAAGGCGTGGGTCGATTCTTTGCCGCAAGCTGCTCCATAACCTGTTAGTGATGAGTCTGAAAAGATTTCTTTCACGAATCGTGGAGTAGTTATTGGATTGCATACATGTAGAACATTTTATTTCCACCTAGACAAGTCCTCATGCACTTCTGGGCTCAAAGCTTTGATCGCCTCCAAATTGTCGTTATGACTTTTTAGAGCGAGAAATTTTTCTCTTTCTAAGTCTACCTATTATAGAGGCAAACTCTAGAATTTTATATTCAGCATTAACCTCAAATTTTTGTAATAAACTAAGAATATTTATCCTTTTGTCCTCTGGCAACTGGCTTTTCATTTCAATGGAATTTAGTATGAGCCCTAAGAATTCTATTTTTTGTGTTGGCTTCAACTGATTTTTTTTTCGTTAATAATGCAACTCAATTTTTCTAGAAGGTAAATTGTATTCTGGACACTGTTTTTACATATTGGTCTATGATCTCAATTAAAAGAATATCGTCGAGGTAAGTAACAGACGTATAACCGTCGCTTCTTAATAGAATTACTACCTGACGAATCACCTTCGTAAATATGTGAGGAGCCGTATTTAGACTAACAAGTCAACATTTGAATTCATATGTACCCTCGTTGAAGCTAAATCTCAAATATTCCATTGAACATTCCGCGATGTGAATGAGATAATAGGCATCGTCTAGGTCTAGCGATGCCACGAAACAATTTGGCTCCATGAGATTTCGTGCTATACGAACGCTTTTAATTTTGAACTCTTCAGTAGAAATATATTCATTTAAATTTTTAAAGATTAAGATGAAAAGACTTGAACCGTGGGTTTTGGGGTTATTTCATCAAAACCTCTTCTTTTTTTGACCAACTTTGATCCCTACGTTGTATGGATTGATAAGGAGGAGTGACAAAGCAAATGGTGTAATCTTGTAGCCACTTTACAACGACTTCGTCTGAACCGCCGTTTGACTTGAGTTAGGTTTCCGGTAGGTGGATGACTTCTGCTGTGTGGATGATTTTAGCTGCACCCTCGTCACTATCTGACGGTATGGTGTCTGACGAGGTGGGCCTTTCAAGTATTTTTCTGCTTTTGTTAGCGACGCAGTTGGCTGGGATTTTTTTGCGCCTGCTTTAAATCCTTTGAAGCCCTTCCTAGTGATTTTGCATATTTGAGCGTCTCTCCGAGATCTTCATTAAATCACCATTCATCTACTTCAGTTGTGCTTAAAGTTTCTTTAATCGAATGGTTTGAATTTGAAATAATTGGTAAGCGTCGTGTCAATGTTTCGTCTCGTTGCAGGTCTACCAACAAGCGAGCGGTATCACTCAGGGTTGCGATAAGCAGTATTCTATTCATCCCGCCCTTTTTTGATAGTTTTGTCAATAAAGGCCCTAGGCCTAGGTGCAGAAGAGTCGTCTAATTTATTTTGCAGATTATTGACGGTTTCTTCTGGTTTTTTCTAGGTATTGAGATCATTTTTATCTAAAACCCCCTCTCATTCAATCGGCTAGAGGTTGTCTTGTGTGATTATCGGTGAATTATTTCCTTCCCTAGATCCTTCACCTACGAGAATGATGAGGAGAAGGATTTCTGGGTCTTCTTGTGAACGACTCACGATCGCAATCTCGTCTTACGTATCTTGAGTATCAACTTGTGGATTGGTTTCTTGACTGATAAGTACGTTTGTATTTATCATATCGCAACTGCTGAGATGAATCACTATGTGATCTACATCTGTGTCGGCACAGAGAGCGACTATGTGCTCTACGTGTACGCCAAGTGGGTGAACGACTGCATGATTCGGACGGCTCCAGGAACGGCTGTGTGATCTTCGCTAGTATCGTTTCCTCGAAATTCCTTCATATCCGCTGATTCGTGGCGCATCCTATCCTGTAAAAGCACAAACCTGTATATCGCCTAGTTGATGTTTCAAATGTTATAAGTTTTCGGATCTTGACCTAAGCTAAATAAATGTCAGGTCGAAAACATTGTTTTCTGTGGGAACTAGTCCCTATCTCAACATAATTATTTTTATGTGAAAAATATGTGCATTATCTTCATGAAGACATTGTTTTTATTGAGGAAACTTGTTGCTAATGTTTTTCATTAAGGAAACTTGTTCCTTTGATAGAGGCACACCACAATCCAACATTGCTGGAGGCGAAATTGTCCGAAAAACAACCAAAAAGCTAACAACAAAAATAGCCTAACAATAATAGAAAACATTGTAATTCATTGAGGAAGCTTTTTTAATGTAAATAAATTCATGTCAAGTTCAAACACTGTTGGAAAGTTTGTTTTCGTCGAGTTGACCCTGAAAATTTCTAGTTCATATAGTTACTATTTTGTCTCATACGCTAAATTTCTCGTTCAATCGCCTTCAGTTTTCTTTCTCACTCGAACAGTTTTTCATCTGCACTGCTTTCTCCTTTTTCTTTCGAAGATTAGAGGTATTTTCCGATTTTTAATTAAAATATTGAGTTCAATTCAATTCACCAAGTGGCTTTTCTTGAGCACAAGGAAAAGGAATGATGAACTGGAAAAATGCTTCTAAAGTTGGGGAGTGCCATAAGTGCACATATTATACTTTTTCTTCGAACATGAAATACACTCACTTCGTTTTCTCTTCCTGCTTTGAACCAAAATCTTAAGTAGCAGAACTCCTCCACCAACTCCACTTCCTAGGTATTTATCTTCCATTTGCACTCTCCATTACACCCTCTATTTCTAAAACACATCATTTAGGTCTTACTCACATTCACACTTCAATTCTTTTCTCTCATATACTCTTTGAACGCTCTCATCATCAAATTCATTCCCCTTTTATCATCCGCTACTGGAACTACATCGTCTGCTTATGCTAATGAATACAGTTTGCCTGTTCCGAATATTGTCCATCCCTTTCCCTTCTTCTACATCTTCTCCTCCAAACATGCTAATAAGACACTAAACAGAAGAAGGCTCAACGGGCACCCTCGCCTAATTCTTCTTTCTTTCCAGAATTCCTCCACATTCTTTTCTGTCATCTTCACCTATATCTTAGTATCCACAAATATCTCTCTTATACTCTCTGTCAAACCTTCATCTACTCCTCTCTCTTTTCATGACCTCTCATAGCATCCTTTTGTTTTCGGAGTCAAATACTGCTTTAAAATCCACAAACAGTGCAACTAGTTTCCCTTACTTCCGCCCGAAGTTCCTATTGACTAGAGAAGTAAGCACGTAAAATTCCTCCGGCCGCCTTTCACCTCTCCAAACCTTATTGCAAATCTTCCATGTCTCTTCTTTCACCCCTTCTATACCGTATTTCAGCGCTTCATTCTTCTATTATTTTCACTAGGCATTGCAAAAATCAAACTGAAGAAACAAGAAATATTGTCTTTTTCAAAGTTTAATCCTCCTATCATTGATTTACAGAAATCCTTGGCTGTTACTGTGCAAATAAGGAAGATATGTCAATGGAAGAAATACTAAAAATACAGAACGTCGATGTGCCTCTTTGTACTCATGTATGTATATGAGTGCAAAGAGACACATCGATGTTTTCTATATATAACAACAACCTATCTTCTTGTGCTTCGGGCTCCATTTCTGCGTGGGACCCAATCGAGACGCTCCTGTTCAAAGTAGTCGTAGTGGAGAAACGTAGAATCATGATTTCAAAATCTTCAACGATCTCCGCAAAAAAAACAGAGACTTTAAAAGTTTAGTCTCCATGAGGTATGTTTGAGGAACTTATGAATTTTACAGACAAGTAAGTTTAATATTTCTATCCGAGATTAATGACGGAATTTCATGTCACTGAAATTTATAAAAAGATATCTATGAAGTCATAAAAATTGATGTTATTAATTTTTTTCAATTTCACTTCAGAGTGTAATAACTGATCCAGTTCTGCGAAAAATAGTTGTTGATAATATTTTCGACTGCGTGAAAAAAAAGCTAATTCAATGGTATTGAACTCGATTTTCTATATCCATGTCAACATGATGGAGATGCTTCTCATAAGGAGAATCGAGTTTTTCATTTGGAGGCATTTGGATACGAATTCGATGAAAATGGTTTCATATTATCTTCAGTAGTTGGTGCTTGTGAAGCTACTGCTGAGATGTATGATATCGAAGAAATATCGAAGTATGCGAACTTCATAAATTTGAAGACCTACAATTTTCAGGAACACGCCGATATGAAAATCAATTCATAATAGTCCAGTGTATCCTTCATCAAGGAAAAATGCGGAAAATGCAGGATTAATATTGTCAGTACATTTATTAGTGGCAAAGATCTTAAAATAAGACGAGTAGGCCATAAATAATAAGTCAAATAAGGAAAAATTTCAGTTAGTCGTTTCCAAGCCAATTTGAAAATTCATTGTTCAAATTGGAGTAGTACAGTTTTTAACTGTACTTCATAATACTTCTGGTTTGATAATTATAATCTTATTACATTTTCGAACGATAATTCAAAACTCCCAAATTTTCATAATTGGGAATTTTTTGTTGTCGATTTAAATGATTAGAATTAAAATTGTTCACTACTAAACTGTTAAATTTCAGATTTTTCAGTTTTGCAGACTTTCAGATGATAGATTGGAAATATATTGTATAATTAGATTCGTGTATATCAAATTTATATTTAACAAGTTCAGAATTGTGTAGTCATTGAAAATTTTTTACTTCACAGTGAATTCCAGAGGTATTCCTTATCTGAAGTTAGATAAGAACGTTGCAAACACTTGACAACTACATATGAAGTTGTGAATGTGGTTGTGAGTAAGCCTGAGGATGAAAATTATCTGACGTTGGAAAATTGTATTTGTTAATTGCTTGAAAGGTTCTCGAACAATTTCAAATGAAAAATATGTCTAGGAATTATTGCATTTTGTTTTTGTTTGCCACTTCGGATTTGAAATTTTTCAAGAGACCTTACATTTTATTTCTATTGGTTCAAATATTAAAGGGCACGATTTGAAAATATCAAATTCTATTTTTTTGCTGTTTGATTCTAAATTATACGATTCCAAATGCTTTTTTGAATCATGTAATAGATCAAATCATTTAAATTGACAATTTGTCGATCTTAGATAGTTTTAGGTCTAAGCTATTTATGATGAAAGCTTCTTTAAAACACTTAAATATAATTTCATGATATTTAAAGTTCTGCAATAGCTTAACACAGTTTCCGTTTGAAATGATATATTCTACGCCATCTAAAATTTCGTGCTCTTAAAAGTTCTAGTTTAATTTTCTCTAAATTTGAATGCTTCTATTTTTATCTTTTGTATTTTCCACTCCACCACTAAATCAATTAATTCTGGAAAGCTTGGCATTTAAAATTTTATAATATAAATTTTAAATTGTTCCTTGAATTCGAGAGTAGAAACATATTTACTTTGAATTCATGTCATGATTTTTAATGAACGCTGTTCTCAGTATTATGTTGTAAAACACTGGATTTCGCATAGTGCTCCACCAAGAAGGATGATATTAGGAGTTGCTTTTTATGGAAAATCTTATACTTTAGCTAATCCAAAACAAATTGGTAGAGTGGCATAAATTCCTGATATGGATAGAGTTCTTTCTCCAGCACCACTGTATTACGAAATTTGTTAATTGGTAAAAAATCCACAATGGAAATATTTGCACGACAAAGAATAGCAAGTGCCATATATCATTAAAGGCGACCAAATTATTGCCTCTGATGATATTGAGTGAGTCTTCAATTTTTTTTTTAAGCTCGTATCTCATTGATGATAAGAATATTCAATTTTGAAATCTATTTTCAACTCCATGAAGAAGAAGACTCAATATTTCAAGAAAATGGATCTTGGTTGTGTATTGGTAGATAGTTTAGATCTAGATGATTTCAGTGTACATTCTAGAGAAGGAAAGCTCGTACTTCTGCAGACTTTGAATCGAGTCCTCAGAGGCAAATGATGAATTCTTGTATAAATCCTACGAAGGAAAGTAAAGAATTTATTACATCGCTCATAATCCAAAAAGTTAGGTAGTTTACCCAAAATCCAAAAAGATATGTCAAAAAAGTGACACTTTCAAATGACATTTTGAAGGTCAAAGTAAAATTGGACGTATGCCCTTATCGGAAGTTTCATACAGATGTTCCATTTTTTAAGGCTCCCATAGGTTTTTTTTACGTCCTTTTTATACCACTTTAAGAACTACTGTGTTTCAGAGCAACTTTATAGGCTCCCTCCACAAGAAATTCAAGGATCTTTTTGAAATTTTCTATGTACTATATGTTTGATTTATGTAGTTCCTGAATTATTTAAAGATTTTCGGTTCTTCAATCAACTGCCCACGAACACTATCCCTTCCAGAAACTCGTCATCTGACGACTATATTTTCTTTTCTTTTCCAAGTTTTTCGTCTGCGAATTGGAAAGAGGGGAAATAATTTAAATCTAGACTCTCCGTAAATCGAATTAAAATAAACGATAACTGTATAGGTCAGCCCGTTCTTGAGCGTCCCGTCGTTACAGGCAAATAGATGGTTCTGACCATAATTGGACGGCACCACTGATGGCGCAACGAACCAGCGGTTTGCAGACCAGCGTGGTCAGGCACCGTTATACGGCTGACCAAAGCCGGCGGGCACTACTGAAAAACGCAGCACTACAGCGGCGAGTCAGTGTCATACGTCGATACGGTCAGACGCCGGTGCTGCTCCAGCGTCCGCGCTTATAGTATCAGTGACCAGGTAAGTCCTGAAACTGAAAGCTAGCAATCGCATATCCGCGAAAACGTTCGAGTTCTATCTAGGACCGCCTGTCGAGAACTTACACCTAACTTTTACAAATAACCATTCACAAATAAAAAATTGTGTAATACAAAAAATTGTATAAATTAAACCGTAAGATCATAATTTACTTCATAAGTATTTTCTCAGCTAGAAAAAGGGGCATAGATTCTCAAATTTAGACCTAAACGTTAAAAAGCTAAATTTTTTGTAATTACAGTTAATTTTTTAAATAATTTATAATCATGATTAAAAATTCTGTGTAAAAACATAGGAAATAGTCTCATACTCGGTGCTGTCAGTAAATAGACTCTTAGTGATTAGAAGCGTCGACGTATAAAAATAGTGTTATCGCTGTATTTTTAATTCATTTACTATGATCAATCAGATGTTTAATAAAACTTTAATGCAGTCAAATATTGAAAAGTCGGCTTCTTATTGCCTAGAACTCTAATTTTTTTATCTGAGTGAAAAATTATTATTATTATTAGAATTAATAGTGATATCTTAAAAAAGATTGTATTTAAATCATATATAGTTGACATATCTAAGCAGAAATTATTTATCTAATTGCAAATTGCTAATTTTATGCAATAAATTAAGCATATTTCAAAAGTTTGATGAATCAATAATTATTTATTACCTAAGGTTTAGCTCAGGTACGGAAACTACGCTCTGATACTTGTTTTTCCTAGACACTCGAAAGACTCACAGGAAGCATACGTTATATTTACCCAATTGTGTAAAACAGCAGCTTAACTCGTTTTTTTTGGCTTAACGAGGATTGAAAATCTTGTCTGCGTAAAGTGAAAATTCAATAAAATTAAAATCTTTTTCCCTATTCCATCTTAAAGTTTTTGAACTCAACGTTCCTCCATTAAAAGCAAATTTTTCATGTAACTCATAAGTATTATCAATTTTTATGTTAAGCCGAAGACCAACTTACAATTTCGTTTTTTATGACAGAGTTCAATGTAGAAAAGTAACAACTTGTAGGGTGCCGCGGCGATGCTTTTCAAATTGGTGGACAGTTTTTTGGGATTATTTTATAATATATTAAGTTTTTGAAAATTGTTCAAAGGAAAAGTTGCAGAACGAGAAAAAACACATATTTTATTTATTTCACGTATTTACACTACATCTAAGGATATCAGTTTGATATCCAAAAAAATCAAATTGTAAATCGTCAATTGTCAAATTGCACACGTTAAACTCTGCATGTCAAGCTGCACACGTCAAACTGTACACGTGAATTGTACACTCGCGATTTAAATTATAATTTAAATTCAAACTGCATCTGTCAAACTGCACACGTCAAACCCCGATTGCGCACGATAACATTGTACAGTTTTAGACATCGTCTATTCTATGCCTTTTATAAATTCAGACCATTTGAATATATTACGACTTCAGAATCGTGTTTACCACATCTAGAGGGTTTCCCTAAGTTTCAGCCGTCCTAAAACAACATTTTCTGAAAGCAGAATTCTATTAAAACTAAATATTATGAATATTTCTTAAAATTCGTTCCATTGAGTGGCATCTTATCAAAATCTGTGAGAAAAGCTCGTCAAGAATCTCGTCAATCTTGTTGAAAATAAATTTCGAAGGCTTTGACCGCAATTGAGAATATGCAGCTGAACTTGGTGTAATTCCCGTTGATAAGGGAAATTTCTTTCTATTGTTGCAGGTACAAAGACAAAATTACTGCAATTTCTGTTATAGCTTTGATACGTTATATTCTTTGCACGAAATTCATATGAATACAATACATTATATTTTCCAAAATGACAAAAATCCAAAAAAAGGTAGGATGCTTTCTTGGTCAAGTCGAAATCTTTGTGATAAACTCAAAGAATTCGTGAAATAGAAGTGAAATCGAGATAAATAATCGTGAAAAAATAACTAAAAGAAACAATAGATTCAATACTACTTTGAAAATTTGGTTGGAGATACTTTTTTAATTGTTTTGAATTTAATTTTCACAATCAATTTTTGTTAATACACTCATAGAAATACTTTTCCGTCTTGGCCAAATTTTTGCATCCTGGAACGATTTTGTAAATGAAAATATTATATCTGAGTTATAGCAGTAATTCTTTCTCAACAAAGTATCTGGACACACCGAAAATATTTGAGCTGAGCTAACCGAATTTCGCTTCACCTTCACACGGCCATTTCTTCATAGGAAATGACGCACGTGTTGACTGCTGACAATTCTTAGTGATTCGTGAATTATTTTTCTGAACCTCAAAGAATGATGTTTATATGAAAATTGAGCGTAATATTTTCTCAAGAAGTGACCGCAAATAAAGGAATAAAAAATTCTTAATTATGTCATTTTGAATTACAAAACTGTCAATATGTTCACATTTTTAAAATGATTCTTTCTGTCCTGAGCTGAAGTTTTATAGTTTTAATGAAGCATTTGTGCAATGAATTAATACTCCAAATGCAAGTTTCACTGACCTACAGCTTTCTTCTACAAAGAAATATATATAGGGAGCGGTTCAAGTATTATGTTATGCAATGCCCTGCAAAATTTGACCTTCCCCCCACTTAGAGCAGTTTTCCGAATTTTCCTGTATTTTTCCGTGATTATTTAACACAAGGCTAGAATCCCTTTCCTCTAAAGTGCTTTGCGTAATACTTGAAAGGCCCCTAAAATATATGATATCCGCAAAGTAAACACAGTTTGTTTTCAGAATATGGAAATAAGAAGCTTAACCATAAAAAAAGTAACACTGAGGACTGGTGTTATTACATAGCCACGGCAATATTCATAGAAGATCTGACAAATTCGGCTGTAATGATATCGTCGTAAATTGATATGGTTTCGAAGAATCACAGATGTGTATAATTAGTCTCAGTAGTAGTAAGACCATCTTATAAATAGAATTCAGGATTTCAAAATTTGATAAACTTGTGAGATATTTCTAAGCCTAATTATATTTTAGTCTTACATTCACTCTTAAATCTTTCTCTCTTACGTTCTCTTCGAATGCGCTCATCATCAGATTTATTCCCCTTTAATCATCTGCTATTATAACACATCGTCTGCTTATATAAATGAATACAGTTTGCCTGTTCCCAATATTTTTTCCTCTTATTCTTTCCTCCCCATCTTCTCCTCCAAGTCTGCCAAAGGACACTAGAAAGAAGAGGGCTCAACGGGCACTCTTGCCTAAGTCTCCTTTCTGTCCAGAATTCCTCCACTTTCTTTCCTCCTATCTTCACCCTTATTTTAGTCTCCACAAATATATCTTCTATCCTCTCTATCAAACCCTCATCTAATCCTCTCTCTTCCATGGCCTTTAATAGCACTCTCCTGTTGACGGAGTCAACTGCTGCTTTAAAATCTACAAACATTGAAACTACAGTCGGGACCAAAAGTTCTGACACCTGGCTTTGAAGCTTCACTAATCGGCAAGAAAAAATTGCAGAATGTTGAGTCAAAGACAGAAACATTCTTCAGCATTATACCTGTAACACAATGTCAGTTTTATTTTCATCGAACATTTTTTGTCTTTCCTGTGATAGAAAGTGTGTGAAAAAACAGGAAAAATTACCCTAAACTTTCAATACGTCGACTTTGAAGTCCTCCACACGTTCAAAAATTGGTACCAGAAATTTGAAAAAATTCATGAGCATTTTGTAACATGTACTAAACAAATGGCATTTGTTTTACTTCAATTTAATTAATATTTTCATTAGTAGAGTTGAAAATGTAAAAAATAATTATCTCGGTTTTGGAAGGAAATTTTGAGTTGAACTCTAGCTTGAAAGAAGCTTCTCGATTCAGTAGTTCATTCTCAAAAGTTGAGCGGTCAATAAAAATTATTAATGTCTGAAATAAAAGCGTCGGAATAATTACGAGCTTAATGAGTTTCAATACTGGAAAACTCGTATTGAAAAAACGTCTCTTCTCGGCATTGTCCAATTTAAGCGTGAAAGAGATCCCTTCCACAAAAAAAGTCAAGCTCATTTTTTTTGGAAGGGTTTTCTCTCACGCTCACATTGGACAATGCTGAGAAAGGACGATTTTTCGATACGAGTTTTCCAGTATTGGAACTCATTAACATCGTGATTATTCCGAAGCCTTTATTTCAGACATTAATAATTTTTATTGACCGTTCAACTCTTGAGATTAAACCG
>JAUMHM010000083.1:48516489-48530646 GCA_032362435.1 Melikaiella ostensackeni
CGCGTTACAGCACCCGAGATGAGGTCATGGAAAAATCGAAGATGGCTCTGATGGCTATACCGCAAACCGATTATAAATAATGTTTCGAGGATTGGATTAAGCGCTGGCATAAGTGCGTAGCAGTCGAGAGGGAGTACTTTGAAAGGGACAATATCGATTATGACGAATAAACTTGTATTTTTGATTTTAAAAATAAAGTCCCAAAACTTTTTGATCAAGGTGGTATATATTAATTATTCGCTTCTTCAATAAACAGTTTGTCCAGTACATGGTATTATTGATATTCATTTATTATACTATCATATCTTGAGATCTTCCTTTCTTTTCAACACAGGCAGCCATTGATATACATTTATTTTTTTGTGTTTTTTTTCATTCCTTCAATTTTGCTAGTTGGCTTTTGATTATTCCCATCTCACGACTTAAAATGGATACTTTCAAAATTCCCAAAATTGTTCTGTGCGACTTCTTGACTCGCGATAGCACTAGAAATGTGGAAGAGCTTCTGGAGTATTTGAAAACGGAGTATAATCTAGATAGTGAACAATTGAATGCAGTTAGAAAAAAGGTGGTTGGTCAATTCTATCCGTATTCTCTAAATGAATCAAAAAGTGTGTTATACATTAAGCGGATTTTTGACGACAGGATTCAAACGTGAATGGACAATGATCTCATAGTAGATTTCTCACAATATAAACAAAATCGTGGAAGACCTAACTCCGGCGATTTTTAACAAAGTTCCATTTCAACGAACAAAAAGAAACTATTGGAAATTGAGGATTCCTACTCGTATATAGAAATTCAGGAGGTATTTCTACGAAAATGACAAACAAGTGGCAGAAAGACTGTATCAAATGCTATGAGCGAACTCTTAGATATTGATAATAAGATGGAAAAAGATAGCGATAAGTCTCTAATACCGATCACTGCAATTGAAGTCTCAGCTTTGATCGAGGAAGCAAAGTTGACGAAATCTCAGTACAGGCTCATTCAGATTCAATGAAAACAAAGAAACGCTGATATCTTTCCTTCATATTATTACTTAGTTGAACAGAAAAAACAATGTTACGCTGAATCAATGACAGTAACAGGAAGAGGAGTTAAGGTTACCACTCAGTACCTAAAAGGCCACACTGTAACGCTGTTACTTAAAAACCCTAGTATTAATCTTACGGAAGTGTCAAGAAAACCGACTTCTTCTATGATAATACGATTAGAGTACGGTTGTGATGGCACCTCAAGATTTGACCCGCGTAAACAAAAATTCGATAGTCCAAGTATATCGGACGAGTCCATCTTCACTGTATCGATGATGCCACTAGAATTATGTTTAGAAGACACTGAAAATACATTAATCTGGCAAAATTCACACCCTTCATCAACAATGTGTTGCAGGCTAATGTAATACGATTGTTCGCCGGAAAGGAAAGAATAAACTGTTTCAGTGGTTTCATACATCAAGAAAGAAATTAAAGAACTGAAGCTAACAAGAGTCGTAACAGATACAGACATTTTCGTAGTGAAAGCTGACATGCCATTGACAATGGTGGATGGTAAAGTTTGCCAGGCTCTTGCCGAAACACCGTCTGCAGCAACTTGCTACATAAGTGGAGTTTAGCCCAAGGAGATGAACATTTTGCATGAAGTGAAAGAGAAACAAGAAAATGCAAGCAACTTCCAATTCAGACTTTTAACTTTGCATGCACGGATTCGCTTTTTGGACTGTGTTTTTTACATAGCCTGTCGCCTCGATTCTTGTACATGGTCAGCAAAAACGACTGAGCAGAAGGAAATGATGCAAGATGCTGAAAGGCGGATACATCAAGCTTTTAGGATCAAAACTGGCTTGATAATGGATATGCCAAAACAGGGTCCAGGTAATTCAAGTGATGGGAATACTGAAAGAAGATTTTTTGCAGATCCTGACCAAGCATTTGAGATTACTCGTGTTGATAGTAAACTGATTAAAAGGTTTGCTTACATCTTGCAAAGATTAACTAGTGGCGAAACAACTAATTTAGACGACTTTGGAAAATACACATATGAGGCAGCACAACTGTTCGTAAGCTTATACTCCTAGTTTTATATGCCTGCTTCTGTTCATAAAATTCTCTTACGTGGAGTGAAAGTAATGAGACATTTTCATCTTTCAATTGGACAGTGTTTTGAAGAGGCAGCTACAGCTTGTATTTGAGATTTGAAACGTTTTCATAAATTTAATACTCGAAAAATTTCTCGAAAAGCCACGAACAAGGAAATAGGACGCAAATGAGCAGTCAGTTCCGATCCGCTGATTGCATACGAAAGACTGAAAATAAGAAAATCTCTTACCAATATCAAAACATATCTCTTTACCTTTTTTGTAGAATTTTTTCACAACAATTTGGAAAATAGTTTTTGTTTATTAAACTTCTTTATGCAAATAGAGAAGTTCAATTTAACACAAATATTCGTAGAGATCCTACTTTATTGAGTCATTTCAAAGTCAAGATGTTAGAATAAATATACTTTTTTACCCTGAAATGTCAATGCAGTATTAAAAATGGCTTTTTGCTCCTTATATTTGTTTATGAAAGTCAAGGACTCGAATTTCAAACATAAAAATGTGCTATTTTGTATAAAATTTGTTTATAACAATGGCAAGTTTTATTAATTCACAATTTTATATTCTTAGATCTCTCAGGTAACGCATTTGGAGGCTGACTTGTGTGAAAAAACTAAAGATTCTGCGCGAAAATGACAAAATTTTGCTTTTGTTTATCAAAATAATTCTTATCATATTTTGAGAACTGATAATGGAAATTTGCAACTTTTATGAGCATATCAAGCAATGCAACTAAAAAAGGGGTGAAATTTGCAGAAATTTGCAGAAAATATATTTCATACATGATTACCATTCCATGCCACGTTGCGCTAGAGATAATATATAGAAATTTTAGTAAAAAAAATTTGTTTGTTCATCAAACCACTCCGTTGCTTATTTGTTGCATCAATTTGTTTATAACATATATATAATCACATACACATATGCATATATAACAATTTTTCCTAATTTTCAACTGACCACCGACGTTGTTGTTTTCACTTGTAACAAAAATGAGACACAGCAGAATGAGAATGCAGCTATGTTCATGTTACAATTTCAAACTTAATTCATTCTCATTTTGAGAAAAAAAATCTTACTTTGAGAACATAACAAATAAGCTGCATTAAAAATGATCCTATTGTTTTTCTGTGCGAAAGAAGTCGGGCTAAGAAAAAAGTTTCCAGCTTGTTGGTCTAACAAAACAAATTTTCTCATGTTTCCTAGTATTCAACCACTGAAAACAAAAATTAAACACTATAACATAGCAAATTTTATTTTCCAATACAGTTCTACATGCAAACAACTTCAATTTGAGTCGTCCCCGAAGAAAATCAGACTAAAAGAAAAGCTTCCAGTATAGTGGTTTAAAAAACTCAATTTTCTCATTTTTCTTTTTTTGACGATATAACATTGATATTCCAGAATATAACATAGCTCGGAATCGGAAAAAAGAAAAGCTTCCAGCATACCCAGTGGACACTGATATATAACTGTGATGTAACTGTGATATAACAAAAAAATCATATTATGTAACTGGTTAAGAACAGGTCTAGAACAGGGGATGAGTAATGTCGTTCTTAAATTGATATTATAGTTCTGTAACAAGGTTACAGAACAGTTCAATAACAGTGTTAGGAGACGAAACGATTTCATGTTACAGATGCGTAACAATTCTGCAACAGCGTTACATGTCAAGAAATGTTTTGTAACGATTCCAGAACAGGGTTACAAAGCAAAATTGTTCTGTAACAGTGCCGTAACAAATCTGTAACAGTATTACGACGTAAATTTGTTCTTTAATCGATCCGTAACAATTTCATAACGGTGCTACAGCGTTTTCGAATAGTTTATAACAATCCGTAATAGTGTTACCAAAATCTGTAACCGTTATGTAACAAATATGGATTGCAAATACATAACAGATATGTAAGAGTGATACATATCTATTACACCACACATATATGTATCCGTTACGGTGTACACGTATGTAAAGTTGTTTCATAATAGAAATATAACATTATCATCGTCATACTACGTTATTTCCATTGCCGTTTGTGATATTTTCCATACATACTACTAGCGTTATGGAATGGGTATGGAACGCTGATGTAAAAAATGATCTAGGATGAGCGTGACATTCGTGTGACGTATCAGTTCCATCTCTGTGTTACATGTCTGTAACATTGTATAATCCTTAAATTGCGATAGCATAACACTGTAACATCGTTTCGTAAAGGTCAAGGTAATGGTTGCGTTACGTCGTTAAGGAACGAGTATAGAACAATTATAGAATACTCGGTCTAGAACACGTGTCACATAATTTTGACATATCAATTCTATCACTCTGTCAGATTTATGTTACATTGTGAAATTATTAAATTACTATAGCACTGCCTTGTAACACCGTTTCGTAACGGTTACGTTACGTAGTGATAGAACGAGTATAGAACAATTATAGAACACATGTTCTAGAACACGTGTGACATTCTCGTAATGTAACAGCTCTATCGCTCTGTTATATATGTTACATTTTAGAGTTTCAGAACTGTTACGTCTCCTTACAGTTACACCGTTATAGAAAAAGCAATATCAAGACACGAAATGAGAAATTCCGGGTGTTCCACTTTACCCCGCACAATAAGGTATATTCAGATGTTTATTTTTTATTTTGAAAGAAGTATTCCATGATAAGAGATCACATTTTCACATTCATATAAAAAAACCGATCAGACTATATTTCATATTTTTAATTTGTTTCGAATAGTCAATTTTGACCCAGACTTTAAAATCTCGAAGCAATCTTGCGACTTTTATAATATATTTGAAACAAAATTATATTTCAAGTATACTCGTGTATTGTGTATATGATTTATAGTAATTGCACCCTAATTAAACGAAAATATTCCACTCAATATTGCTTTGATTAATTTTTAAGACGATTATTCACCACTTTGCACCAATTTGATTTTAAATATTTCACATGTAAAAGTTATTTATAAATATTTGCTCTATTACTTTGTGTTTATGAACATTTAGGGAATGATTGAATTCCTTGTATGAAATTGATGTTGGTTTATTTAGAACAGTAAAATTGTATGAAGTTAGATAACTAGAAGATTTTTTTACATTAATAACTTTGCACTGATCTACCTCACTTACTCTATAATGAATTTAGGCATTCGATTTTTTTATAATTATTAATATTCCTAAAACCGTTAATTGTATTTTGACGGAACTGGGAGGTATCATAGATAAAGATACTTCTACGCGATAACTTTTGAGTATTTAGCCAAAAAACTGAATTCTTAAAAATAAAGCAGAAGTACTCATTGTATAAATTATTATTTAGTATGTGAAATTTATGATTTTTTATTAAAAGTAAATAAAGAATTCTATTCTTATGATGCGCTTACTCCATAGGATATAATTTTCAAAATGTGTCAAACGCTCAAGATTAAATGTTAATTCGAATATCATAGTGGAGACCTTTCCAAATTAAGCTGCTTACTGAGGATCTGTTCTAGTGCAAGAAACAAAATTTCAATTAAGATTGCAGTTATTAGATTCTGTTCAAGCGGATGGCCTTGCGCTAGTAATATTTTAGTTTTTTTCGTGCTCGGAAATTCTTTTAATGCACTAAGTGTGGTGTTACAAATATTTAGAGAGCATCTTTTGTACATTACTCAGTAAATTTGATTCTACATAATCTACATTTTCAAGAGTTAATGCATTCATACCCGTATCTCTAAATTCGAGAGATTGCAACATTTGTGTGTTTTCATTCAAAGCTTTCAAATCTGAAGAGAATTTAAATTTCAAACTTGAAACATTAATATTTCAGATTTTTAAATCTCTTTGATTGTCTTCCAATTTTGATTCTTTCCATTTTCAAATTTGCAATATTAAAACTTTTAATCCTCTTGAATTTAAAGTTTTTCTTTCAATTGCTATAAATCTTCAGATTTTACTTTAATCCAGCGTGGAAATAAATTTCATCAGTAAATTATCCTGACAATTCTAAAAAGTCCAAAAAATTTGAGGAATGAAAAAGTCACCATCGCTCTTATCACCTAAAGAAATTTAAATCTGACCTTACTTGCAGACTTGTTCTAAACAATTTAACTATTTTTTTCAAAATTAAGAAAAACATAATTCTCTAAAAATTGTTAATTCAGAATAAAGATTAAATTATCATTAATTAGGAAAAGTAAAGAATTAAACAAAAATAGAGTTAGTCCAGTTTAAAATGACACTTTTGAATTATTCGAGTTTTAATCAACCATCGTGAGTTGCTCGAGTATTTTGCGGACGTATTGATTTTTATTTCGAACCGATACCTAATAGATATTTTAATTTGAAAAAAGCCTCTCAATGATAGTGCCCAATCAAGTGAGAGTGATTATCCTTCTTCAAACACGGTTTGAGGTCCTCCATCATTTTCGGACGAGCAATTCACAAGATAAACGTCATAGTACTTATATATATACCTATATTCATTATATTATAGTTTCTATAAATTATAGATAAAATCGAGAATCTTTCGAGTACTGGAGTGATACGTTGAAACTGTCAGACATGCTGTGGTGGCAAAATGTTTCATCCATCATGCTGGGTCATTTAACATCCAAGGCTCGCTTCATCTCAAATACATTCACGTTGGCTGTCCCGTGACAACAGCTGTCTACGACATCACATGTACAGGCATCTGATACATATTCAAACCCTCCCTCTTTCCAAAACACGTGAATAATGCTGTATTCTAGAAGAAAATTCCTGTTCGTGAGGAAATTTGAAGTGTTCTCGAAATTTTCTTGCTCTAGTTCCTCTAAATGGGTAAGTGCTAGTAAATTTCAAAAGAACTCCACATTTCAAAGAGATATTGTCTAAGTTTAAACAAGAACGTTTTAATTTCAGGGAATGTGTGTAGAGGGTGCATGGATACTATGGGAAAGTATCTTGAAGAGTGCATCTGAAGTGGGCGGTACTACGGTTGTAGGAAAAAAGACTGGAGATGCTTGGCGGAGTGATGAAATCCGCGTGGCTGTTAACGAGAAAAAGCAAGCGTACTCGAGAAAACTGAATATTAAAGGTCTCAAGTGATGAGGAAAGTACTAGAATAGAAAATGATTATAGAGATGAAAACAGAAAAGCAAAGATACTAGTCAAAGAAAGCAAAGATAAAATTAAAGCGGAAGAAGATAAAGAAATGGAAAATGATTTTGAAGGAAATAAAAAATTATTTTGGAAATGGGTTACGAGTACTGAGTACTGAGATAGTTGGAATTAAGAATACTGATGGTGACACGGTATAGGATAAGGACAAAATGAAAGACTCTATGAGTTCTTGTTTGATAAAATTGTATGGAGTTCAAGCTATGGAGCATAACAAATGTGACACAGAAGAGAATATGTCAGACAATCCCGTTGTAGGTAGTGAAAGAAGAATCGATATCCGCGACATTAGAGCCGTATTCAGGAAACTAAAGAATGATAAGGCTGCTGGTGTGGATGGTATCACTGCTGAAATGTTCAAGAGCGGTGGTGGAAATTTGTTTGCGTGGCTGCACGGAGAAAAATGGATAGTCCAACTTGGAGTGTCAAAATTTAGATGGTTAGTTTGATCTTCTAGATAGTACCAAACACCATCCGTAATTTCTCCTTCATAGTCGGGCGGATCATAATTTTAAAGTCTGTTAGAATATCCACAGGTGATCAGAATCACTATCAGGATAATCAAATCGACACTCTGAGATTTTTAATTTTTCGCCATCCGCAGAATGTAAGGACTTGCAAGCCAATCGGAAGTGGCAGTGTCACGATTTATACCGAACGCAGAGCGAACACATCCGACAACCGAAACGCATTTTCGGAGCGAGTAACATCCAGCGTCATGTTTGACGTGTTAGTACATTTTTGATTAGTTTAAACCACTCTTTGATATTTCGAACATGCGTGGAGAGTGGAGTGAATGGAGAGAACATGGCGGAGAGTGGAGTGTTTTTTTTTGTTTTTTAACGTCAAATTCGATGCTTCGAAGAGACTAAGGACAAAACCGTCACTCAGCAGTCAGTGCGTATTCTCAACATTCTCGACCGAAAACGTGCTCAAAATTTCGTCATTTGTTGATACATAATCAAAAGTCAAGAGATTCGTGATATGCTCTTATGTCAATTTCTGAATTTTCCAGTGTTCAAAATGTTTCAGTTCAGTGCAGTGACACCATTTTTTTATCTTCTTGTGACCAAAGTAAAATGTTGTTAAAGTGTTTGTCCGTATGCAATTATGTCTCATTTTTCTCCGCGTCAGCGAATGTACGTATATGTGTGTGGTCCAGTCAGTCTAGATATTTTCCCTGCGTAAAATAGTAGCACCTTGAAAATTTGACAGATATGACAGAGAGACATGTAAAAAGTAACAGCTGAAAAGCTGTGCTTCTCCCCCAAAATGGCGTTCAAATGGCGAAATTCATGTTTTTTTACATTTACTCATGGTTTGCACAAAAACAACGAATCGCACAACGAAAAGTTTTGCACTGGAACAGTCGACCTCAGCGACAATGTTGCTTACATATCTTTTTAATTTGGACGGCAGTGTACATGTGTGTACCTAATAATTCCTATCCTTTTTTCAGTATGGCCCCTTTAACAGGATACCCATTTCTACCATTCGAGTGGGTAAAAATGGAGCTACTGAAAAGGGAGTGAGGGTATTTTATGACGTTACAAATTACCGACATCGTCGTATGTATCTTTTTCCTCCTCTATTTTTATACTAAATGAAATATCGTTAGTTGAACTTTTGGGAAATGGAACAAAATCCACGCTGTCAGGTCAGTTGAGGTTTGTATTTCAATGGCTTCTTTTCTTGAAATTTTCCGTAAGATCCTCTTCGAAGGCAGATGGCGCTTCTGTATTCTTAGACGACCGCTTTAAAATGAGCATGCAAAATTTTAAAGAACCGTTTGTCTTAATTCTAATTTTAATGGACCACGCGGGGTAGGCTGATATATTTTCTTACATTTTATGTGATATTTTATTATGAATAAAAATAAGAAGAATTAAAAATATAAATAGGATGCGTTCGGTATTTTATGACGCCATATAGTACCCCGACCCTTCTTCCAGTAGCCCCCCTTCTACCTACTCTGAAATGAAAGAAATGTACATTCTGGCGGGCAGCGTTTGGTTAAACTTCAAAGGGATGGTAGTGGAAAAAGGGTAGAGGTGAGAACACATCCTCGTACCTTTTCCAATACCCCCATTTTTATTTAACGATGTGTTTTCACACTCCGTATGGGTATAAAAGGGGCACAACAGATCTGAAAAAATTGAGGAACCTCACATTTTTCTTTTAAAAAAACATAGGTTTTTCAGTTTTAACCATGAAAATGAGCTACGGGCTGATATATTTTCTTTCATTTTACGTAATATTTTATTATGTTTAAAAATAAGAAGGAAAAATGTACGTAGGAGGCGTTCGGTAATTTATGACGTCATATAGTATCCCGACTCTTTTTCCAGTAGCCCTCTTTTCACCTACTCTGGAATGTAAGATTTGGAGATTCTGGGGTTTAGCGTTTAGTTAATACCTTTTTCAATAGCCCCCCTTTCTATTTAACGATGTGCTTCTACATCCCGTGTGAGTATAAAAGGGGTACAACGGAACAAAAAAAAATTAAGAAACCTCACATTTTCTTTTGAAAAACGTTGTTTTTTCAGTTTTAACCATGAAAATGAGCTGCGGGGATTTGTTTTAAAAGAATTCCCAATCTCTACCAAAGTCGCGAGTTCGATAATTTGAAAAATTGCTTCCACAGAGTTCTGTGCATCTTTTCTATGAAATTAAGTATACAATAAAACTTTATACTTCTAAAAATTGTAGGCGTACAAGCAATTTTTTCCTAATCTCTTTTTGCGTTAATAAAAGGTTTTAGCAGCCTTTTTATTATTTTCACAGTTATCGACACATGATGTTTCAAAAATATAAAAAGGAGAGTAAATTGCAAACTGAGCGTTTGATCATGAAACTAGTCAAAACTAATGAATGAAATTTGCTAATGTTAATTAAGTTAAATCTTAATTCTAATAATGCCCAATCTTTGAATAGAACCCGCTCGAGCTCCTCCTCGAATCAAACTTCCGGAAAATTCTCTAGAAAAACAGCTGAAATTATTAAAAAAATAATTTCTACAAATTATAGCACAATAAAAATGAAAAATAACAACAGCGAAGCTTAAGCAACTCCGAAGCCTTTTATTGTAGGTATATATGCGCTGGTAAAAATTCAAATCCGCATTAGCGAGACAAAAACGTTTTTTTCCAGCTTTTGTAGCCAAAAAAAATGTTTCAAAAAGTACTTTTTTTAAACTCTAAAAATTTTTTCAAAAAATAGAAAAAAATTGGTTGAAAAATGTTAGAAACTTTTGTAGGATATACGAAGACAACTTTGTCACATCACACATTTCACTTTTCAAAACCACTTCCACTCGTTAAATCTGCCCGATTGTTCTTAAACCTTTATAATAATGTACATCCAATCTATTGAAACTGATAAAAAATATTACACTATTTATAACTTAATTTCTCTAGAACTATTAATTGAAATTAATATAGGTCCGTTGTAAATTAATTTTATAGTTTAAGAAACATATATTAGCTCTTGTAAGAAAAATTCCTGTACGAATTCGCCGATGTTGTCCATGTATATATGTGTAAAGCAAAAGACAAATTGTGAGATATTTCCTTCAGTTTTTATTCCAAAGAAACGAGAGGGCTCTCGAAATATACTTAGAAACCATGAATTCGGGAAAATAACAATTAGGTCAAACAATGATTCCGAAAAATAGAAATTAGGCTAAATTTTTATTCAGTCAAATAATTTTTGGTAAAATAAACACTAAGGCGAGAAAAATTTTGGGAATATTTAGACGCCTCAAAAGCAGATGGAAATTAACGTGAAATTTTTCAATAACATCGAATTGCATGCGAAAATTTATGGAGTGATTTTCACATACAGAGATCTCTACAAACCTCATCCAGATGTAGGGGAGAGTAGGGTAAAACGGGGTACCTACACTATTTGCTCAACAAAATTTGTTGAAAGCAAGAAAAAAAAAGATTTGAAATTGATCCCAAAGAATTTCATATATTATCGATTGAATATTTTTTATCTTACGCTTACTAATATATTTCTAAACTATAAATAATAAAAACGATTCAATTTAAAGAATGAAAAACAAAAGCATCACAGCGAACCAACTTCATGTTGAAAATGAAATGTATTGGTTGCAAACGCGTACGCTTGTAAATTATAATTAGTAACTAAAGTCGGGACCAAAAGTCCTGACACCTGGCTTTGAAGTTTTATTACTCGGCGAAAAAATCGCAGAATGTTGAGTCAAAGACAGAAACATTCTTCAACATTATACTTGTGAAACAATGTCAGTTTGATTTTCGTCAAAAATTTTTTGTCTTTCCTGTGACAGAAAGTGTGTGAAAAAAACAGGAGAAATGACCCTCAACTTTCACTACGTCGACTTTGAAGTCCTCAACACGTTCAAAAATTGCTACCAGAAAATTGAAAAAATTCATGAGTACTCTGTAACATGTACTTGACAAATGGCAATTTGTTTTACTTCAATTTAATGATTATTTTGATAAGTAGATCTAAAAATGTAAAAAATAATTATCTCGGCTCTGGATAAAGATTTTAATTTGAACTCTACCTTAAAAGAAGCTTCTCAATTCAACGGTTTAATCTCATAAGATGAACGGTCAATAAAAATGATTAATGTCTGAATTAGAAGCGTCGGAGTAATTACGATCTTAATGAGCTTGAATACTGGAAAAATCGTGTTGACAAAACGTCCTTCCTTAGCATTGTCCAATTTAAGCGTGAAAGAGATCCCCTTCAAAAAAAAGGGTCAAGCTCCCGCAAGCCATAGGCGTAGACTGAATCTCTTCTTTACTGCACATGAGACATTATGAATTTTCAAAGCGTCATTCAGCCTTTATAGTTCAAATGGCTTAAACGTCTAATTAAACAAATGATCGAACCTGAATAAAATGTAAATGTTCGACTTTTGATTTTTTGTGATTGTTGTGATTGTTTATGAAAAACCATAAATCAGGGCAATATCCTACTCCATGAATCTAAATGAAGGGCACAAAGTGTGAAGAAGAGAAATAATTAAAAATCAAATGTGATTGCTCGGTTTTCTCAATTTCAAAGAATTTCGTAGTCGGATCAGTAAAGTTCAAATTTTAATAAAATTCAGTTAAATTTATTGGAATATTAATCTGTTTCGTTGATTTGTATATTGCGATATTTGCCCAGCTTTTCAATGCATTTGCTTACAACGACTAAATGAATCAATGAGCAAATTATTTACATTCAATGAGTCCTAGTACATTAATTCAAGGCGATATATATCATAGGTATGCATTTGCTGAAGTGTAAAAAATTATTTTGTGAAAAATGTCAATATTCTCATGTTTGAGTAGAAATATAATATATATTTAACACAAAAAATTACAGAATCGCGGAGCTCAGATCTCTTCAAGATTTAATGAACCTTTTCTTCAATTCTAAAGAGAAAAAAATGTGCATCGCTGTGTCTTGTTGAAGGCCGAAATGACACACAGTTTCAGCGATAATGTGAGTCGAAAACTCCGTTAATTATTCATATGATTTAAAGAAATTCCATTAATCATTCCAAAAACTCCTTGCAGCGTTCTTATTGACCTTTGGGTAAAAAATGATGCTTTAGAAATGATGTGTTCTAATAATACAATACTCACAAATATCTGAAGAAAAAAAATATTTCGTCCCCACTCTAATCCATCTTGCAAATACGTAGAAGTGGAATAATTCAAAAGAACGAATGCGATATCGACTACGGTATATATACTCGAATGAAACATTATAATATTCATTAGTCAGATTATTCAAAAAATTCTCTAATTATTAGTTTGCTCCCGCAGAGAAAATGAGGGTCATGATTTGTACTCTACTCTTCACCTTAATGGTTTTCTTCAATTCCATTGGTAAATATATTAATGTTATATGGCAGATATTGTTTTAAATACATTTTCCATTGCGGTACATATATTAATTTTAATAGTAGAAAATAGTAGCATTAGTTGAAAACTACGAATTGAAACTGTTTAAAGTCGTTTACCAGTTGTTTCAGTAACCATGTCTACTAATATTAAGTAGTTCTCTGTACCAATTTATAGTCGAATTCTATACTAATTATAAGTAGAAATGCTTATTAAAGAAATTGGTGAACGAGTTCACAATATTTCAGTTAGTACTTTTCCACTAACTAATTTAGATTTAGAGCCGTTCATCACGTCGCGTCTTTTAAGTTAGTGTGACATTTTTTTTTAATCTGGTTTTAGACAATGTGATGACTTTGCGGTATTCCATCAGGACCACTTGTGATTTTTTTACATTTTCTGGATGTTACCTTTGACCTTGTATTCGCAGGGACATTGACAGTTTCAGATTTTTGACATATCTTAAACCCCCCTCCCATAGGAGATCGTCAGACATTAAACCTTTTAGTTCAAACCCCTTCCCAAGAGACCCCCAAGTACCCCAACTTTCATAAAAGCCTCTGAAGCAATCCTGTATACTGTATCCTGTAATACTCAATCATGTAGATTTTTCTTCAACCTCTCAAATCCCCTACTGTCTGCAGTCGGATTTCTATTAGAAGCGCTTGCATTCGTCTGAACATTTGATCAGGGGAGTGGAAAACTGCAGAAAACCAATACTCCCGAGCGCAACGAGTTACCGACAGATGAGTTTGGTTGTAGACATTCGATAGTATCGAGTATCCACATCCATTTTCAGTACCAAAGTTCCCACTTGACAGTAGTTAAACGCAATGAAAACACAACCAAGCGAGAATCCCGAACGGTCACCCATCCAAGCGCTAGCCGCACCCGTCCATGCTTAACATTAAGGGTATGTGACACAGTCAAATTCCTACATTACCTACCTCTTTTTTTCAGTGTATCAAATTTTTTTTTTGAACCATAGAACTTTTTTTCAAAATAAAGTAT
>JAUMHM010000083.1:48602138-48616420 GCA_032362435.1 Melikaiella ostensackeni
GAATAATTATATGACTTGAAGTTGTACTGCCTGTATGATTATGAACATTTACAATTTTAGTACAGTAAATCTGTCATTGAAAAATTGGTTTTGCGGAAAAAAATGACCGTAGCTATTTTATTTCATAAATCGTTAGTGGGGCATGTGAATAGCACGAAACTAACTTTTCGGGACTCCCCCCCCCCTTGGGGGTTTTGAAAAAAATCAAAACATTTTTGGATTTGATTTTACGTGAGGACGGTAGGTCGCACAGGAAAATTTTCTGAACGAAAATTGTAGAGGACTCTATCATCTACAAATGATCTTCTGTAGTCGCTGCGCTACAACCACAAATGCACGTAATAGAGGGCGCCAAAGTTTCCAAAAATTACGATGGTGAAAAATTTTTGTTCTCTCGGTTGAAAAAGAGCAAAAACTGATTTTTGGCAACTTTGGCGCCCTCTATTTCGTGCATTTTTGATTGTAGCGCAGCAACTACGTAAGATCATTTGTAGATAATAGAGTCCTTTACAATTTTTCTCTACGGCCTACCATTCTCACGGAAAATCAAATCCAAGAACTTTTTGACTTTTTTCAAAACCCCCAAAAGGGGGAGTCCCGAATACCTGGTTTCGTGCTATACACATGCCTCTCTAACGCTTTATGAAATAAAATAGCTTCGGTCATTTTTTTCCTACAAAAATGACAGATTTACTCTACTATTTCACATAAAGATAGAAATAATATTTTGTTCTTAAAAAAAAAGACAGTATTTATTTTTACGATACTTGTATTTAGAGTTTTTTAGACATTTTAAAATACATTTATGATATTTCGAAAAAAAAATTTTAATTGTTTCAATTGTTTGAATATCTAAATTCTCGAAAAAGTAGTGCATCGGAAGCAGATCCAACCTCAAAAGAGTTAAAAATTTTGCGAACTTACGATTATTATTTGTACTGCTGAGCAGTACTGGGACATTACTTCTTAAACTATCAAACAATTATATCAACTATATTTAAGAAATCCATAATGCAGGAAAAATAAATAAATGTTGACGCAAATTTTTCACTTTCAATAATCTATATAGTCTATAATTATATGTACCTTGCTTTCAGTCGTATTGGTAGTCAATAACATCAAAGAGGAAGTAAATACATCATTCAATAATGATTGAATATAACATAAGGTAATTCTAAAAAAATTGTATATATATTAGGCGCGCGCTTACGCGCGCGCATATTATAGTCTGCTTTACTAATAAATCGTATATATGATCTGTACCAGCTTTTGCAATTTCTTTTGCACAGAAGAATTCGTCCTGAACTTTTTTCTTATTGAATATTCTAATGACAGTAGCTAAGCATTTTACAGAACTGATATCCGTTGATTCGTCAATTATAATAGAAAACTTATTTTCTCTCAATTTGTCTACTAAACATTCGAAAGAGAATCGACCAGAACCATTTACAATAATCGATCTGCATTTTGTTCTACTGCAACTCATTTTTCAATGGCTTCCTGATCTAAATACAAACTTTAAATCATTTTAGTCAAATCAGCTAAAATATTAAGAGACAAATTGTGTTAGGCTATAAAGGTCGCTTTTTTTTATCTCATTTCGTTTCGATTTTTGTTCATTTTTAACTTTAAGATTCAAATCGGAGTCTAATAAAGCCATTTGTTTTTGTACATAACCCGCAGCGTTGTCAGAGTGCTTTTCTGATTTGAAATGTCATTCTACTTCTGTTTTACCTGATTTATAATCTTTTTTGCAATAATTGCAATAGGAGAATTTGACTCCTCGAGTACTTTTTGTGATCTAGTTCCGAAATTGTGGCATTTTTCCCAAATGGCTTGATACTTTTGATCGTAGTATTTCTTCCTCTTGGATTTCTTTTTCTCTCCGAGCTTCTTATCATGGTTGGTCGTTTCTTCTTCAACTTTTGGCCTTTTTCAGACTGATTTCCATTGTCTTCGCTTGAATCTTGATGTATTTCATCATTTAGTTCTGAAGAATTTTTTTTCTCAGAAGCAGGATCCACTTTTAATTCTAAACAGTAAGCATGGAAAATATAATATAAATACTATTTTGGAATAACATTTATAACTGGAAAATGTATGATACAACTTGCATGACATTTTTTCCTAAGTTCTTACCGTAGTAGATTTTCTTTATCAATCTGACATTCGGAATAACAGTCCTTTCTGAGGCTGGATATCCATATCGCGCCAATACCACTCGCCTAGTTTGTTTGCAGTTGAGACTGTTGATATAAGTAGCTGCGCTATTTTTTATCGAAGGAGCTGTAAATACATATTAATGAAAACATCAGGTTATAATTTTAATACACGAAAGTATTAGTTATTGGAAAAAATAAAATTTTGATATTGAAAGCCTAAAACTACATATTATTAGAATCGCCCTCTCACAACCCGGCCCCTAACAAAAAAATGAAAACAAATAAATCATACCGTTATAATTTATAAGTATAAATATTTTAAGGGTATGTGATACTTTACCCTGAGACAGTTTAGTTCCAACGGGATTTTTCCACATTCTTTAAATTCTCAAAAGAATAATAATGCCCAGACGTAAAGAACATAAACACGGCCAGCGGGACACTATTTTTTTTTGAGAAATTAAAAATTGTGGGAAAAAACCCGTTGGCACTAAACTGCTCTTAGTGTGAAGTATCACATGCCCTTGAACTGTGAATTTTGTGATATCCTTCAGTTGCAGAACATCAACTTAGAAATGAATATTCGATTGAACATATTAGATTCAAGCTCTAATCTCAAATTTCCATGGTTTCATTCATTAAATCATACAAATTAAATTCTGCGTTCCTTATGCACAACAGGTTTCCTTTTTAAAAATGAGAATTGCTTTTGATAACGTATTTGTTACGTTTCATTGATGTGGATAGGGGAATGAATTAACTCACTGATAAACTGTCTTTTCAAGTTAATAAGAACAAACAACTTATTCAACTCTAGTGAATAACACTTTGAAACGAAAAAATATAATCTACTTCATTTCATTGTATGTCACACTACAAGTTCAAAAATTCTTATTAATATGGGTTTAAAACTGTGTAACAGAGAAAGATATAGTGTTAATATTCGTCGAGTAAATTAAAGATTTCCTTTGAATTTAAAATTAAATATGACAAATGTGTACATGTTGCGTTAGTTATAATTTGAATTTTAGAATATAGAAAACCATTAGAATGCTTGGATATTTATTAGAATACAAAAGATAATCAAAATTCCACAAATCATATTCGAAACTTTTTTTCAGAGAAAACAAGTTTATTTGTTCTTTCAAACTATGAAATTTTACCCAATGAAATTGTACACTTATCCTAAACTGCATCTTTTTTATGAATATAGAAAGCAATACATAACCAGTCAAACGTAACCAATGAATTTAATTATAACTGGATTGAAGTAGCGTTATTAAACATATTATTACATTTGTAAGAAAAATGAATATGGCGCAGTATAATTCTGAGCCGACGACATAACTTATGTAATAGATTTAAGGAATCACGTGGTGATGTCTTCAACTAATTTTTTGTTACAAAAGAAAAAGAACCTATGACAAAATTCAGGTAGGACATGAACCAATTTATTTATATTGTATGTAGTATAACTCTGATATTCTAAATATACTTACATTGCAGACTCCATACGTAAGTACGTAAGTAGGATCCAAAGTTGGTCACTAACAACAAGCACTTGCAAAAAAAAAAGAATTGCGGTGATAACAATGGGAATTTTCAGAACATAAATACGCGTAGAATCGAAAATGGTGCGAGACACGCATTTCATCGAGGAATTACACCTGGAAGATTACTTTCCCTTATCTAATATGGGAAAAATTTTTTAAAAAGGAGCATTGGAAAAATTTTGAGATTTCGGTCAAATTTCTTCAGATTCTTCGGAAATCCGAGATTAATTTCTTCAGATTTGAAGAAAAATCCGTAGACCTGGCAGCACTGGTGTATAGGCGACAATGCAGCGAGTAGCTTGAAGCAAAATGAGAGGAGCGAGACCTCAGGGAAAGTCAGGGAAAAATTAGTTGCTCTACCGCCGGCGTGATGTCTCCAAATATCCGGATATCTCACAGATATAAAGTATGCAAATGATATGTTTGAGAGTGTAAGTAGCATGAGGCTATGTAGTGTACCGTGTGAGTTCAACCATGTGCTGCACAACGTGCCTGGGCACAAGAGTGGACAGCAAAAAAAATTAGAAACATTTTGCCTAGACCTGACGAATTTTCCGGCTTACTTTCTTCCAGCATTTTCTTCGACGGGAATATTCACCGAAACGTTTACCATTATTTTTATGCTGCCACTACACATACATATATATTAAGGTGGGTCGAAAATCAAAATTCTGTAATTCGAAATCGATACAACGCGAAAAAGTAGTGTATTGGGATCCTAAAAAAGTATAATTAATTTGGAATCGATAGACACACAGCATGGTCACCCGCGCTCAAAAAAAATGTTTAAGAAATTTCTTGTTTGCACATTTCTTTCTTCTTGGCGACTTTTTTCTTAGTGCATTTTTATTACTGGAAAGTTTTTAGGTACCGTAGTTTAGTGTAGGCGTTTATTGAATAAATGTATTTTCTGATGAATTGAATCTAATTTTCTCTCACGTGCGACCCCTCACAACTTATCATTATTTTACCTACTAGCGCTTTCTTTGCAAAGAAATATTTTTCTCTCCAAGAAAGTGTCACGGAAACTTTTGTTCCCCTTCTTTTCCTCTACAAAAATGCAAAAGAAAATTTTCAAAAACATTGTACGGAAATTTAATAATTGATTGACAATGAAAATTTAATTAATCGCTTATATCTCGAAAACCCCGTAAATTCCAGAGGGGTATCATGCAGATTTGGAATCAGGAGATCATTCTGAACAAGAATCATTAACAATATTGCATGGCACTTGCGAATTCGACGGAGGTATGTACAGAAATGTCCCAAGAACAGATCACTGGGGCACGCCTGTTTTCACTTGTAATTCTTTACTTTTAGTTCCGTTTGCATAAACATATTGTATCCTATTATCAAGATAGTTTTTCAATAGTTTTAAAGCTTTTTCTTTAATATCCATCAAGTCCAGTTTTGTCATCAGAATTTTGTGGCTATCTGTATCAAAAGCTTTTTTTGAATCTATAAATACTGCAGCAACTATTTCTTTTTTGTCAATTTTTTAAGGATATATTCTGTAAAATCTGTAATTGCTGCCTGCGTACTACTTTGTTCTTGAAATCCGTATTGAGTGTCACTCATACATTTACTTTCCTTGACGTAGCTGAGAATCCTTATTTTCATTCTTTTTCATAAACTTTTGAGAAAACACTTAGAAGTGAGATTGGTCTATAGTTGCTTATTTCATTTTTAGATCTGGTCTTATGTATAGGAATAATTTTGATGATCTTTAGTATACTAGGAAGTGCCCTAGTTCAAAATCTTTATTCATAATTTTCAGCAGCGTGCTTTTGATTACAGGATACAAAAATATAAATTCATTTTTAGTCATGTTATACCATCCGCGGCCGCAGTATTCTTTTTCAAATTGCTAACAATCTTATCTAGCTCTACACTACTTATAGATGTAAAATCTGTCATTTTTGTTTCACGTTCAAGTTCTGGCAAAATTATATTACTGTCTCCAATTTTTTCTTGTAAATTTACCGCTACATTTTAGAAATATTTGTTCATTTTATTCGATATTTTATTTAGTTCACTTATCTCTTTTTATAAAAACTTCAGTCTATTTATCTCATTTGCATTTTTTTTGTTCTCAGAGCTAAGGATAGTATTTATTACTAACCAAGTTTTTCGTGGATTACCCTGCGCTTTCTTGATAGACTCATTTGCTTCATTTTGTGTAATTTTTTAAATTTCTTCAATTACTCTATTCTTTATTTTTTTAAAAAAGATTTTTAAGTATCTCATTTCCGGGATTTCTTTTCTGTTTTACATCTAACTGATCTCTTTCTTTCATAAGTTTTATCAACTGCTCTGTAAATGTAACATTTTTAATGATGATTTTTTTGTTTATTTTAGTCTCTTCCTGTTCGCAGTTTTGAATTAATTGAATAAGTTGCTGTATATTATCTATTTCTTTATTTTCACATTTTTTTCGCAATTTATTTTTGACATTCTTAATATTAACTTTTTTAAAGTGAAAAACTTTTCTTTTTATTCTTATTTTTTATAGCAAGCAAATCAAATTTTATAGAATTCTATGATCTGAAAGCGCAGTATCTTCCACAAATACTTCACATTCAAGTCCATTAACTATTACATGATCAATTATAGTTGCAGAGTTTTTAGTGACTCGGGTAGCCTCCGTTTTATCTACAATGTTAGCTATAACATAACCATTTGAGTTTACAGTATTAGTATAATCTTTGACTAGAAATCCGAGTCTTTATTTAATAGATTAATGTTCATATCACCATATATTACCCCTTTTCCTTTCATCGATTCTAATAAGTCATTGAAACTCTTTTGGAAAAGTTCAAAGCTGGCTGATGGTTGTCTATAGATTGCACCTAACACTAGATTTTTTTCACATATTTTTATCATCGCTATATTACAACCACTACATAAATTCAAAATTGCTTGCTCATAATGTTCGAATTTAATACTTTTGTAAATGTATATTGCAACGCCACTCGCTCTTGTATCTCTACAATCATGTATTGCCTCATAATTTTTAAAATGATAAAACCTTGTCTCATTTTTATATAACCAAGTTTCAGTAAGAATGACTATGTCTATGTCAGTATTTTTTTTTAAATATTTTTTTTAACTCATTGTAAGAATTTCTAATACTTCTTATATTTAAAAAAATTACCTTTAGTCTTTTATCCATCATATTTGTATATATTTATCCTAGTCTACAAACTTCTTCCCCGCCTTTATTTAGTTTCACTGTCTTCAGCCATCCATTTTTCTTCTAAAAGTCGCGTTACTTCCTTTTGCTGCATTTGTTTCTCGTTTTTTTCTTTTAATTCTTCGTAGGCTTTTGACATAAAATCCAGCGATTTTTGTAAATCTTTCAGGCTGTTGTCTGTACTCTTCTGTGAGTTAGTTATCCTTTGCTAAATGTCTGCAGATTTTTTATCCAGATATGCATCCATTGAGGGGTCCATTTTTTCCTGTGCAGTATTTTTCGGTTCCCGTGTAATGTCTTTTGTAATATACGTAAGTGCCGTTTCACATTTGCAATTTTGTATGTCTGGCTTTTTGTCTAAAAAAATTTTGTATCTTTTCCCACAGCTTGGATGATATGATGCATCACAGTATGAACAATAATCAACTTGCCTAGATACTGTTTCTGGACACCCCGCACACTTGATGTCTTTATCACCTTTTTCAGGAGAAAATCCCGGATCTGGCTTACTTCGCGTTCTTTCTTCATACACTTTCAGCTTACTTTTATTATTCTAAAGGTTTATTGTTCGCACTTCACTTTTTCACAGTTTACGTAATTGTCGGGCCTGCTACTGCCATAGCATACTGCATAACGCGCACTAGCATTTGCCAAACTTAACCGCGCTTTTTCACATGTTTTTTATTGTTCAAATTCAATCTCGTTTTGTATCATTATTTCGAAGAAAAAGTTTTAATTTGTATTGAACAGCTATTCAAAAGCTATAGGAACTCAAATTGATGCTTTTATCACTCTGAGACTACTTTTATTTTGTAAAAATGTACCAGCTCACATAATCACGTCACGACGCAAACATTAAAAAGCATTAAAAATGAGTGTTATTAATCTGTATAATCGATAAACATTTAAAAAGCAAGAACTGGTATATATATATATATATATATATATATATAATTCGTTATTAACAATTGTTGTTATAAACCACAATACATTTCTTAAATGATTTTGAATATTTATTAAGAGTACATACGAACATTGAAAATGAAATAAATTTTACTGATTATTATAAACAAATTGCATACACAAATCCAAAGTTTGGGCAATTTTTAAAAGTTCTAGAAACTTTTTTTGAACGTGCTTTGTTTGGCTTGAAAGTTAAACTTCATAGTAAAGTGCATTGTTTTTTTATATATTATTCATTAATAAAGATTATTGGAAACTATGGTTGATTTCCCAAAAAGGCGTATAGATTATGCATCGTGGAAAAAGGATCTTGGGTTAAATCATATTAAGATCCACCGTACTGTGTTGGGACGTATTTAGGTAAGCGTTACAAAAAATGTTACTTTTCTGCGTTCTAGCTGTCAATGATTGTTGTGCGCGAATGTTTCGAGGTTCCTTTGCTCGGCAGAAACTGATTATCTATTTTGTAACACGGCTGGAGAAAAAAGATTTTCCTAAGGTTTTTGATCCTGATAACACAGCTAGTATTCATGGTTTCGTCGCGAATATTGGTTCGAAAGGTGGTAAGGTATTGAAAAAATCTTATGGGGTACCTTATAAGACTATTAGCGAAAAAGATAAGGAAATAGAAGAACTAGTTGCAAGTGGTCTTTGGACCCTGGTCAAGTACAGTGAATGGGCTTCACCATTAGTCGTTGTTCCGAGAAAAGGAAGTAAGTTCAGATTATTATTTTGAGAAATGTGTATCCTCCCCCGAGAATTGATGACATTTTAGTCTAGTTGTCAGGTGGAAAAGTTTTCTGCGTACCTGATTTAATGTCTACTTTTACACTACTTGAGATTTCGGAAGCCAGTAGTAAATTGTTGAGAGTAAATACTCATCGAGGATTATTCGTTAAAACGGTGCTGATTTTCAATGCAGCGGTCAAGACAGCTTGTCTTTTGGGACAGCAAGCTCACCCTGTATAGTTCTGTCGGTAATGGATGTGATACTAGGGAAAATCGAAGGCGTTTGTTGTTATTTTGATGATTTAATACTAACCGGAGAAAATCTTGAGGATTGCAAGAAGAGACTTAGAGTCGTTTCAAAGAAACTGGGCGGATACAATGTGAGGATACACATAGAAAAATCCATATTTTTTTTACGATTCCGTCGATTACTTAGGCCCTTAGGATATAGAATAGGTGCAGAGGGCGTAAGGCCAACAGCAGGTAAAATGGACGCGCTGCAAAATTGTCCTGCTTCGACTAATATTACCGAATTGAAATCGTACTTGGGTGGACTAAATTAATTCAAAAAGTTTTTGTCAAATCTGAGCACTCATCTGCAAACGTTTTACAATTTACTGCGTTACAACGAAGAATTCATTTGGGGTGATTCAAGCGATCAATATTTCAAATGAAGCAAAACTCATTTGAAAGAGAATAACCTGCTTGTATATTACAGCATAAACAAACCGATTTATGCAGAAACTGACGCAAGTCCAGCGGGCGTTGGGGCAGTTTTGTACCATGTAATTGATGACAATGTAAGGTCTATACAATTTGCATCAGCTACATTAACTTTTGCGGAAAAGAATTACAGCCAATTCAAACGCGAGGGTTTAGGGTTAGTTTTCGGGGTAAGAAAATTTCATTAAAATATCTGCGGACGAAAGGTTGTCCTGGTGACAGACAACGAACCTATTAAACGAATACTCGAATCGAAAGCGTGTATCCCGCCTCTAGCTGCTGGTCGCTTACAGCGTTGGGCTGTCATTCTAAGTGCTTACGATTATGGCATTTTTCGTAAAAGCGATGTCAGATGCGCGGATCTGCTTTCGCGATTACCGATTAAACAAGGCATTAATGATTTTGTACTTAACGTAGATATAGAGGAGCTACTCGCGAGTTTAAATATTGCCCGGAAACAACAAAAGATCCGGTATTAAGTCGAGTCCTAGATTTGACAAAAAGAGGATGGTCTGATCGCGTAAGCGACGAAGCCCTTGAACCATAATTTGCGAGAAGACACAAACTGTTTACAATTGCCAACAAATAATTTTTTGAACAAAGAGAAAAAATCTGCCTCAGCCCGAATATGAACCGGGAACGCCACTATACATGAGTGAAGCGTTAACCTATTTCGCCACTAAGGCTTCAGCAGATCTTTTCTCATTTTTCATAGCAACTTTTATAGGGGAATACTCTCCGCATTTCTCCATTGTGACAACATTATTAATACACGATTCTAATCTACGTGAGTTTAGACTCAATTATTTTTGGAAGATATTATTTCCATATTAACGTCTGACAGTTTTTAATTACGTATTTAGAAAAATAGAAATTTTACGATTCATTCGGACAAATTATTTTTTGAAGAAAGAGAAAAAAATTGCCTCAGTCCAGATTTGAACTGGGAACGCCACTATACATGAGTGGAGCGTTAACCATTTACGTCACAGATGCTTCAGCAGATCTTTTCTCATTCTTCGTAGCAATCTTTACAGGGGAATACTCTCCGTATTTCTCCACTGTGACAAGATTATTAATACACGATTCTAATCTACGTGAGTTTAGACTCAATTATTTTTGGAAAGAGAAAGAGAAAAAAGAAAAAGAAAAAATCTTCCACAGCCCGGATATGAACCGAGAACCCCACTATATATAAGCGGAGCGTTAACCAATTACGCCACCGAGGCTCTAGCAGATCTTTTCTTATTCTTCATAGCAACTTTTACAGGGGAATACTCTCCGCATTTCTCCACTGTGATAATATTATTAATACACGATTCTAATCTACGTGAGTTTAGGCTCAATAATTTTTGGAAGATATTATTTTCATATTTATGTTCGACATCGAGTGGCTTAATTTTTTTTCTATTCTTTCTTTTTCTTCAAAAAACCATTTGTCTGAATAAACCGTAAAATTCCGTTTTGTCGAAATTTGTAATGAAAAACTGTCAGGCGTGAGTATGGAAATAATATACATCGATCGCATGTTTCCTGTCCAAGTATGAATAAAGACATCGAGGGTCTTGTCTTGTGATGCGTTCCCTGCCTAATTATTCAAAACCTACGTGAAGCGAAGGACCTTGTTAATTGGAATCCGGTAAATAGAGTGTGGGAGCTTGTGCACATTGATTTTTTAAATTTAAAACACGATAGGGTCTTGATTATTGCTGATACCTATTCCGAATGCGTGGATACTCATGTAATGCGAGGTACATATTGTAATAAAACGGTCGAAAAATTACTCGTTACATTCAGCTTATTAGGGTTTCCTGAAGAACTTTGTGCGGACAACAGTCCTCCTTTCAATGCTGGGGATTTCGAGCAGTTTTGTTTTGAAAATTGTATCAAAATGACTCACAGCCATCCGTACCATGCACAAAGAAAATTAATGACTGCAAAATCTGTTCAGAGCGCGAAAAACTACCTGAAAAAGGTAATTTTTTAATGTAGTTGGGGCTTAAGCATGGAAAGCAAATTAATTTGTTTTTTGACGTTCATGAGGAATACACCATGCGTTAAAACTGGGTTAGCCCAGCAGAGCTAGTTTGAAACAACTACCATGAACCAAATTCTCAATGCTTGGGCCAGAATATAAAAAAATTCGGAAAGGTACGGGTGCTTTAAAAGAATTGAGCAACTACGAAATCTGAGAATCGGTGTTTACTAAAGCTACAGGGGATTTTAAAGCTAAATGGTGGAATTTACCTGACCTTCAATCAGACGATTCAACCCATGATTGGTCTAAGGTGAACACCGAATCCACGACAAATGTATCTTTATCGGCGGCACTGTCAGGCAATGAAAAGGATTCTGTCCAGTCAAGTCCCGCAAATACCTTACCGAGTAATCCAGCGTATACGAATGAATCACATTCTCGAAAAATTATTGTCAACGAGAATGGACAGTCACTTCCTGTAACCAATACTCCACAAGAACTTTTATGTTTGCGAAGATCTTAGTAAACGAATTGAATGCATGATAGATTAGGTTTATAACTTAGTGACTTCTTTGGTAAGCGGGGGGGGGGGAGATGCGGTAAACCTAGCGAGATTTAAATAAGCACGCTATTGCTATAGTGTCATCTACGAACAAGCGTGTCAGGCGGAAGCTAAGTGAGAGGTACCCTGCGAAAGGTACCCTACGAGAGTCTGTCGACTGGTCTTCGAGTCGAGCAGTCTTTCCGATCTAGACAAAAAATTTGTTTGGAAATCCAAAACACCTGGGGCAAAAAAAGTTGTGGACTGGTACCCTCATCACCCTCCTAAGTTTTATGGAAATCAGAAAATATCTTTGGATTCCCCCGGGGGCGTATATAACCCTTGCTCCTGCATACAAATTTAATCTTAATTGTTGGTGCAATCATTTATCCTTGATGACGCACAAGTATTTGAAGAAAAAAAAAGAATAATTTGCATTAAAAAAATCAATCTGAATTTTTAAAAAAAGTTTTTTTCATGAATTCAAGAATTTTAAACACTTGACTTTTCGTTCTACAGAGGTCTAAAAAATCATTTTTTAATGCTAATAACTCCTTAGATAATTAGGTTAGAAAAATATTTCATTAGACATTTTTTACTCACTTTTTCACGTGGAATGACCATGCGTATTCGAAATTTTTCGGGTATATGAGAAATTGAAATTGATTTTTTTTTTCAAAACGAATAATTCTAATTTTTTCAATTTTTAGCTTAAAATACTCGCGCGTCATCAAGGATCAATAATTGCACCAAAAATAAGGTTGAAATTTGTATGCAGGAGCAGGGGTCATATACGACCCCGGGGAACCCAAAGATATTTTTCGATTTCCATAAAACTTTAGGTGGGTGATAAGGGTACCAGTCCAAAACATTTTTTCCCCAGGCGTTTTGGATTTCCAAAAAAAAAAATTTCTTGAACACCCCTAATGTATATTACACGTTTTCCTTATGTTTTTCAATAAATGAAGTATATTTATTACATGTGCAAGTGTTTACTACCGTACTAACAAGGGGAACCTACACCGTTCGGAATTGTTTTTGGATTCATACTCCTCCCAGTAATAGGTCAGTACCAAACTTGTTATATGCTAAAATAATAAGATGGCTTTGCAGCCATTTTCGAGACAATGGGCTTTAAAAAAATCCACGCACGCTACATGGACCGCGATGCAACTGCCTGTCAACTTCCGGCTAGATCAGGCTGTAGCGCTCCGAGTTTGTAATCGGAAAGTCTGGGCTCGATTCCTGCTGTCTGTATTTTTTTTATTCATTTTCTCTTATTGCAATTGACTATTTTCACCGTTTGTGAAAGGAATCTCCTTCGTGATTGATCGTTACCAACCTCGATAATACAGATTTCTTGTAACTGTAAGAGAGTTGAATCTCAACGTATACAATTTGTAAAGTTTCTGCTCGTATAATAATTATTCCATTTGAAACGTTTTCAATTCAAAATTGCAGAATCATGAATGATTCAATTCAAAACTCGTCGAAAAGTTGAAAAAATTCAAAGCGTTCGAAATTCAAACAATTTCTGAATTACATGAATCTGAAATTGGACGCTTTCGAAACATAAGTTATTGGAATTAGAACAATTTTTATTTTGAGGCCCTCCAAACATAAACAATATTTTAGTATTTCAACCTTGGGAACAGAAAAAGTTTGGAAGGTCTGAAACCGAATTATTTCAAGACAAAGATGTTCATAATTTAACAATTTTGAATTTTACGTACTTAACATTGTACCACGTACAATATTAAATTTGAAGAATTCAATATTGTGTAATTTAAAGTTTAGTGCAATTGAAATCTGATAGATTCCAAATGAATAAGCATTATAAAATGCTCAACTATATTAATCCGGCATTTAATTTTATATTTGGAATAGTTAACTTTTAAATTACTCGTCGTTTCAAAACAATTTAAATTTGAAACTGTTAAACCATTAAGTTTCCAATTTGAAATAGAATTGTAGAATGATAAAGTATTTCAATTCTCAATAATTGTTTAAGTGATTCAAACACTGCTGTTTTCACATTGTCGAATTTTTTTTAAGTTTCATGCAAAGTCTTGAAAAAAACACAAAAATACTAAAACTATAGTAATAATTTTCATATTTCCATGGATGCTCATTTTTGAATCTTATTGATTCATAAATCTTTCCGTATCAACGCAATGAAAAATTGTATTTGGAAAAATTCCGTTTTTGCGCAATTTTTCAGAAGTTTGACCATTTTCATAATGAAAATTGCATTCTCGTATTCTCTTAATACAATGAATTTAAAATAAACTTTGAAATTTCAGCAAAATAAGAAGAGAATTTTTTCCCCTTTTCCTTCTCCTTGACTGTGATGTTAATGTCGTCTGGAGCCGAGAATTCGATAACAAACATCGTTCGTTTCTCTTTGTCAAGGAGTACGATGTCAGGCCTCGAGTGTGCA
>JAUMHM010000083.1:48630103-48641450 GCA_032362435.1 Melikaiella ostensackeni
TCCTGAATTTCTTTCCGTGTACTGTGGTCTTTAGTTGGTATTTCTTTTCACGAGGGTGTGCAACTTTTTTAAATTTGTGAAAAGTTTGTCCTTCAACAGAAGGTGACTGATAACAAGAATATGAAAGTGACGTATCGAGATATTCGTGTACTATTGTCGATGAATAATACATTGTCTTATTAGTATCATGCATTATTAACAATAAATTCTGTCTGAAAATGTAAAATTTACAGAATGAAGATTTCAACATGGTTATATTTTTACCAAGTGATGTTAATGGTTTACGATCATTGGAGCAGAAATTAGATTGGCATACAGTTTTAAATATTCACCTGCGTCCGTCTAAAGTAGAACTCTTTTTACCTAAATTCAAATTAGAAGTTAAACTTGATTTGAAGCAGACTCTCGAAAAGGTAATTACACTCATAAAATGAAAAAAATCCATGCGTAATTTACATATTACGTTTAGATTTTTAATTATTTAAGTTAATGCAAAAATATTTTGTTTTCTTATTTTTTATGGAATGTAAAGTGTAACTTGAATTAATTGTCTCATTTTTTAGCTGGGAATGAGCAATATATTTCAAGATGACGCGGATTTTAGTGGCATATCAGAAACCCCGCTAAAGGTGAGCCAAGTTGTGCAGAAGGTTTTCATTGAAGTCGACGAGGAAGGCTCTGAAGCTACAGCAGCGACAGGTAATACACTGAAATTCCAATATAAGTCCGACTTTGGTTCTTGTCTAAAATGGCCTCGGACATGTATCCGTCGGACTCGAATGTCAACAATCAGGGCCGTATGAACCATTTTTATTTGATATCCGTTCGCAGTAAAAAATATTTATTAAATTTCTTTAAATGTTTGTTTGAGGCCGTCCATATACAAAAAGAATATATAAATAAAATATATAAATAAAATATGCGAAAAAATTGCAATTTTTTCTATTTGACGTTCCCGGTGCTCGAATTATAAGAAAATTGTTGCAATCACCTACGTTTCATAGACTAACATTACTTGAAGACTTTCTGTTATGATACAATAAACAAAAAAATTGGTTATAAATAAATTATTTGTTTAAAGTGTTTTTTCTATAATTTTCAATAATCTTACGTGTTTTTAAGCTAAATTACGAGAAATTTGTATGGAAAAAATATTGTAATGAAGAAAATTTCTCCAAATATGATTTTTGTTGATATTATAAACAAATGCATTATTGGGGCATTTGCCGACTGAAAATTCGTTTCTTTAAATGTCAGTCCTTTTAATTAGGAACTTCATGATAATTTCAGCAACATTTAAAATTAGTTGATAAATTTTAGGATTTTTTAAAACAAATGCATCATTCGGGCATTTGTCGACGTAAAAATGAATTATCGTGCCGCCAACTAAAAAGACTAACATTTAAAAAAACGAATTTTTCCCTTGACAAATGCCTGAATAATGCATTTTTAAAATTAAATTTGTTTTAAAAAATCCCAAAATTTATCAACTAATTATTGATGTTGCTGAAATTATCATGAAGTTCTCAATGAAAAGGTCTGACATTTAAAGAAACGAATTTTTGCGTCGAAAAATTCCCGAATAATGCATTCCTTTATTAACTTTGTTTATATTAATGTTAATTTAAAGTAAAACTCGAGGAAAGTTAGTGCTCGAAAATGAAATATACAATAAAAAAATAGGTGCATCATGTATTTAGAAATGCTGAATGTGTAAAAATGCATTATATTAAAGTCTTAAATAAACTTTATTTTGCGAAATTTCAGACTTTTTACATTTGGTTATCATGTTTTCGAATTCTTTAATGCAATCAAGATGCTTCGGTGAGTATCCTGCGCGCGATTTCAGCCAGTTCTTGAACTTCGTGACGCAGTCAAAAGCCTCCGACGACGTTATGTCCATCGGTTCAGTATTTTCCAAGATAGTTTCGCTTTTTTCGATTTCTACTACAATTTCAGGCTCGCAATTACCATTTGTGACAAAGTTGTCTAGATTACTATCTGATAATGGCTCCCAACCGCAATCGCTATTATTGCGATCATTTTCAAACCATTTCAGGAGAAATTCTCTTAATTTTTCTACTGAATAATCTGGTCCCGACAACAGTTCAGAAAGTTGATCGCAAACTTCGTAAGGAAAACTTATCAAATCAGTTGGGGATTCCGGTTGGTTGACAGCTGCATCAACGTTGGATAGAGGATCCTGAACATTGGCGGAAGTTGGAACTCCGTTGAGAACGAATGAGTCGCCTAAGAGCGGTCTCCTCGCTTTTTGAAGAGTAGATGATTTCACACTGTCCCACGCGAGGCTCAGCATGCCAAAGAAATTTCGAAGACTCCATTTTCTTAAAAATTTGACAGCTCCTTCTGGTTTCTCACTGAACAGTAGACGTCTTAACAAATTTTTCTTGTACAGTTTTTTTGTCGTCGCTATTAATCCTTGATCCATGGGTTGAATCAACGCCGTCACATTGAGAGGCAAATATATGACTTCAAAGTTTTCGCTTATCGCGTTTAGTTCATCCAAACTCGGGTGTGATGGAGCATTGTCGAGGAGTAAAACAACCTTTCTCGTTATTCCACACGCTCTTTGATGTTCTGAAACTCGCGGAAAAAACTCATTCTTGTACCTGAAAAAATGTATCGCTGTTTAAAAAGTAAATGAATTACGACTTTGGAAATACATGTACTTAAGTGTACAATATAAATTACCATAGCATGAATATCTATCTATCCATCCATGAACTGCTCTGGTAGGTGTAGGCGACACCGAGGCTCTCCAAATTTATTAAGCGTTGAGATTCTGACTCCTTGGTTATTAGATTGCACAGACATCGTGGAGTTTTAGATTTTCCAATTACCAACAGTGGAATTCGATGACTTCCAGCGGCGTTGGCACAGAATTAAGCTGTGAAACGATCTTTGCATTGTTTTCTTCTCGAAGCTTCTACCTCTTCTGAATGTAAAGCAAGAGTGCACGCCATTAATAATCGCCATGGAATTCCTGATTCGTCTGCATTGTAAATGTTGTCTAATCTCAAATTTTCGGACTCAAGTTTTGCCTTCAAAGTTTGCGAGAATTCTGCACCACCTGCAGGATCGTTTGACGATTTCTCTCCCTTTATTCGAATATTCCGAATACCGTGCCGCTTTTTGAACCCTCGGAGCCAACCATCGCTTGCCCATGAAAATAACATTTTTTGGAAAATTTCGTAGTATTTTAGGACGTTTGACATTATAAACTTAATAAGAAAATCTTGGAAAAACATATACAAACATATTGTAAGAAATCACAGTTTCATGTACATAGTTTGCAAAATTTCATCAATTTAAAGATATTCGCGGAATTACATATACATATATACTTTTTTCTACAAAATATTCGTAACATATTGTTAATTCAGTACATATATAATTGAATTTTATAATAATTCCAGTATAGATCTTAATAAATGTTATATTTGAAAAGGGTTTGAAAGCCCGAACATGACCAAAAAAAAAGTTCTAATTCATGAACGATTTGTATTAAATTTGTTTGAATCAAGCGTAAACTTAATACTGAGCTGAAATAAGGAATAAATTTTGCTGTTACACGTTAGAGTATTCTTTTTCATGCTTACTTACTTTAAACGTTTGAGGACCGTTGAGCTTCCTGTTTAAAATTTGAGCTTCCTCTTGAATAATCGGCCCGGATATTGGATCATCTCTCTCTCTCGTTTGCTTAAACCATTCTATCATAGCACTTTCCAAAACAATATTATCACATGTTCTCGACGATTTCTTATTTCGGTATTCATAATTTTTACTCTTATTGTTCAAATCACATTCGGTAGCTAACAGTCTCTTGTACGTCATATCACGAATACCATATTTCTGTAAAATAAATCCTTTCGAGATACCTGCTTTCACTTTTTCTATTATTTCAGACTTTTCCTTGAAGGGCAAACGCTGCCTCTTGTTTTCCTGCGCCATTTTTGTAACACCTAACCTAAACACTGAAAGCGAATGAAGTGAAGTGCGGACCATGCGTACTGGCCAAATTATGTGCCTGTGATAATGGCCGCTTTGTTAGTACGGTACTGGACGGGTTTGCTGGCTTTAGAGTGGTGCCCTCTGTACCCCTTTGTCCCCTGGTCACGGAACGAAATTCTCGGAATGACATATCGCAGACTGACTTATTAGAGGCTTTCAATATGCTGAAATTTTATAATTTTACAAGCAATTTTTTCTCGAAAACTTCATTTACAACACCTTCTTCGGGTCTTCACTTTATTTTCATATTGATACTATTGAATTTTCAAGTTCAATTCGGTGTTTTAGATTGAGAAAATTTCGCTTTCGAATTTTCTTACGCAGGCAAGGCGATTCACAGTAGATGACAAAGTTTTAGCCTTAGCTATTTTTAAACAATCTTCTCAGTGCTATCGACTTCTCAGTAGGATCTTTATATTGCCAACTCCGCGCTCCTTGAAAACCTTTTTGAACAGAATTTCTCTGAAACCTGGTGTAAATAAAGTCATTATGGGTCATCTCGAAGAACAAGGCAAACACATGACTGAAGATGAAAAAGTTTGCTTTGTAGCGTGGGATGAAGTATCCACTGATTCACAAATATACTACTATGAGAAATCGGGCCAAATCATTGGTTTTGAAGATTGGGGAAACGCTAGGACGAACAAGTTCGCCGATCATGCATTTGTGTTTATCCTACGAGGGATAAAAAAATTGGACTATACCGCTATCGTACAATTTTTGTAGATCAAGTTCAAGCATCGATCAGTTAACAAGATGCATTAAGGAAATTGTGAAAGCTGTAACTGCAGGTGGATTCAAAATTGCTGCCACCGTTTGCGACCAAGGCGCAAAAAATGTTTCCTGCATTAACAGTTTGCTTAAAGAAACGAGAACAAGATTCACCAATGAAGAGAAACAATACAGTAAGCATTTACATGTCTTTTTTTATTTCATTTATTCTACAAAGTATGAAAATTTAATTTTTCAGGAGGTGGAATTGAACTTTGTGGACAACTCATTATTCCGCTTTACGACCCGCCATACCTAATTAAGGGAATTAGGAACAATCTTCTAACTGAAAACATTGAAGTTATTTTTAAAAGAATGGTTCAGTAAGACAGCAAGAATAGAGAAGCTTATGAGAAGATTGAACAATTTCTTATTACGAATGATTTTGCTAACGAAATCAAGGAGAAATCTGAAAATATTCGAGACTCGGGAAGAAGTAAATTTAAAACCCAGAATGAGTTAAAGGAAGGGAGCAAGTATTTAGCTTCGTGAGATATTCTCAAGTTGGCCTACGACATCGACAACAAGTCTATGACCTCAATTAAGAAGCAAATGCCAAAATTGAACGACGGCCATATCCGCAAGAAAAAAATCCGGAAAATGCGAGGTAATCTTGCTGTTCAAGTTGACAGCAGAACAATAGCTGCATTTATTTGTTTATTAACATGTGCGAAAGGTTTGCTTATTTCATAAAGTGCCATTTTATTCCCAAAAAAGATTATAGGAATCGAATTATTGAGAATTATTTTTTTTTTCAGGTTCAATATTAACTGCCGAAGGATCAAAATCAATGCCCATTCTTGAGGGCGTGACCACATCTGCAATAATGCTATTTTTTAACGACAACTTTGATTCTGTAAACGGCAGTAAGCATATGTTGAGAAAAATAAAAAACGATCTTCGAAGAGAGCTCACTGACAAAAGTTTTCACATGATGTTTCGGAAGGAACATTCATTTCTTCTGTTTTAAAAAAGACGTCTACCAATTGCTTTCCAGTATGTCATTAGCTGCTGCAGGTTCATGAACAGGCTTCTGAAAGGAAAAGATTCTGGTGCCACAGCTGCAGCATATTTATCGAAGCAAGCTATCGGAGCTTAACGGAAACAATTTACTTTAAAATAAAACTATTCACAGATTACGAAAATTGGGAGCAGTTTTTTGGAAATCGTCAATCATACATAAGAACCTGTATTTTTAGCGGTGTATTTGAAGGGTGCAATTACTTTCGATTGCACAGAGGTAGAATTACTAAACGTAGCGCCAGAAAATGCACAGAAAAGTTAAGGGGAACCGACCATTATAAAAATTGTATTGCTCCGACTAAGTTAGAAGCTGAGTATATTTAAATTAAAGAATCACTTTTTTCGATATACAGTATTTATTAATAATAATAATTTATTTCAGACATAGACTCTATGATGGATTCAATAATTCTTGTTCTTATTAGCAAGCCTCTTATTGCGACAGAAATTTTGAAATTGACTTCTAAGTTAAAGAAAACCGCAATTGTTTCAGCTATTCCTCTTCATAAAATCAACGTATCAAATATTATTCAAGCGATAATTGCACACAAGATACAATTATTAAGAAAGTTGAGTTTAAGAATTTACAAATTCAATGCATTTCTTATAGGAACATGAATATTAAAGTTGAACTTTCACCATTACACTTATAATTTTTGCAATATTACTTTTAATATTGTAAAAGGTATAGCTATTGGCACATCAAATCATTTGTATTTAAAATATTGCTGCTATGCAATTTTCTTATGAAGAATTATAACGTTATTCCTGTGACAAGAAATTACATTAAGACTTTTCTAACAATGGTATTGGAAAATAATGGTTATGTATTACATAGATAACGTTGTATTTCCTGACAAAATTAAATACTACCAATATTTTTTATCTAAATCTTTTTGAACGCCAATAGATATACCTTTTGCTTTAGATTTAAATGTATTAAAATTAGTATGCATTCAAAATTCCCGGTATTTCGACGCAATATTGCATTTAAGTTACAATCAATGGTTTCATATTTTAGGTGGCGCTCAAACGCTATCTGACTGTTTAACGTGGGAGTTTCACCCCACTGGGGAGATCTTGGCCTATAGGACGTTGGCTCAGCATTGCTTATAAAGCATAATTGTTTGGCATTACAGTCTAGTTATTATTATTATTATCCAGATTTCATGCATGTAAATGTAAATCTAAGGTGATTCAGGAGTAGTCACAAAATACACTTTTGATTTGTAAGTAGACTTAGTTTTTAACAATTTATTCTTGAAAAATTTGAAGAAGAACAGTTTCTTCACCCTCAGAACAACACTTTGTACGAAGTATGCTTTTCATACACTTTAATCGTTTAAGAATCGTCTCTGTTGCAAGAACGATCCTACTCAGAGCCCGGCGGTACCCAAAACTGGCGTTAGTCGCTCTTATCACACACATACACACACACACACGCGCGCACACATGATTATATTATTATCTACACGCCTGTTTTTTGAGCTGTGGCTAAAGTGCCTTCCCAGATAGTATAACAGTTTGCGACAAACTTGCCGAAAGTTTGCGGTGTAACGTTCGGAAGTTTGAAGAAAACTTGCATCGTGCTCGCAGACATCACGCATTCGTACACACCTCTAACAGATTCCGAAACTTAATTCCGAACCGAGTGAGTTTCGTTTAAACACCGTGACTTACGAAACAGCGGTTGCTTCATTTCTTGCTTTACGAGTCCTTCGGCAATTGGTCCAAGACTTTCTTCCTTGCTACTTGCGGATATTAATCCGTAAGAACATGGGTTAGTTGTCCAAAAACCTTTAGATGAGAACGATTCTTGAAAGGTTCTTGGTATCATCTGGCATCCCATCTTGGATGTCTATCGCTTTGAAATACAGCTACCAGAACTCTCGCAATAAACTAAACGTTCAGTTTTGTCTTTAATTGCTAGTTTATTTGACCGCTCTTCTGTTGCGTATCACCGGTAGTGATTTTAGCTAAAATTTTTATGCAAAAGCTTTGAATTAAATCGATCTTTTGGGATGACATTTTACCAGAAGATCTTTCAAAATTTTGAAACGAGTATCGTGAGAATTTAATTTCATTATAGGAAATTTCGATTCCGCGATGGACAGATCAAAGGAGTGAGGTTATTGACAACACACTTCATGGGTTCTCAACGCTTCGAATTTCGCATATGCCGCAGTAGTTTACCTTCGTTTGACTTTCAAATATGGAAAAATTCGCGGTGTTTTATTATCGAGTCGAACTAGAGTAGCACCGATAAAATCGCAAACACAGACAGTTCTCCGTTTGGAACTCTTTGGTGCGTTACTTCTTGCTAAATTGATTTCAGCAATTAAAAATCTTTCGCAATTCTCAGAATTATTAATCGATATGCTGGACTGATTCTACTTATGTTTTAGCTTGGCTTAATAAGCACCCTTCAGATGTGAAAATGTTCTTTGCTAATCACGCCGCTACTGTTCAGGCGGTAGCTCCGTCTATCATTTGGAAGCATGTACCGACCAAGGATAAGCCTGCCGATTTAGCTTCTCGTGGTGTTTTCGCTTCTAAACTTTCCGAAAATGATCTTTGGTGGCATGGTCCGACATGGCTGATCCAAATTGAAGACTTTTGGCCTTCGATGGGAAACGTTAGGAATTTTGAAACCGATTTAGATATTCGAGTGCAAACGCATCACGCTTATGAACAACCTAAATTTTGATTAGAAAACCGATCAACTCAAATCTCGTCGTGGCTGAAACTTGTGCCTATTCTAGCGTATGTACTAAAGTTTCTGGCTATTAAACCCGGATTTTCCACTGTTAAAATGAAAACCGGAAATAATGTCTCTATCGTGAAATATTGTGTTGATAGTAAAATTGTTTGGATCAAGTCTATTCAAATTCAATTATTTTCTAACGAGATTTCATGTTCAGATAGAAAAATCGAATTAGACCGGAAAAGTCCATTGCTATCATTTAATCCGTTTCTTGATGAAACCAAAATCCTTCTCGTTGGAGGAAGATAAGCTAACGCAGCAATGGAATTTAATCGAAAATTTCCAATTATTATCAAGGCACATCCGTTAGTAACTTTACTAATACGATATTTTTATGAGAAATGTTTGCACAGAGAAACGCAATTGACTTTGAGTCTGCTAAGACAAAACTTTTGGCTTATCCGAGGAAGACAAACAGTTAAATCCATTATTTACAAATGTGTTCCTTGTGTTCGAATTCGAGCAAATGTTTCTAATCAATTGATGGGTGCGTTGCCCAAAAGCCGTACCACGCGATCTGCAAGACCCTTCACTCATGTGGGTATCGACTATGCGGGCCCGGTCCAAGTAACAATTCATCGAGTTCGAGGCTACAAGTCTCATTCAGCTTATATAGCAGTGTTTGTTTGTTTTGCTGTTTGAGGCATACATAAGGCATTACATACGTAAGTGATTATACTGCTGAAGCATTTCTCGCTGCGCTTAAGCGTTTCGTTTCACGTCGAGGGTTACCTCACACGATTCATAGTAATCAAGGGACGAATGTACAAGGTGCTAGCCGCGAACTTGACAAGACTTTCCAAAGAGTTACACAATCTCCTGAAATTAGAGCATATTTGATAAATGATAAGATTCGATGAGATTTCATTCCGCCCGCAGCGCCGCATTTTGGTGAGATTTGTGAATCTGGCATGCGTACACGGAGAAAATTTGCTCGGTAATTATTACCGAAAGTTGTGGTGAAATTTGGATATAGTGGCGTTTCGATAAAATTTTGTCTAGTATCAGTATTATTTAATAGTTTTTTAGGAGCATATTATGTAATGTACATTAAAAATGTAAAGTAGCACTGTAATTTTTCAAGTCGTGCATTGTAATAGGTGGAAGGTAATAATTAAGGAGACTAGTGTAATAAATGAGAAAGTATTCGACAGAAAATACTACCGACAAAATAAAATTTCTTCCAAGATAAATTGATAATTTTAAAATAGACGCATTGAATTTTCGCATTTACTTTCGAAAGGCTTTACTTTCATTCAGAGAATCTTTTCAGAGCTGGAATGGAGGAATTACCATCGGTTCGGTAAAGACTAAGAAGCGCAAACCTAAAAGCGAACTCGCATCAATATCCCGCTCATGCGCAGTAGATATTTTTATCCGCCCCTGTTATTTCTTTTTCACAAGTGGTGATACATTCTACTGGTTAGTATATAAGGACGATTCAAATCTATACTCCCAGCGTCGTGCGTGCGATTCTTCGGTTATACCGATATAGTTTTATATGTGTGTTAGTCATAGTAATAGGTTTATTTATGTACTCGTACTATAGTTGAGCTTTGTAAGTTACTTCCATTAAAATTGTATGTATATGAAGCATATTAGTTGGAGGGTTTGATGTATTCGTAGAACTTATACATATATTAATAACGAGATTATTTTTTTTTAATCTGTACCGCACGGCTTGGTAAATTCTCAAGTCCGTGTGCGTAACTCTTCTTGCATTTTCGGGGAATTCTCTTGAGCTGCATCTTGCACTGTACCGACAGGTTTGGTAAGCAGTCCAGTCCATGCAAAATACTTTCTCCTGTGCTTTTAGGAAAATATACCTATCATGTGTTATAAATCCCTTCGCAGCTCGTTAGATTTCCGTGTAATTCCTTTTTCAGTGCTGCAAGTGAAAATTTACCGAAACGCCAGTATATCCAAATTTCACCATAACTTTCGGTAACGATTACCGATCAAATTTTCTCTGTGTAGTGTAAAACACCATTTGCGAAGCGTTCTCATAGCTCAAACTTCTTCTTTCGAAGAATTGACTACATTATTGTGCAAGATAGAAGCGTGTTTGAATTCAAGGCCATTGTGCCCTCTATCGAATGATCCAGAAGATCTAAGAGTTTTGACACCAGGACATTTTTTAGTTAGTAGAGAACTAATAACAGTACCAGAAATTTCATTAGAAAATGTAAAATCAAATCGATTGTTGAGATGGCAATTGTGGTAACAAATTCTTGAAACTTTTTGGAAAACCTGGTCTCAAGACTATATTTTATCGTTATAGCAACGTAACAAATGGCAACTTCGAGAAAAGAATGTTCGTGTCGGACAAATAGTTTTAGTGAAAAATGAAAATTTACCGCCCACGAAATGGCCTTTGGCACGTATAATTGGTGTTAAAAAAGTGTAGATGAACTTGTTTGTGAAGTTACTGTTCTTATGGTGTCAGATACTTATGTACGACCGATTACTAAATCAGCTTTATTACCTATTGATACAGATACACAATTAAACGAGACATAAATGTATTTAAGTGCAATTATATCGTTCAATATTTTTAAAATTTGAACCGCAAGGCTGCAGAAGAGGGCGGAAGTGTTAAGGTTTTAATACTTTCTTGAATTTAAAATTATTTCGCGCGCAAAGGTTAGTACTTTAGAGGGCTCTAGAGGCGCTACGGTGTATTGGTGCGTGTGTGTATGTGCGTTTTATTATTGTACCGAGTAGAATGCTTATCAGCATTTTGGAATCCTGGATTTG
>JAUMHM010000083.1:48728637-48743400 GCA_032362435.1 Melikaiella ostensackeni
TACTTTGGGGGACACATTCCTGGTGCATTTTGTCCACCGTTAATTCCAAACGTGCCCAATGCGCCTTTATTTCCAGATTCAGTGATCGACAGTGGTAGTCCTGCCTCCAATTTAATTACCCAGCCCCATGATATTGACTATAGTAGCCAAATTGTTGGCAATCCTGAAGAGATAGCTGGTACTTCATGTTCTCAGGATGTACTTCCAACAGAATGTTTTGATGTCCTGTCACAGAAAAAGAACGACGCACCAAAAGGCGCATTTGATCCGCTGGTCATTCCAAATGTGCCCAATACACACTTATTTTTAGGATCAGTGATCGGCAGTGGTAGTCTAGCCTTCGATTTAATTACTCCGCCTCATGCCGTTAACTATAATAGCCAAATCGTTGACAATTCTGCAGAGGTAGCTTTTAGTTCATGTTCGCAGGACGTACTTCCAGTAGAACCTTTTGATGTCCTGTCAAAGGAAAAGAACGACGCACCTAAACGTAAATCAGACACGAGTACATTTGAAGAAGGCGGCATTGAGAAACGCTACGAAAAACAAAGGGCAGTTGATGAAAACGAAATTCGAAAACGCAACGTTGGAAAAAATAACTTAGAAAAAAGGGACTGTGAAAATCACGAAATAGAGAGGAATGCATCGACATAAAACCTGCACAGGTAGTGAAACTTCGTGATACTGGATACTTACCGTCCTTTTGTTACTAGCATATACTGCGTCATAAGTGAAGGAAATTTTTTATTGAAAAGCTTTATAATTTATAAAACGCTGAAATATGTCTACATGCCACTGGAAGCCAAAAATTCACCAAAAAATTATATTAAGAAATTTTTTTGCAAATTCAAAAAGTTTATGGGTTAAAGTGTATTCTTAAAATTAGTTGCAGTCTCGACTTCCAAAACTAGTAATCGTTGATAAGCTGGAGTTGCAAAAGCCCCTCTTCTGTAAGTTTACAAAATTATTTACTTTCCGTCGTATATTTCGTTTAGCAGCTAGTGTATTCACTGAACGATTGTGATAGATCAAGGCTCCTTTGCATTAGTTAAGTTCTCACAGTTTATCAAATTGGAACAATGTTTGAAGTTTTAGACACGTTTGTAATTTAAATTCTGATTTCAGTTGAAACTACTTATTGAGATAAGTCAATAATAAACAGTTCTGAAATTCGAAATTGCTTAAACGCGAAGAAGTTGCGTATTGAGATTCTGAAAAAGTATAATTAATTTGGAATCGATAGATATTCAGCTTGGTTACCCGTGCTCGAAAAAATATGTTTACAAATTTTTTTGTTTGCAGAATTTTCAAATTTTCTTCATTAAAAATTTTTTTTACATTTGTAGAAGTGAAAAATGACTCATTTTTTGAGTATTTTAATCAATCATTTTCCAAGAGGTAATTTCCATTTAATTCACATTCGTTTTCGAATAATTTCCTAGCACCTGCGTAAATTATTAATAAAAATTTCGGGTACTTGAAAACTTTCCCGTGACAAAAGTGGATCAGTAGCATTTAAAAAAGTCTCTGCATCTTCAATTTTGATTCCCAATGCGCTACTCTTATGAGTTATATCGATTTCGAATTCCAGAATTTTTTTGTCTCACCGTGCAATTTTTCATTGAAGATGCGGGTGTTTGAATAAACGAAATTGTTCTTAAGCACATTGGAAAACAGTAATTAATCCTGAATTGGAACTTAACCTGCATGTCCAATAAATATCTGAAAAACTTAAATATTATTTTTATTTCAACGTAAACAATATGTAAGAAAAATTATCTGAAATAAACAGTCCTCTCATTTTAACGTTCGGAACTTCACATACGTAAAACCCGGCCATGAATTTCCTCATGATTGTTTAGAAAGTAAATCAAAAAATAAACTGTTAGGTATTTTTAGCATAGGTGCTTCAAAAATTTTCAAATGCTTTTGATGAATTTTAGTAGTAAGATGCGTTAAAAAAAGTTCAGTTTGTTCCCAGGTGGTAATTTTCAGTTCTACTGTTCTCCGAGAAGTATGTATTTCACTATTAATTACAAAAATAAACAAATCAAATTTGAGAATGTCTATATATTGTACTATCAGACAAGCTTGGAACTAACACAGTTTTTTGATACTCAAAGCTACCTATTCAAAAGTTACGACATAGAAAATACAATTTAATTTTTATTTTAAAAAATATGAATAATGTATAATTTTTCGACAATAAATGAAGAGTCTAACAATTTCAAATCCAGAAATGTTCAAAATTTTATCATTTTCATTTAAAACAATCAAAATTTTCACATCATCGTATATCAATTCGAAACCTACATTAATTTAAACGTTAGGAATTGTAAGAGTTAATATTTTAGTGAAGCGATTTTCTTTTCGGCAATTGAGAAACAATATCTAGTAAAACATTTCGAACACGTTTGCCATTAGCCGTCTCTTCATCGACATTGTCATCTCTTTCGGACTGAGGAAATAATAGTTCATCATATTTTCTTTGTTTGTCCCAATTTTTGTCATAACTATCTCTTCCCGTTTCCAGAATATTGTTTAATGTACAGCAGGCAGCAACCATCTCAGGTACAAAAAAATAATGGACATCAGAACGTTTTGCTAGTCGTCTCCATCGACTTTTTAACCTTCCAAAGGCGAGTTCCACTTTCACGCGTCTCGCGTTCATATAAGCATTGAACGACTCTTCGTTTGCAGATCTAGCTTCTGTGCAAATTAATTCCTTCATCAACCACGTTAGTAGTGGATACGCAGGATCTCCAATTACCAGAAAAGGGATTCGGACACCATTGATCAATTTCTTTGTCTATAAACATATTAATACTAATCAAGATCATTTCCAAACATTCAATTATATTCGAGAATTTTAAAAACCATACTTTAAAATCTTAGAGTATTAAATCTCTTAAAATATTATGAGTAAAAAATTAGAAAATATAAATAGAAAACAATTTACACCTGACACATAAGTTGCTCATAATTCTTATAAAGTGCAGAATTCTTGAAAACATTAGCATCGTGGTAGCATCTTGGAAATTCAATATTTATGTTACGGAATCTAAAAATATACATTCAAATCGTGAAATACAGATGATTTCATGGTAATAGGATTTCAAAAACGGGGCTCTAATCTAGTAGAAGTCTTTAAAGAAGTCTCATTAGTCGCATCAAGCTACAAAAGAAGTCGCATAGATTTTTGAGAAAATTTCACAAAGAGTCGCATAAAATTTTTAATGACAAGTAAAAAAAAAGCAGTATCAGACACTGAATGACTGAAATAATAACTTTATATGTCAAGGAATATAAAATGCATAATTCTTATTGATTTTCAAACATTCTTTGAACAATTGGAATAAACTTCAGAGCTAAAATTTTTTTTTAACAATACTCTTTTACCTTAAAGGGTACACATTTTCAATCCAAGGACGAATTTTTAACAGAAGAGTTGAGTTTTCAAGTTAAAGACGCGAATGATTTAGATTATAGTTGACTTTAAACCCAAGAGATTAATTTTTAATCACATAGTTTAATTTAAAAAAATTTTCAACCAAACAGTTGCATTTATAACCAAATAGTTAAAAACTTTCAAGTTAAAGAGAATTTGAAATTTAAAAGGATGAATTTTCATCGTAATGATCGAATTACCAAACAATAAAAATCAAGCTTCCATCAAACAGTTGAATTTTCAACCAAATAGCTAAACTTTTCAATCAAAAGAGATGAATTTCCCACAAAATCGATTAATTTTAAATTAAATAGTTCATTTTTCATAAGAAAAAGACGAATTTTTTAGAAAAAAAATATCAATTTTCCAATAAGAAACTTTTTTTAAAAGTAATGTCCAACAGAACAGCTTAATTGTCGACCAGAAAATATAAGTTTTCAACAAAAAAGTTGGATTTTCAATCAAATAATTAAATTTCCATCCAAATAGTCGAATTTTCAACCAAAAATAAATTAACTTTCAACCAAAAATAGTTGAATTTTTTTATTGGCTTCTATTAATTTACTAGTTCAAATTTGAGCAAAGGAAGGACAAAAAGGGGAAGTTTCTTAAAAACTGGGGAAGAAGTAAATTCTTTTAAAAAGGGGGAAATAAATAGGAAAAAGAAGGCTAAGACTGTAATTGAATTTGAAAATAACAAATTTAAAGCGTTTTCGACTTTAAAATGTCTAACTGATAAGGCCTGCAATTTGAAAAAAGCTTTAACGAGAACTTACTCAATTTTTGACGTCCTCAATTAAAATTGTACAATTTTTTTTGGGTTTAAATTTCAATTTCAAAAGTATCATTGTGATTAAAATTAAAAGTGAGTATCCGAGCCCTGAAAAAGAAAATTATTAAGACTTATGTTTGAGCTACAAACCTTAACTTATGATCAGCGAGGCCTTGAAGGACGTAAGACGCCCATTCTTCTCTGTTTATAAAATTGCAATAACCATCTGATGGTGGTACAATTGGAATACCATATGACTTCCATCCACTGCACCAATGAAGTTCGGCATACCAGTGATTTTCTGGAACTCTTTCGAAATTTCTTCGCAGTCTTTTTCAATTGGCAATCGGATCTGAATAGGCATTAAAATCTCATTAATAACGGACGTTACTCGATGAATACACTTCCAGACTGTTGAGTTATGAACACCGAAAAGGTGCCCAACTACACGGTATTCACAACAACTTGCAAATATAGAAATTGCTATAGCTGCTTGTTTTTCCACACTTACTGGCTCTCTGGGCATTAGTGGATTGAATTTTGGTCTCAAAGCTGGGTCTAATTTTTTACAAATATATTCAAATGTAATCTTCGACATTCGAAAAATAAAAAAAATGGTAAATTGAACAAATATGTAATATTAATCTTATTAGTGTACACTATTCAGTATATATAAAAAAAATACAATGAAAGAAAGGAGTAGGGCTCCATGTTTTAGACATGTGAATTTCCTAAAATTATTTTTCTTTGAGAAGCTCACATAATTTTATGAGTGAGCAGGTAGTACCTAGATTAGAATTTTATAAGGTTTCATGTCAACACTGTTTTAATGCATAGGTAAGCAAAGCTGTGTATCTCTTCGAAACCTTGGTTAGAAACGATAGCACGTTCATCGCAATGAACGTTATCGACGCATAACGCGTGATTATTTTATTTTTAATTCGTGTTATTATCATTATTAGATGAAAGTTTCACGATTGATCAAATATTAAATGTTAAGGAATGATATCTATCTTTCCGATTTCTTTAACATATTTCTCAAAATTTATGTTAGTTTTTCGAAGCTTCAAATGGGTCGCTATAGCAAACAATATACGTTCATTTTCCATGTAAAATTCGGATTTATGTACCTAAAATGTAACATTTATTTGTGAGCGTCCGAATGAAACGGGCCCTTATGGTCGGTATAAAATTACGTGTACGTTCATATAGCCGGGTACATTCCTGGCATTTTAAGCCCAAAACGAACCCTTTATATTGAAAAACGAGTCATCGGGACATTTTCGAATCTGGAACTTGAAAAAATCGATTTTCGAGGAAGACGCATTTAAAGTTGTCAAGTCCCATATGCGCACGTGTTATACTTTTTCTTGGAATATGAAATATACGCAATTGCGGTTGCTTTCGGACATGAGTATAGTGCCAATAAATTCAATATAGGTCCTAGTATCACCCCCAATCAGACCTGAAAATAATAATTTTAACCCTAATTTATAAAAACGCGAATATCTCCTAAACTTTTGAAACTTTTTTGAAATATCTTGAAATGTTCGAAATCTTGAAATCTGGTGTGCCTTTAAAAGTCAAATGATCAACCCATTGGATTTAGATATTATTAATTTTTTCTTGTATTATCCTTATTGGATGATAGTAGCTTCACATAATCTGTTAAAAGTGTGTGCGATTTCACCACGCATTTACTATATGAGGGTAAGACAAAGTCACAAGTACGGTATTGTAAAGGTGAAATTACAGCACATGTATTTGTGGGTATTGTAATTCGTGGAGTAACAGTCAAGCAATCTCAAACATGTATTGTACATGTTGTAAAATTCGAATTTCTAGCGGATGAGTGACCCTCTATTTTCGTAAGATAAGAATTGTACCTTACTTGTCAGTAGTCAGTCTTTGAACTGATTTGTGAAATGAAAATACTCTTGGAAGGATGATCAGCTTAACACTCATTGCAAGAAATTTTTTGGGGAAAATTCACCAAAATGTTGGTAACGCAAATCACACCAACTTTTTGTGAATTTTTCCCCAAGAAATCTTGGCAATAATTTCCTGAAATTTGGGGGAATTCCCCCAAATATTGTGGGGAAAACTTCCCCAAGAAATGTTTGGGAATATTTCCTAAGAATTGGGGAACTTTTCCCAAATATAGTGGGGAAAATTGCCCAATGAATGATGTGGAATATTTCCTACAAGTTGGGAAACTTTCCCCAAATTTCGTGGGGAAAATTTCCCAATATCTTGGTAACGCAAATAAGAAATTTAAAGTAAAATCAGAGATTGCTGGTGAAATCCACGGTCCTATCCATTAGGGTTCCTGCACTTGCATCGCGATCTTTTTTAGATTTTCTGCTCCTCTTGTTTCTTTTGAGGTCGATGTCCAAGATGATGCTGTGTAGTGAAACAAAAAACAAAAGGAAAAAAGTCTTTCTTTCCAAAATTAATTGACACTATTTCTTAAAACGCACACATTATTCCTATTTCAACGTTCAAGTATTACAACACACAAAATTAAATAGTTTTTCCCCCAATAATTAGTTCTGAAAATTTAAGAAGAGATAAAAATGCTATTGGCACGTTTAAAAGCGTAAATATTTTAAAATATATTAAAACTTACGGTTGAGTGAATTCCAAGGAAGATGATTGCTTAGTAGGATAATTATATCCGTAAACGAAGTATGACAGAAGCAAAAGCAAAATACTCTGCAACAACGACTTTCTTTCCAACACTATTGCATTCTCAATCACAACGGCACAGCAACATGATTCGTCATAGAAAGACATCCCTGAAACACAGAAAAGTGCTTAATTAAACTGTAAATAAAAAAATATATATTTTGCTGAGTCAATTTGACGGTTCGAGCATTAAAAAATTTAATTATTTTTTAAAGTTAAATTTTCAAATACTTACAATCAAAGTGTCGAGATCAATTTCTTTGAAATGGCAAGCAATGATGGGTAGAAAGACATGATTTCCGTGGCATAAATCCACATTGAACTTCCCAGATCCTTTCCTTTGTTATTCCCATGACCTTCTCAATAAGTATTTCAATAAATATTTTGCCCGGGCTACTTAGTAGTAGCCGCCGCTCTTACGCATCTCAGCGGCGATACCATCCATACCAGCAGCCTTACCATTCTTTAGTTTTTTAATCACGGATATAATGGCGCCGATATTGATTCTTCTTCCACTACCTGCATCAGGATTGTCTAAAGTATTCTCTCCAATGTGAAGGTTGTTATGATTCATAGCTTGACCTCTTTACAATTTTTCGAAAAAATCTCTCATATAGTCTTTTACTTTGTCCAAATCGCATATCATTTCACCATCATCATTCTTAAGTCCGACTACCATAGTGTTAAAACTTCCTTTCCCAATCTTCATAACCCGTTTCAAAAAAAATTTCTTATTTCCTTCAAAGTCGTTTTGCATTTTATTATATTCTTCCGCTTTGATTTTATCCTTGCTTTGTTTGACTAGTATCTTGGCTTTTTTTATTTATCCCTTAAATCATTCCTAATCTAGTCCGCTCCCCATCGCTAAGACCTTTACTATTTACCATTCTCGAGTGCGCTTGCTTTTTCTTGTTGACAGCCACGCGGATTTCGTCAATCCATCAAGCATCTCCAGCCATTCTCCCTACAGCCGCGGTACCGCACACTTCAGGTGCACTCTTGAAATTGCTATCGTGTAGTATTATCCATGCACCTTCTACATATTTATTGTCCAATTCAGTCTTCCAGTCTTCTTTATGATGCCCTAAATATTTATTCAGCTTTTCACAATATAGCAATTGTACTTCTGATTTCTGCAAATTCTCTATTCTAACTTGCATCTGCTCCAGCTTATTATTAATTTGTCTTTTTCTCCACCCTTGACCTTGATTCATTTTTTAAACAAAGAAGTAGTGATCCGTTCCGCACTCAGAACCTCTCATAACCCTCGCATCCTTTACAAGCCCTCTCAGCCTCTCACCCGCTACAACAAACTTAACCATGATGTGGCTTTCGCCTCTGCACCAAGTGAACATGTGGATCTTTTTATGTCTGAATCAAGTGTTCGTAATAAACAAGCCTTTTTATGAGCATAAGCTAATCAATTCATCCCCGTTACCGTTTGTTTTTGGGTCTCCGAAAAGGCCCAGTACCCTGTCAGTACCTTTGTGTTGCACACCAATCCAGCCATTTATATCTCCGAGTAAAATTATTCTTTCGTCAGGATCTCAAGTCCCTAATATATCATTTGACGGATCCCAGAAGGTATCTTTTACATCCCTATCATCACCATCAACTAGAGCGTAGCACGCTATAATGAATAATCTTCTGATTCCCACTTTCATTCTAACCGACCGACTCCTGGGATGCCATATGATTCACTGTCTACTCCTGACCAGAGTTCGAGTCTGTTCTCTATGTTTCTTACTTCACATTCCTTCTCTGTTTCCGGTACACATAACATATCTAGCTTCCTTACGCGCATTGTATCCCGCAATTTTTTTTCCTTAAGATCATTCACACCTCTAGCATTCCAAACTCCCAATCTCCATTCATCGCTTGAAACTTTTCCGAGGACATGCCTTTCGTCAATAGAAGTGTCAATCCTATCCGAGGCTACATTATTATTTGTATTATTCATGGTTAAAAGTATATACCCAACTACAACTTCATGCGAGACATTTATTTCATAAGTATAAAATCATGTCCAAAAAAGGAGCTGAATCATCATAAGGTGAAGTGTCCATTCATAACGTCAGTCCCACCAAACTTCGGTCACGCAAAAGAAAGTATGAAAACCAAGTCAGAAGAAAAGGAGTTATAAACGGTTTGCGTTGTACACTGAGGAGGGCACCAGTCTCCTGCAGTTTGGGCTCTAAGATGGAAAAAGACCATTCAATGCTACAAAAATGTGACGAGAAATCTCAACCGTTAATTTTTACTTACATAAATTCTCAAAAGTTTTCGTGAATTCCCGTAAATTTTCATTAATTTAAACAAATTTCAAAAAGTTTCCATGAATTTCCGTAAATTTCCATAACTTTCCAGTAATTTAAAGAAAGTCATAAATTTCTATTACCTTTTTTTACAACGCTTATCTACTCTCTGATATTACGCGCTGTCGACTGCCTCCAAACGAATTCTAGAGTTAAAATTCGAAACCGAGAAATCGAAGTTTTTTTATAATTTTCTGATGCTTATATTTGGAAAACTGTTCTCTTTTAAGTCTGAGAACCTTGAAACGTTTATGTTCACACAAGATGAAAATCTACAAGTAAAATACACATTGTAATTTGCGTTTCCCGTAGAAGAAATGACTACTACACACAAAAAATATTCAGAAACACTGAAAAATATTGCAAAATATTGAAAAATAAGCGTGTGGAAAATGAACAGACAGAATTTTTTAATGTATTTTTTAGAAGAACGATCTATTCTCTGACAATGCGCGCCGTTCACCGTCTTCAAACGAATTCTGGGGTTGAAATTTGAAACCGTAACATCGAATTTTTTTTTATAATTTCCAGCGTACATTTGGAAAACCTGTTCTCTTTCAAGTCTAGGATCTTTAAGAAATTTATGCTCACCCAGGATAAAATGCTGCAAGTAAAATACTCATCGTAATTTGTGTTTCCAGTAGGAGAAATTCTCACTACACAGAAAAAATATTCGAGAACACTAAAAAATATTGCAAAATGTTGAAAAATAAGCGCGTGGAAAAAAACTGCCACAATTTTCAAACGTACTTTTCAGAAGAACGATCTATTTTCTGGCACTGCGCGCTGTCGACTGCCTTCAAACGAATTCAGTAGTTGGAATTTGAAACCGTAACATCCAATTTTTTTTTTATGATGCCCTGCGTATATTCCGAAAACCTGTTCTCTTTTAAGTTCAGGACCTTTGAAAAATTTATGTTTACACAAAATGAAATGCTACGAGTAAAATACTCTTTGTAATTTGCGTTTTCAGTAGGAGAAATGCTCACTTCACACAAAAAATATTGAAAAACACTGAAAAATATTGCAAAATATTGAAAAATAAGCGCGTGGGAAAAAACTGACAGAATTTCTAAACGGACTTTTCAGAAGAACGATCTATTTCCTGGCACTGCGCGCTGTCGAATGCCTTCAAACGAATTCATTAGTTGAAATTAGGAACCATAGCATCCAAGTTTTTTTATAATGCCCTGCGTACATTTCGAAAACCTGTTCTCTTTTAAGTTTAGCACCTTTGAAAAATTTATTTTTACACAAGATAAAATGCTACAAGCAAAATACTCTTCATAATTTGCGCTTTCAGTAGGAGAAATGCCCACTACACGCAAAAAATATTGAAAAACACTGAAAAATATTTCAAAATATTGAAAAATAAGCGCGTGGAAAAAAACTGTCATAAGTTTCAAATGTACTTTTTAAAAGATCGATCTATTTTCTGCCTAACGAATTCTTTAATTTAACAAATTTGTCTAAATAACAGTCTTCCGTTAACGATACTGAGATGAAACTTTTTTTGCTGTTGTCCGACATCAAATACAAGTAATTTGTGAAATAAAATTTGAGAACCGAGCGTTCAGGGGAATATTAGAATTGAGAAAATGACATTTTTATACACTAGATTGCGAGGATGGCTAAGACGTAATTTTCATAGCGTGATATCTGTCTAAAATAATTTATTGCTTTATTTGATTACTAAAAAATTCATTTCGGCAATTTAAAAAAATAAATTAAAATTTTTGTATTAAAACGTTGGGAACTTCAGCGACATTAAAAATGTAATTCATGAATTTCATAAATATGTGCCTTTTATTATTATACTGAATTTATCAAAAATTAAGAGTTTGCTTTTGAGACTGTATCATTTAAATATGAAATTAATAATTGTATGATAATTTAATTTGAAATTAATAGATTTGAAACGTTTTCCACTCAAAAATGTCCAACTGATGAGGCTTGCAATTTGAAGAAATTAAAACTTTTAATAAGGATTCATGCCGTTAGAAATTGCTCAATTTCAAACGTTATTAATTTGAATGGTTTAATATTATCTACTGTTATTATTATAATAATGTACAATAATGTGAAAATTAAAATTTTTGGTAAAATTTGTAATTACCTTTGAAACTGTCTAAATTCTAGCTAGAATTCGGACACTTCAGAAAATTGTACAAGTAATTACAAATTTTGAGAAGATAATTCAATTTTTACATTGTTGTACGTTATTCAATTTCATGGTGAAAATATATTTCCACCAGAAAATTTATGAAAATTCCGTTGTCATTTCATAATTTTATGAAAAATTCAATTTCAAATTTCGTAACTTTAAGATGCAGTTACGTAAAAGTATCGAAAATTTCATAAAGTTTTCCATTGCTTTTGTAACGCAATAACTTCGTGAAATTTAAAATATGACCAGCAGTGTGTAAATTCAAAATTAGAGCCGTCAGAAACCTTTTAAGTCACAAGAATAATAAATTTTAAATTGTGAGATATGATTCAGACCTTGGGAGATAACTGCAACCCAATCTACGATTTCGAGAATGTAAGTCTACAGGGTCGTTAACAATTAAACTCAGTATATGAAGCATTCAAAATGAAATGTAGGGCAGGTGTTTAAACTCAAATATACTGGTAGTGAGTTCTGCACATGGCCCTCAGCTCATAAGATAACGACTACAGTATATAGGTATATATAGTCTAATAACGCAGCAGATTATTCATTAGTATCATTTGCTACCAAATTTTTCATTAATAAATCAATCAGTTTTTTCTCTGATTGGAAAAAAATGAGGATGGTTTATACTTTGGTCTTCTCCTTGGCGGCTATCCTTAATTCTATTGGTAAATATAATAATATAATATTATGCTCTACTCTTTTAAACTTAACCAGCAAAATCATACTGATTTCCACTGAAATCTCACCACGTGACTCTAGAATCATGGGATGTTATCTTTGATTTTGCAAAATTCACAGGAGAGGCTTTTCAAAATTGGGTAGTTTTTGTATGAAGAATTTTATTGTAGTGAAGAGCAACTTTTCTCACAAGTTTCGGAAACGAAGAATTAGAACATTGATACAAGATTCAACTCTAGGTATGTCAAAACTTCGGTTTAATAAATTATTATATTCGAAGAAAGAGTTTTGTCACTCAAAACTATTATTTTATCAGTTCGACCTATTTAAAGATTTAATTTTGGAATAAGATTAGAATAACGTGAAGAAATTGCATTAAACTACCTTTTGGTTTTATTAACTCACTTTGGTCGAAAAATTGAGATAGCACTTTATGATTCTAGGGTCACGACTCGTTGAAATATACTGTCGAAAATGTGCTGAAAATGTTACCACTTTTAGCCACCAGCTTTTCATTTACTATGGTTGAAAAATTAACTACTTTTGGTTGAACATTCAACTATTTGGTTGAGAATGTATTCAGTTGTAGTTGTAGTTGTAAAAAACTTCAACTGTTACACTTGTCATTATTCACGAACGTTTTTATCACTTATTTTTAGCAACCTATGTCATTAAAACATCACATTACTCTGACAATAAATAGTTATCAAAATAAGCACTATTAGATCACATTAAAAATTATTTTACACATTGCACGAGGTTGAGTTGTAAAGAATCTTTTTCCCGAAAAAATTAGTTATCATTCATTCAAATCGTATCATTTTTCTAAAATTTGCTGAGAAGTAATAAGAAAAAAGGTTCGGACGGAAACAATAGTATATTTTGTTATAAGTGCGGTAAGTTTGCAATTCAAAATGTGTGTAAATTATTCCGTACGAGCCAGAGGCGAATTAAAGGGGAGTTGTGGGCGAGTCGGAGGAGAGTTGGAGGCGAGCTAAAGAGCAGCCGGAAGCAATCCGAAGATGAGCTGTTGGCATGTATCGTAAGCTTCGCAAGAGTTACAACTGCCTACTTTCTGCACTCGTTGCACACGATATTTTTTGTAACAAATATGTTGTTCTTTAAAAGGAATAAGACGATACGTATCTTATCGATTTGGAAAAAAACTGTTTCGACAGAGTTATGAGTATTTTAATTTAAAAAATTGAAAACGCGGATTATAAGAAAATGGTTATGTTTTTGGTTGTCAAAAGTGTGATATGTCTTTAGGTAATTTAGAGATTTATCTTTTTATTCTTGTTTATGATGGAATTACTCGTCCTTTTTCGATTTTCGTTAGAAAATTTCAAAAAAAGTTCAAAATTAACAAAATGGAAGCTGTTTCTCTAGAAAATTTCAAAATCAATTAACTAAAAAATTCCATCGTTTTTTTTCTCTAGATTTGTTTCTGGTTTCGTTCTGATGTAAAGATTATATTCCATGATAGTCTGCACTGTGCTTGCGCTTTGGAGATAAGAGAGAGAATTTTTTTGTCTAAAAAACGAAAATTTACGTTTTTCGCTCAAACGTGACAAGACACGAAGAAAGCCTAAAGAAAAAAAATTGTTTCTCTAAAAAAGTTCTAGAAACATGTCTCTTGAAACTTTCTACTATGTAGCGTTATTTTCGAGACTTTTTCGAAAATATGTGTGAAATCCATTAGGAAATTTTTTTTATTGAGAATACAATTTTATGGTGTGATGAAAAACCAGAAAGGACGTAATTCAACAGAGTGTTGGTGAAAGAATAATAAAGTGAGTTAGAAAAAATGGAGAATATCGATTATTATTTTAAAAATACCGACTTCAAAGGAAAAAGTGATGTAATCTTGATGGAGTTGTGTAATAATGCAATTTGATGTAATGTGTCATTGAAACTGTTGAATAACATTCTTCTTTATTTTTACGACACCATAAAATTGAGTTCTTGAGAAAAAAAATTTCAAAGAATTTTATACATATTTTAACAAAAATATCGAAAAGAACGCTAGATACAAAAAGTGTCAAAAGGCATGTTCCTAGAACTTTTTCAGAGAAATAATTTTGTTCTTTCGACTTTTTTCTTATCATGTGTCGTTTTGGCGAGAAACGTGAATTTTCCTTTTTCAGACAAAAAAAAAATGGTTTCTCTTACCTCCAAGTAGCGGGCAAAGGGCAAATTATCATGGAATATACTCTATACAGTAGGACGAATCTAGAAACAAATCTAGAAAAAAAACAAATTGCTGGGATTTTTGAGTAAATTGATTTTGAATATTTTTATAAAAACAGCCGTCATTTTGTCAATTTCGAACTTTTTCAAAAAATTTTAACGGATTTCGAAAGAGGACGAGAAAGACGACTAGAATCAGAGAGAAGAAGATAAATACCTATATTATAAACATCACACGTTCCACAAAAAATTTGACCATTTTGTCGTAATCTGCGTTTTCAATTTTTAAAATTCAAATACTCATAACTTTGCCAGAACAATTTTTGTTCCAAATCGGTAAGATATGTGTCGTCTTATTGTCTTTGAAGAACAACATATTTGAGTAGCAAATGACAAAAAAAACATTTTCAATGTAAAAGTTGGGAGGTGAGGGCTCTCTTCCGAACAACATACCAAAAAAAAACCAAATCTTTCGCATACGCTTAGTAAGGGCTGA
>JAUMHM010000083.1:48786630-48799456 GCA_032362435.1 Melikaiella ostensackeni
TGAGAGGTAAGGGACATTCGGCAGTTGCCTCTCACTCATTATGCACTCGCGCAGTGTCGCCAAGTCCAGTGTTGCCAGATTGGTCTTTTCATAGATTCTCACTTCAATAAAATTACGTTTGCATTCATTCTTTCCACTGATTGACCAATTCGCCTAGCGGAAAACGTAGCAGGTTTTCTGTCTCCATCTAGCGGAATCTAACGGATTATCGGTCGAGCTCTAGCGAAATCCCACGGAACGACACGGGCAATACTGGCCAAGTCACTCGACGTCGTTTGCGGTCGTCTGCCTTGACTCGCATTTGGAACGGTTTATGCTTAATTGAAAACAAAGCAGAAGAAATTTTTTTTAAGATGCCAAAACGCTGTTATGAGGAGATGCTGAAAAACAGGTATAAAGTTGCAAATAGAGAAAACCATCGTTTTATTTACACTTTTCTACTTTTCTAATAAAAAGACTTTTATTTTTCACAATGGAAAAAATGTATTATTTATTATTTACTCAAACTTTAAGACCGTTTCCTATTCATATTCCTGTTCCCGAACTTCATGTAATACCTAAAATAAGTATATGTTTCACGCTTGGACAACAAAATCAATTTAAACTATATTTTATTCATTATTCTGTAAAACTGCGTACTAGCAGAATCCTAAACTTAAAATTGAAACCTTATTTTCTCGAAACTGAATTACTTTTTTTCACCAAACATTTTTCCTTTGTACTTAACAATTCAACATCTCCAAATCGAATTTAAAGTTTTTTTCATTGATTATTCAATTTTTTTATCACTATCCTAAGTCGACTCGGACGCCGTAAAAAAATGTTAACACGATTTTGTCAACTTTGAACTATATTTGCTTATAAGAGGAAAACTATTTGAAATCAAATTTTTTTTGGTATCGATTCAGCAATACCTCAGCTCGGAAACATATTTTTCTTTTTCTTTTGAATTGCGAATTCGATATTATAGAATGTTTTTTCCTCTCCTGTAAAATTGTTATTTTGTCTCTTACCTCCTTGTGGCCTACCACCCAGTCAAGTTTTGATTCAATTTTTGTTGCATTTAACATTTGCAGTTTCTCTGATATTTATTGAAAGAAGTAAGCAAATTCTGTCTTTCCAAGTGCAAAGAATTAAGGTTTGGACAAAAATATATTTAAAATATATTCTCTATGCAATATGCATAATTGCATACTACATAACTCTACGAGATTATGCATATTTGGCAGCTTGAACACAGTAGTCAAAATTCTGTTTTTTAGATTTTATTCGACAAACAAGAGCAATTTTTTTTCCTGTGATGAGAAAGGCATTCTCAATAATCTTTTCGATTGAAAAAAATGTTTAGTGGTATCCAAACACAGACAAAATTAGGGTTTCAAATTTTTCTTAGCTCTTTTCCTTACAAGCTTGTTTTGGCTGTCAGTTATGTTAGCTGTTATCATCAGTGTCAAAACTAATAAATAATTGAATCACTTTCCGTGTTCGTATCGCTCGAAATGAGCTGTTCAGTTTTGATTCAGTAAGTTTGTCACCATTTTTTCTTTCAATATGAAGCTTTTTTTGAGTGAACTTGTTTTTATGGCGTTAATCCTCATATGAGACTCTGTATTCTTATATTTTAAAGTATTAAACATAATTATTTCGTCGTAACTAATCATTTATAATTATCATTCGTTACCGTGTGAGACTAGTCCCAAATGCTTGCCAGATTAAAGAAAAAATTAATGGTTCTATAAGCCACGATTATTAAGTTTTTGTTATTTTAAACAGTTATTATAAATAATTGACGGATTGAACGAAAAAATTCGGTTCTATCGACAAAACATTTGGTACAATTAACCAAATATTTGTTAAAATTAACAGAACAATTCAATCAAAAACTTTGATTGATTGAAGCAAACGAGGTTGGTCTACTTAACACATATTTTTTTTATTTAACCAATTTTATTTCATCGACTAGATGCAGTCAACTACACTGTTCTATTGAATGAACAAATTTTTTCTTTGAATGTGAAGACCAATTCGGAGAAGTGGTTTGCAATTAGAGAAATTGAAGCATTTTGTGTCAGCAAAACATCATTATTTTTACTGAAAATGACTGTAACGTCTGTAATATTATATAGTTATTTGAAAATTTAAACTATAACAGATATTTTTGGCAAATTGTCTGTACTAATGTACCAGTTTACACAATTTCCAAGATATAAACGATCATCTTCATCTGCTCCAATATACTCAATCCCACAGAATCATTTTTCATCCGAAGTCGGATTAAAGCGTAGCAAGCCATTCCCTTTTAAATATATTTGGTTGAATCAACCAAACTTTTATTAATTTAATCATAAAACGTGTACTTCCATATGAAAAGGGCTCTTACGGTTGGTATGAAGTTACATATAGGGGCATATAGACGGATTAATTCCCGACATTTCAGGCTCAGAACGAACCTCCTAGGTTGAAAAAGGAGGCATCGGGGCACTTCTGAAGTTGGAACTTTGAAAAATCGTTTTTCGAGAAAAACTGATTATTAAATTTGCCCATTTCCGATTGCTTCCGGGACATGGTATAGTTCCAATAGATTGCATATAGGCCCTGATACCATGCCCCGCAACAAAACCCGAAAACGATAATTTTGACTCTGTCTTAGAAAAATATGCTTCTATTTTAAACTATTATTATTGACAAATCATTTAATGTAGTTGTCAATTGTCTATAACGCTTTGATCCTTCATCCTTTCATCTGCACCCACAGAAATATTTGGTAGAATGAACAAAATTTTGGTTGAATCAACCCCAGAATATGGTTATTATATGGTCAACAAAATATTTCGTTGACTCAAGAAAATTTTTTGGTTAGTTAAATTTGGTTTTTATACCACATCTTTCGATTGATTCGATTGTCATCAGGAATTGAACTATGCAGTCGTACCAAGTGCGCATGCGTCCATCGCCTTTAAGATGGTGTCAACAAAATATTTTGGTTGAATCAACCAAAGCTTTCACTTGATTACAGTAAAGTATTTAGTAGATTCAACCAAAAAATTGTGTTCAATCAAATATTTTCTTAAATCAACAAAACGATTCAACCAAAAACTGTTATTGATTAAAGCAAACGAATTTGGTCAACAGAAAAAAAATTTTGTGCAATTCATTAAAGTTTTTTCTGAAATGAACCAAATACGGTCAACAGAATGATTTTGTTGAATGAAGAACATTTTTTTCTAGGTGTGGTAGTTGCACCTTTGGAAATGGAATTTGAATTAATTCAGTGTCATTACCTTTTTCTACATAAGCAGTGTGTTTGACATCAAGAGTTGACGCTCTCGTTTGTTTTCACCATTTGCCTGTTTTGGTACCGCGGTCAAAGTCCGACCTTCGGCAAGGCCGGGCACTTCACCTTCGGAGGAGGCCGAGATGATGGGTTTACCGCAGATTTTCATCGTGTAGCCCGAGGGAGAATAAAAGCTAACGGGTTCACGGCCCAGGCGACCCAGAATCGTGGTAACTGTTCTCAGCAACTCAGAAAGTCAGAATCAGGAAGACTCCGAAGAGCAAACAGCACTCGCAAGTAAAACGACTAATCTCCTTGCTTCAGACGGATCTGATCTGATGGGTTTGAGTTGGGGTGCAACCGGATTGGTCCATGGGATGGAAAAGTATCGATACTTACTTTCTTGTATGCTCCTCGATCTCTTGTCGATCGTCGCTGTCGATAGTAATCGAGGAGAAACTCACTGGGAACAATTTGTGCTAAATATAGGTACCATACTTCTTACTACTGATTCGTAAGGAGAATATGTATCGGGATACCAAGGAGACCAATCAAAGTGCGCCAAGTGGAAGAAACGAGTTATCTTGAGAGAGTTTCTTGCTCTGATCTCCGCCATGGTTGGTCATCGACGGATGAGTTTTGGTCATGAGGATGATGTTAATGATGATGATGATGATGATGATAATGATAACGACATAATTATAGTAATAATAGCGATGGTTATGGTTAACAGGACTCTTTCTGGAGGCTTCAAGTCTGACATTAAAAAAGCTTTAGCAAGTATCGCAGTGTTACATTCGTCTAGTCAATTACCACCTGCAGGAGATTGATTATAACCCTCATTAAATATCCGTGCCTATATTTAAATCACAAGACTTTCTGTCTTAAGTGCAACGCCACTTAAATCTCAGAACTTGCTTCATGCTCGCTGCGTTATGACTTCTTAATTGATGGTAATCATCCTTCCTGGATCTTCATCAGTTGAGCCTTCGACTCGTTATTAATTTATGGTCCTAGGTATGTTGAAGTTTTCAATTATTTTGCAACAATGTAACATCCTGAACTGCAATATGCTTTATTTTCTATCATTTTTTAGGACATGTACTGAAGTGATACAGTGATCCATTTCTAGTTATTTCATCCGTGAAATCTCACTGATTCTAGAAAGTATATTAATTGCTTAATTTTGAATACTATGAGTTCGAAATTTTATTTTCGATCATTCACGAATTGATAACCCTTCCAATAAGATATTCTAATTGTAAAATCGTTGAATTTTCAATAAAGTTGAACAATTTTTAATTGTACCTATTGTGTTAACTGAAATTCAGCTTGAATTTCAGTTTAAGAAAAGAAATTTTATAAAATCCCCTAGTCATTTGCTTTACATTGCAACTAACAGCACGAAGCTATTCTAATCTTATTCTAACTTAACTATATAGTTTCGATTCTAGCTTTTTGGCAATTTGCTACTATTTACAGACTATACGCACACGAGCAAGCTTCCAGAGCTTCCGTTTCCTCTTATTATCTTTTAATTTTATAGTTTTTTTTTACTTTTTACTTTACTTCTCTAATTTATTCCTTCCTCTAGACAAACTCTTGGCTTTGTCTTGCTTCCCGCCCCTTAGTTTCCCTCAGTTCCTCCAGTCTCTTCATTCATCCCACTCCCTGACCGTTTCCATCCAGAATTCTTCTCACACAATCATTCACACTTCTGCCTTCCTCTTCCTCTTCAGTACACACTTCTAACACATGAGCCCAAGACACCACTTCATTCTGGTTCCCCCACCAACTCAACCATCTTATACCATTTATTGTACTTTGATTCCATAACTTTCCTGCATCTTTCCTCTCCCTGTCTCACCACCATCTCCAATTCTATCTCCTGTCAGTCTATACTCCCTTCTTGAATACCACATTCTTTCCTCATTTGGTGTCTCTCACCCTTCCATCTTGAACGTTCTGTATTGCTTCTCCTCTCTTTTTCACGAATCTCACTTAGGCATGTTTGTGAAATTTTGCTCCCGTCTTCCCTCTTCAGCTTCTTTTCAAACTTCTAAGCTTTCTTAAGTTGCCTAACTACCAATTTCTCTCTTCCTAGCTCTTCCCTCAACATATATCCTGAGCAGCTCTAGCTTAACCCCATGATCCACATCAAGAATTTTTCGTGAAGACTTTCCACTCTGTTATGCTCCTTCCATCCCCGAATTTCCACTCCATAACACAAGACCGTCCACACTAGCACATCGAACATCCATACTCTCATCCTCCAGTCGTCCTTGAATCTTCTCTTCCCTATGCCCCAAACTTGGCCCATTATTTTACTCGCACACTCCATCCTTTTGCTCACTTGAGATTAGTTGCCGCCCCCTGCTTCCAACCAGAACCCTATTTAAGATAATTCCTTCACCAGTTCCACCAATTCTCCGTTAATCTTCCATTCGTACTCTACTTTACTCCTTCTATTGCTGAAGCACATCATCTTGGTCTTACTTATATTCATCGTTAAATCTTTTCCTTTCACGTATTTTTCAAACCCTCATCATTAAGTTCATCCCTCTTTCGTCCACTGCCAATAGTAGAACATCATCCACATATGCTGAAGAGTAAAGCTTACTGCTACCTAAGATCGTTTCCTTTCCTTTTCCTTCAACTTTTCCTATAAGTTCGCCAACATTATACTAAACAATAGCTGACCCAACAGGCAAACTTGCCTGAGCCCTCTTCCTGTCCAGAATTCCTCTCCTTTCTCATTTCCTATCCTCACTCCAAATCCAGTCTCCACGAAAATTTATTTTGTTCTTTCAATCAGCCCTTCATCTACTTCCCTCTTTTTCATAGCTTGCTACAGCACCCTTCTGTTTACTGAGTCGAACGCTGCTTTGGAGTCCACGAACAAAGTCACTAGTTTCCCTTTTTCTTCCCCAAATTTCTATTAACTAGATAGCTTAGGACGTAAATGTTATCAGTTGTACCCATTTCTTTCCTAAAGCCCGTCTGGTTGTGTGGAATACTTCCTTTGTCTTCTACCTGTCTTTCTAACCTGTTCTTGAGAACTTCCGCATAGATTTTATAAACCATCGACATGAGGGTGACTCCGCTAAAACGTAGAGAAATATCCTCTACGTTTTTACCCTCTCCTTTCTTTATTAGCGGCATAACTAGTCCTGTCCTCTGTTCTTCAGGCTATCCTGCACATCTCCATACTTTGTTACAGACTCTCCACATCTCTTCTCTCACTCCTTCCCCCCATACTTCAGCGCTTCATTCTCCATGACACCCTCTCCTGTTGCTTTATATGTTTTTAACCTTTCTATTGCCTTGTTCACTTCTTCTCTACTTATATCATTCTCTTCTTCCCCTTCTCTCTCTCTCATACCTTCCTCGCTTCCTTTCTTATCCTTTGTTCTTCACCCCCCAACAATCCCTTAAAGTACTCTGTCCACTCACTCATTTTTATCTCCTAATTCACGCCTTTCCTTCTTCCTCTTTTCCTATTTATCACCTCCCATTTTTCCCTTCATTTACTGCTTTCTCTACGTCCTCTATATACCTTTTCTTCTTCTTCTGCCTTTTTTAGTTCAACATTCTCTCATAATCTCGTTTTCTTTTAATGTACTCTTTTTTGTCAATCTCTCCTTTCCTGCATTTTCTTGCACTTTTCTTAACTCTCTCTGTACCCTCCTTACATTCCTCGTCCCACCATCCTTTCCTCATTCTTTCTATTATCACGTCTACTCCTTCCCCTTCCATAACTCTCAGATTTTTAATCTCAATTCTTTCTCTGAATTCTCTTAATTTACTCCCTCCCCAACGGCCCATCTTCACTTCCTTTGTTCCCTCCTTTCTTCTTTCTAGAACGCCTAGGACCTCCACCTCTTAACGTCTCTCTTACCGAAAAATTCTCAGAGCCTATCTCATTACCCACTCCCATTTCAGCTTCACTCATCATTATTACGTCCCATTCTTTCAATTTTCTCCCAGAAATACTCATCCTTGCTTTTTAACCCCGAAACTTTCCTTAAACCCCGACGCGTTTCCTTCATTCTCATTTTCCTGTTCTTTGTCCTGTTCCCTTGCTTGCCTTGTTTGAAAAGCTCTCAATTCTCCTACTTCTTCGTCCCAGATTCACATCTCTCCGTTCATACAAATCCTATCTCTCACTATCATTACTCAGCCATTGCTTCTAATTTGCTCATTCTCCCTGTTATTACTTTCATCTCCCTTTTCGTCCCGCTCTTCCCATTTCTTTTGTACATTCCGTACCTCCTCTTCGAGCTCACCCCCCTGAATCTTCATATCCTCTAGTGACCCACATATCTACTCTCTAAAGCCTTTTTTGATTGCTTCAATGTTCACGAGCAAGTTCCCTTCACCCCTTTCTCTTTCCGGCGTTTTTCTTTTTGCCTTACTTTTTTATAATATTTCATCCCCTCTGATTCTTCATTCTCCTTTTCCATTTTTCGTTTCTCCTCTGCCGACTTTTCTCCTCTACTACCCATTTCCTTGCTGCTTTGCGCACTCACCCGTTTTTGCTAGTCTTCAAGGAACCTGCTCGATCTACTTGCTTCCAATCTATGCAAGCGCGATGCCGCTTTGTTGAATTTATCTAGATTCGTGGGCCTACCTTTCCTATTGCCTCATCCTCAACATGCTGTAGTTTCTGCGGATCCTTCACTCTTAACCGGTGTCTCGTATCATTCGTCATCACTACTTCCACAGCTGGCATCGACACCCGCCTTATCCCCACTCTCGATCCAATTTTTGCCTCCCAATGTTTGCTCTTTTTGCTTCTTCTCCTTATACAGTCCCACAACTCCTGCCCCCTGATAAACCTCCTATTTTACACAACATCCAACCTAACCTCAAAATCAGCTCTTACTTATTTTTTTTATTTTTTTCCATCATATTCACACTTTTCCCCACGCCCTTTTGTCTCACTCAGGCTCTCACCGCTGACTTTTTTACTCACCACATTTTCACCGCACTCACTTCTCTTTCCCTTTTCACTAGCCAAAGAATGACAGCGCCAACAAAAACACCATGACTCTACTTTCGGTATCGGAAACAGAATAATTAAAAAGAAACGTTGTAACTAACTTTTTGTGCCGAAAATCATTACTGTTGACGCCGCTAGAATTCCAGTAGTAACTTCTTCGATATCTGTATTGGTTTAACCATGAACTGAAGGAGATTGCGGTCATAGACAAAAATCAGTAGCGTTCAATTATTTTCTTATAACTAACCGGGACAAGATAGTAATCATGTAACACATGTTCCTTTAGGACTTTCCACGTAAAATCCATTGATGTAGTTATTTTTAGCGTAATGTTAATATTTAATCATTTGTTTATAACATATTGTAATACGAGGCCCCTGCACTGAGGCCCAAAGTGGCTACGTTACTGATAAAAGGTTTGGATACATTTCCGTTGGCCGTTTGAAAATTCATGCTTCATTTTGAAGACGAATATCTGTGCAGAAACTGAATCTACGACTTTGAAAGCAGAATCATTTGAAAAATTAGAAAATTTCGCATTCAATCCGCCTCGATTAAAATTATTTTAATGAACGAGTCAAATAATATTTAGCATCAAAGTCGAAAGTTTTTTTAGGAAAATTAACATTTTTAAATCTTGAGTTTAACTCTTTGCCAAATATAGCAAAATCTTTCCTAAAAATTTGAAAAAATCATAAAATCAAGAGAAAATCCTAATCTATAAATCTAAATCAAGAGCACGATTAAATATTATGTAATTGGTGAGTAATCATGAAAAATATTCACTCGTGCAATAGCAATTTTTGGAATCCAAAAGTCCGAGATTCATCATTAACCTTCATTTGTTATAACTCCAACGTCATATTCCATCAGACATTCAATGTAATACCATATAATGAGATCTGACGTTGTACCTTATATAACATATGAAGGTTAACGACGAATCGCGGACTACTGGCTTCCTGAAATGTCTATTACTATTACGTCTATTACGCTTGATTTTATGAATTTTCCAAATTTTTAGGAACACTTTTCTAGATTTAGCAAAGAGTTGAACTGAAGATTTCAAAACATAAAAAAGCTCTCAAAAAAGGGAAAAAGCTTATTTTAACGCTAAACATCTTCTCCATTCAACGCATTGAAACGCCAGGGAGAAAGTTTTGTGTTACGTGTTGTTGATAAGGCCCATATTGACGACGCGTGTCAAATTTGGTTTGATATACCCTGGCGAAAGTCTCGGATAGGAATTCGTTCCGATAATTTCGAATTATTCCAAAATTTGTATCCGAAATAATCCGAATCAATCCGAACCAATCCGAAAAAAGTTCTGAATTTCGTTTCATCCAAAACAAATAAAAATTAATCCAACTCAATCCGATTCAATACAAACTTCTGAACCGAATCATATTAAACCAATCCAAATCGAATTTTCAATCCGATTAAATCCGAATCTATTCGAGCTTGGATTCATTCGCATTGATTCGGATTGAAAATTCAGTACATATCAATCCGACTTAGAATTGATTCGTATTCATTCGCATTGAAAAGTTGGTCGGATTGATTCGGTTTGACTTAAATTGAGTCGGATTAATTTTTTACTGATTTTGATTGGATGGGATTTAATACTTTTTCGGATTGGTACAAATTGATTCGGATTAGTTCGGATACAGATTTCGAAATAAATTGAATTGCTTCAGACTGGCTTCATAAAGAGTCTTTGAAAGAAACTGTTCTACAGCTTGCTTAAAGATGTACAAAACACCTGAGTCTAACTACCAACGATTCTATTCCAATCAAAAATTGTACGATCGCGCTGATATACCGCGTAAAAATAGTATTAAACTAAAATTAATTGGGAACCACATCGCTAGCGCAGCGTGCAATAAAGAAAATCCGCTAACTTCCGGACCATTTTATCCGAACCCAGGCTACCATGGAAAAGCGAGAAAAACAGGATACATTCCGTCTATCACATATACAGGCACAAATTTAATAAAAAAATTATACACAAAGCCAACGAATTCTACGAAAATCATAATGTCAAAAATAGATACTCGACCAGTATACTATAAGGGATACCAGAGATGAACACAGACTCAATACAAAGCTTTATTGGTCGCTCGCAACAAAAAAACGTAAAACTAGTTTTTATCATTCGCTTTTCTAGTTTCTCAATAAATCAAACTAGTAAAGATTGTACACTTTTTGTACGAGAGAAAAAAAGAAAAAAGGGAGTAACGCGCGCAGGTTATAACTTAGGCAGTGAGGGTTCGATTCTCTGTGTTTGCGAATTTTCTGCGAAAGCCTTTTTCTAGCGTTATATTTAATATGTGAGTTAGAATACTTTAAGAGTTATCTATGAGTTCAATAACTCGATTTTTCTAACTAAGATATTTTTGTTAAATAACTTTTTCCGCGCAGATTGGTGTATACAATTTTGAACACCAGGTTTCTGGAAGAAAATAAAATTTTATTCAGACTTTTGTTGATTATTTATTTAATATTTGCTAATATATATTATGCACTATTTATTTATGATGCACCATGTACCATTTATTTATTTACTTTCGGCTAGATGGCCTAGCTAGCGGCTAACCATATGGTCTGGCCTTGGCCTGTCCAAAAAAAACTTTACACTTCTGGCCAGATCCAGGCCAGACCGTCTGTTCCGCGCCAAGACTAGAAACCAGACGGTCTAGTCTGTACCTGGCGAACGCCAGAAGATTTTATGTAAGAATTGAATTTTATGTCAGAATTTGATGACAGAAGATTTACCTGTAAGATTATAACCGCCTTCAATCTGATAAGCGGAAGTAGTAAATCCAAAAATAAATTGATCTGGAAAACGATCTTGAGCGAAGGAATTGGCAGCACATATAGACTCGTGTGAAAACTCGTACTTTATAATAGCAGGACCTTTAACTTCATCAGGAACTCCAGTCAAAGAAATGTTGATAGTCTCTAGAATTTTCACAAAAATGGGTAAATTTGACGGTAACCACATGACTCACTCTATGCTACGCCAAAATGGTCAATTTTAAAACTATACCAAATTTATATCTTTTACTTTTTATTTATGTACTGACTGAGACGGTATCTTTAACGTACTATGCCTTCTAACATTTGCGTGTAGTAGATAATATTCCATGTCGTAATTAGCTGATATCAGAAATGGTAAAGTATCAGTTACTCTCATGGTCAAAGTTTCTTAACAGATGCTTTTGTACACAACAGGCAGAACGTTAATTTATATTGTTCAAGTCTACATGCAGCCTAGTGAACAAACGATTTATTGACAACATAATCTCAGAATGAAAACGAACTGTATATTTTTTTTAGTATTGATGTCTGGAATCAAGGCCAGTATGTTTCCCACTCGAGAAATACATACGGCACGAATTGCGCAATGTTTAAAGTTGGCAATATCATGTTTTTTTGGAGATTGCAGCCAATTTATTAATCTGAAAGAAAAAAGTTTAATTAGAAATTATACATATTATGAAGATGTACAATTTGGCGTGCCGAACGTTGAGATTGGTTCATTTGTTTATTTCCAAGTATTAAAAGCCGACTAAAATGACTTTCTATTACAATATCTAGTTGTATTTGAAAAAATGCATGTACATCTTTGAAAGTCTCTGAAAATATGTCTTTAAGTAAATACCAACTCTAATAACTTTCCAACTTCGGGGCTGTAGGGGCGGAAATTTCTAAGAATTGCGGACGTATCGGATGCTCCCTCTATTAGCACACCCTGCTTAAAATACCGGACAGGATCCGATAGAGCCGGATAGAATTCGGAATTTTATCAGATTCTATCCGGAAACTTCGACTGTATTTGTATCCTAATTTTAATCCGGTTCTATCCGGCACTTGGCCGGTGCATACAATTTTTTCTATACAGTTTTTTATCCATCCCTATGCGGAATTCGACTCCCCTTATTACCCTGCCCGGTTATTTATCAGGTTTCATCCGGAAACTTCTACGGTATTGATATCCTACTCTTAATCCGGTTCTACCTGGCACTTGGCAAGTGCATACAAATTCTTCTATATGGTTTTCCATCCGTTTTTAAGCTGAATTTTTTCGGTGCCCATGTTGAACTACCCGGTTCTTCATCGGGTTCTATCTGGATACTTATACGGTTTTTGTATGTGACTTAATTTCGGTTCTATCCAGCACTAGATCGGTGTGTTAAATTCTCTTTATCTCGTTTTGTATCCGGCTTTATGCTGATAATTTTAAATTTGAAATAAAGAAACTGTGTTGTATATTATGACGACACTTGATTTATATTCAATGATAGACAATTCTGCGCACCGACATTCATGCATATAATCGCACACTTAAAGGCTCTAAAAAATCGCTCTCGTTAACTGGAATTCGAACCGTACTAAAGTAAAACTCCTACTTACCGTACCACCTTGATCAAAAAGTTTAGGACTTTATTTTTAAAATCAAAAATACAAGTGTATTCATCATAATCGATATTGTCCCCTTCAAAGTACTCCCCATCGACTGCAACGCACTTATGCCAGCGCTTGATCCA
>JAUMHM010000083.1:48819871-48829907 GCA_032362435.1 Melikaiella ostensackeni
CAAATTTTACACAGATCTAATACATTCTCTGATGAGGATGTAAAAAGAAATTGTTATTAAATCTAGATAAGTCGAAAGTAATAGTCTTCAGCAAGCAGAGCAGAAAGGAGGAAGAGAAAGTATAGCAGGGGGAGGTGAAAAAATTGAGGGAGCGAAGGAATTTGTTTATTCTGGATTTTTACCCAAGAGAAAGTAGGACATTTTAAAAATATGAGAAAAAGAGTAGAAAGAGCAATATTAGTAATGAAGAAAGTGTGGGGAATAAAAGAGAACATTTTTAGGGATGATTTGAAAAAAAAATGGGAATACATGAGGCGTGAGTGTCGAGTGTATTGATGTATGAAGTGGAAATATGGGGGTGGAAAGAATATAGGGGAGTGGAAGGATCGCATGAAAAATACATTATATGAACACTGGGATTGAGGAGATGTAGGCCTTTGGATATGATGTTAAAAGAGTTAGACAGGGAGAAAAAATATTAGAAATAAAGGTATTTAAATATCTCGGTTTTATCGTGCAGAATGGGGAACATAGGATGCATATTAGGGAAAGGATTAAGAAAGCGGCGGAGGTAATGACGCAGATATGAGTAATAGGAAAAATATTTTAAAAATTTTGGAATAGACGAATTATGTTGCTTAATACGCTGGCGTGGCCGGTATAGGGCAGAGATGTGGGCATGAAAGGAGAGAAAGATAGAGAGGTTGCAAAAGAGCGTGAATATTTAAAGAGAAAATAAGGCAGTGAAAGGAAAGGGAGGGGAGTTAGCCAGAAACTGTTACAAAGAGGTGGAAAAAAGAGGAAAGAGGGCCGTAAAGTCAACGCGATGGGAAGATGAAAGAAGAGAGTTATTAAGAGATCGTGGGATAGGAGAAGGAGAAATATATGCTATAAGGAATTGGAAACAGGAGAGGGAGGAAGGCAGGTGATTGGTAGATAGAGGAGGATAGGAAAATCATAATACAATAAATGGTATAAGGTGGTATAAAGAGGATTGCTAAAATATCTGCAAAGATGTGGGAAGAGAGATGGGAAGAATAGCAAGATGGAGGCTGGGAATTGAAGTAAAAATAGCAATTTATTGCGAGGAGGATCAGAAGAGAAAATGCAAAATATTTGAATGAGCAGAGGAGACATGGAAGCATGTATGGGACGTTTCTTCGAGAGGAGAGGTGGAGAGGGGAATATAGCAAGAGAATTTTAAGAAAATGTCAGGAGAGGCGGGACTGGGAGAAGAATAGATAAATGAGGTAGAAAAAGCTAAAGGAGTTGAAGAAAGAGAATAAGGGAGTATGGGGCAGAAAGAATTAAAAGCACAAGTGAGAAAGAAAGGAGGAGAATAACTGCAAAAATATACAAAATTTATAAAGTTGTACTTAAAAAAATTCCTAATTTCTACCAAAGTCATTACTTCGATTAATTTTATAATGGTTGCGATGCAGCTCTGTGCATCTTACCGAAAACATTTATTCCGCAATAAAAGCATATAGTATATACCTCTAAAAAATGTATGCGTTCTAAAAAAAGTTTCCTAATACATCAACATATGAAAAAAAGCAGTTGTTTTGATAGCGTTTTTATAGTTAGCCTTTGAAGAATCGTGACAACAGTCACGTTGCGACACTGAATAAATAGGGAAGAACGGCATCACAAATTCATAGGATCCTGATCTATAGCTGGAACGTCAACTTGTCAAGTTTACAAATAAAAGCACTTCAAAATTGAGTTTGTCAACTGTGTTACTACCTGAAATCTACATACATCGTAAGTTGAGATAGAATAGATTTATACTTTTTATAAAAATCTTGATAGTTTATTATTTCAAATATTATATTTGATATTAAAGTTAAATTAAATTTTGAAATGATGAAATTTATCGTTTGGAAATTTAACAGTATTTATAAATATTTGAAAGTCTGTCCCTAAGTTTCGTTGGTTGAGAAAGTTTTTTTTTCAAAAATTGTTTCCCAAGTTTCAGAGCTTTTTGTTCATACTAATTTTAAGACGTTTCTATATTGTACTCTAAAAAAAACCTGTGTTAATAATTTTTTTCAGATAACGAAAATGCTAGCTTCAACACCTATGGTCATTATACCTGTGATATTGCTACTAATTCATAGTGCAATGCCCTGCTGGACTATCAATTGGTATTGTAATGGCGGAGTGACTGGCAAAAAAGAGCTGGGCGATTGCTGCCCAAACTGGGGCTTGTATTGTACTGCAGAAATTCATGGACAGTGTAAATACATAACGCCGTAGAAAGTTGGAAGAATAAATTTTTGTTTTATCATCATCACTAATTATTTGTATTGTCTGTTTCATACAATTTTGTTCAATTTGAAAAAATATGTGTATGCTTCGAATAAAGTTAATACTGTGTTGCATCTAGAAATTATAGAAATTATTATTTCAACGAAATCCCTCATACACTTATCTAATTTTCTCTTTTTCTCTGGAATCTTAAGTCTAAAGACAGTCTCTTTTACTTATTTTCTTAGTAGAGACTTCAAAACCTTTTTAAAATAAGTGCTGATTACTGGTATGAACATCACAGTTAAAATTGGTTGAAAGTTGTTTTCATGAGGGATATCAGCCCTCAAAAGAGAGATTATTTCTACTTTTGATTTTTGGGATAGAAAAAAATTCGGCCATTTTTCACGCTTAAGACGAAAACTACCTCGCCTTTTTTTAAAAGTTTTAGAAGGTTTTATGTTCACATTATTTCATACACAAGGTTCCTGAAGTATACAAAATCTACGAACTTGTTTTTAAAATTCCTAATCTTTACAGAAGTCGTGCGAATGATAATTTTTTAAATTGCTGATGGAATCCTCTACATCTTTTCCATAACAAATAGTATACAATAAGGCAGTTCACCTCTAAAAATGCATACATTCTGAAAAATGTTTCCTAATCTCTTCCACTTCATCTTGAACGTTTCAGGAATTTCTTTATTATATTGACATTATTCGATGCAAGTGGTTTAAGAAATATGAAAAATTTATAAACTTGTTTTTGGAAAATTCCTAATCTCTACCATAGTCGTGCGATTGATTATTTTTTCAATATTTATTAAGACTGCCAATCTTCTTTTAAGCTCAATGTATTCTTTTGTTTAAAATAACCGTTTTCCTGCCAAAAATGTTAACATAACTCAAAATTAGTCAAAAATTGTTAATCTTCTTTGAAATCTTCACCAATTTTCGGTGAAAAACGCGAGCATAACCAAAAATTGTTCAAACCAATTTTATTTTTGAAATTCAATTATTTTTTATTGATAGTACTGATTTCCAATTGAATGAATATAAATACTACTATAAATACTGAATAATAATCTGAAGAATAATTATCATCTGAAAAATCTTATGCTTCTTTAAACTAAAAATACTAGATTCCGACGAAAAACACAAAGATAATCTAATTTCTTTTTAATATTCTGAATCTTTTTCAAATTATAGTGACTTTCGATTGAAAATACCAATTTTTTACGTAAAACGCCAATGTGCCAGAAAATTGTTCAAAAATGATGAATCTTCTTTGAATTCTTATGATTTGTTAATCAAAATTTCAATTTCCGACACCCAAGCCAAAATTGTTCAAGCTTGTGAATTGTATTATTTTACTAACCTGAAGTTGTTGAAGAATCGCAAATATTCTTTAAAATCTAGTAATTCTTTACTGAAAAAAGAACAACAATTTTCGACGAAAAACACTAACATAACGTAACAAAAAATTCTTCAAGAATGTAAATCTTCTTTTAAATCTTTTTGGTTAAAGTAACCGATTTCAGGTGAAAAATGTTAACATAACCTAAAATTGTTCCAAAATTGTAAATTTTCTTTGAAATGAGTATCGATTTCCAGTTAAAAACGCGAGCATAGCCTCAAATTATTCAAAAATTTTCTATTGTTGAAATTCAATTATTTTGTATTGAAAGTACCAATTTCCGACATAAAACTCTAACAAGACCAAAAATTGTACAAAAATTGGTCATTTCACGACTTTGAACGATGATTTTAAGAATAATGATCATCTGAAAAATCTTAGGATTTTTCTAATTAAACACAACTTTTGGACGGAAAATGCTAACATAAGGTGACAAAAAATTGTTCCAAATCGTAAATCTTCTTTGAAGTATATATCAACATTTTCGGTCATCATCATGGCGAAAATTGTCACGCTATAGTAGCATAATGGAAAAACTCTTCTGGTTACCATCTCAAAACATAGAACACATTCTTATATGAATATTTCTATCTCAGGATATCTAGTAAAACTCTAATATAAAGCTCATTCTCAAATTTTGAGCGAAAGCACCTGAAAAAAATTAAAAACTGCCAGAAGGTTACGTAGCACTATAACAAAAACTATTTTGGCTTCTATTTAAAAGCATAGAGCACACTTTCACATGAAAATTCCTGGCCCAGGATATCTAGTAAATCTCTGATAAAAAAATCATTCACAAATTTGGAGCGGGAGGACCTGAAAAAAATCAAAAACTGTTAGAAGATTACGTAGACCTACACAAAAACTCTTTTGGCTTCTTTTTAAAGGCATAGATCACATTCTAACATAAGTATTCCTAGTCCAGGATATCTAGTAAGACTATAATGAGAAGCTCATTCTCAAATTTTGAGAGGAATCACCTGAAAAAAATAAAATACTGCGAGAATGTTACGTAGTAGAGCTAAAAGAGTGATTATATAGTGCTAAGTTACCTTAATGCACTTTTTAATTTTTTTTAGGTCATTCCGCACAAAATTTCAGAATAAGCTTTTTATTAGAGCTTCACTTGTTATTCTGAGCTAGAAATATACATGTGAAAGTGTGGTCTGTGTTTTTAAATAGAAGCCAAATAGTTTTTCTATAGTACTACGTAATCTTCTTGCAGTCTTGAATTTTTTTCAGGTACTTTCGCTCAAAATTTTAGAATAAGTTTTCAATTAGAGGTTAACAAGATATCCTGGGCTAAGAATATTCAAGTGAGAATGAGGTCTATGTTTTTTAATGAACGCCAAAACAGTTTTTCAATAGTGCTAAGTAACTTTCTGGCAGTTTTCAATTTTTTTCAGATGCTTCCGCTCGAAATTTGGGAATGAGCTTTTTATTAGAGCTTCACTAGATATTCTGGACTAGAAATATAAATGTGAGAATGTGGTCTATGTTTTTAAATGGAAGCTAAATGAGTTTTTGTATAGTGTAACATAACCTTCTGGCAGTTTTTAGTTTTTTTTCAGGTCCTTTCGCTCAAAATTTGAGAATGACCTTTTTATTGCAGCTTTACTAGACATCCAGAGCTGGGAATATTAATGTGAGAATGTGGTCTATGCTTTTAAATAGAAGCTAAAAGAATTTTTCTTTAGTGCTACGTAACCTTCTCACAGTTTTGAATTTTTCACAGGTCCTTCCGCTCAAAATTTGAGAATGAGCTTTTCTTTAGAGCTGTACTAGATATACTGGGCTAGAAATATTCAAGTGAGAATATGTTCTATGCTCCTAAATAGAAGCCAAAAGAGTTTCTGTACAGTGCAACGTAACCTTCTGGCAGTTTGTAATTTTTTTCAGATCCTTCCGCTCAAAATTTGAGAATGAGCTTTTTATTAGAGCTTCACTATATATCCTGGGCTATAAATATCAATGTGAGAATGTGGTCTATGTTTTTAAATGGGAGCTAAATGAGTTTTTCTATAGTGTTACATAACCTTCTGGCCTTTTTTTTCAGGTCCTCCTACTAAAAATTTGAGAATGTGTTTTTCATTAGAGCATTACTAGATATTTTGGGATGGAAATATTCATATGAGAATGGAATCTACGTTTTTAAATGGTAGCCAGAAGAGTTTTTCTACTATGCTACGATAGCATTAGAATTTTCGCCATGCTGGAACGTAACCTCTTTGCTTTTAAAATTGAAAAACTAATTTCTGCTATGTTTTTGACTTTGTGAATTTAAGTTTTGTATTTCTATACTCTATTCGGAATGCGTGATAAAATTATTGTATAAGAAAAATTTTTTCTTAAATAATCTGTCTCGTTCATCATTCGAACGAAACTTCAATCACATTAAATATTACTATTTTAATAACCTAAAGATGATAAAGAATTGGAAATATTCTCTGAAATCTAATAATTTTTGAATAAAACTACCAACAATTTCCGACGAAAAACTCTGATGTGACATTATAGAGAATCATTCAGAATTGTAAGTCTTCTTCGAAATTTTATAATTTTTGTTTAAAATAATCTATTTTGGTTTAAAAAGTTTAATTTCCGGTAGGAATACGCTGACAAGACCGAAAAACGTGATTTGATGAAAAATTTGTAATTTAAATCTTATTATTTATTCTTATTTGAAAAATACTAATTTCCAGCAAAAAGAACTAACATAAGACGTGTATAATATCATCAATAATTCATAAGATAATTTGAATGTTTTTATATAAGCGCGCAAGAGTATTAAGAAGCACAAATGTTTCTCAATTTGTGTAGGGCTTTTTATGATTTTTTTGACTATAAAGCATTATTTGTAGATCTAATTTTGGAAACTTTAAGTTTAACATATACAACTTCAAGTAATGAAAAGCTAATCAGGTTTTCAACAACAATGATTGCGAAATTTGCGAGACACATAGTTACACCACTTTTTTTAGGTAGGATATTGCTTTATTGTGTACTCATTTTTATGGGAAATATGCACATAACCCCATAGCAGGAGTTTTAGGAGTTATCAAATTCATGAGTACGTTAGAGATTAGGAATTTCTCAAATAACCAGGATATAGTTTTATAAATGTTCGGTATGCTATAGAGCTTTTTAATGAATATTTATTTTAAGATGTTTTTTTATAGCCCTCTGATCAACTTTTTTTCAGGTAACGAAAATTATTTTTTTCAAATCTATGATAAACATACTTGTGGTATTGTTACTAATTCATAGTTTTTTTTAACTTCGTTCCTGTAATTCAAGGTAAAAGTACCGTCAAAAGAAATAAAATTTGCTTGAGCGCCAGGGGAGCTCCATTGGGACTTCCCGCCCGCCTGTACAACTAAATAAAGTAGGTACTGCGTTGCATCCAAATTAATAAAAAATTCTATTTTAACAAAATCCCTAATACATTTCCCTAATTTCCTCTACTGCTTGAAAACCTGAAGTTTAGAACGAGTCTCTTAGGCTACTTATTTGTGTGGTAGAAAAAAATATAGATTAAGATAGATTTAACTTAAATCAACATTTTTTTTTCAAGTTATGGCACTTTTCATATTTTGGTCATTTTTTGAGTCTCTAAGATACGAATTACACTGATTCACTGAAGTCTATACCGCTCAGTTAAGTTCCTTTCGAAGAAAATGCTCTAAAACAGGAGAAATAGAGAGATTTTTCGCTTAAATAGGAGAATAAAGTCTTTTCAACAAAATACATGAATTTTTAACCAAACAAGATGAATTCTGAACGAAAAATGTAAAAGTTGATCTTGCAACTGGATAATATTTTCATTTCAAATTTAAAAAGGTTGAATTCAACCAAAAAACACGAATTTTCAACAAAATAATTGAATTCTCAATGGAAAAAGATTAATTTTTTACCAAATAGTAGATCCACAAATTACTCAATTTGTTTTTGATTTCAAATGAAAAACGAAATTTATTTATTGAAGGCTCTATCGGCCTTGAGGAATATATTCTCATCATAATATTCGCGCTCGATTTCCTGCATACATTCCTGTACTTTTCTAATAAGTTATATAATTAAAATAATTTGATTCCTTTTCCAAATATTCAAAAACAGTAATAATACTAATAGATTTAATGCTTTTACGATGATTCATTATGATGAAAGGAGGTGTTTCGGGTTTCAATTGTGTGCAAAGCTACGAATCTTGCCGACGTTTCGTGAACATTGCAGTTCACTTCCTCAGGGCTAACCTGAAACTGAAGCTTCAGGTTATGTTGCTCTTATATATACTCTCTACGATGCTTGTGATTGGCCAGAGCGGCAGTACGAGTATATCTGATACAATATTGTACGACCTTTTCTAACAATATATAGCGCGAAAAAATTTGGGTCTATATTTTTGTTTGGAACAGTTAGGGAGATTAGATACTAACTAAATAGGTAGTTAAGGAAGTTTGGCGGTCATTTGAGGAAAGTCTCAATTCCTGACACAGTGGTGACAGCGAGACCTTTTTTATAATATGAAGATGATAATAAGAATCAGAAGCAGGATAGTAAAAATCTTAAATAAGTAAATTTTCTCATTTCAGGTCTCATGATGGAGTCAGAAAAAAAGATTTTTGAGATGATGAACAAAAAAGCAGCAATGTCCAAATACTGGATGCCCTTGGTTTGGGCAACTAATATCATCAATAGGGCAAGAAAGGAAGCCCTGATCACTAGTGATCAAGTAGTGCAAACTCTTCTCGTGGAACTCAGCGACATTAGAAAAAGGCTTGGAGCTCTTATTGGCTATGACACTGTTTGTGTTCCTCTCGTTTATACTCAGGTAATTTTTTCTTTGCTGTATTTATTACCTATTTCTTAATGACCATCATTTATCATCAATAGCAGTGTAGATAAACATACAAATGATTCTTTTTATACTGCGCATAGATTCAAAATTTTATGCCTTCATTATACTTTAAAAAAAAATTAATTCCCACCATTTTTGACAAATAAGGTATGTTATTGAGTCACGAAGGCTTTATTATTTTGTTCGCCTGAACAATGAAAATTATCGTTACATGCTGCACAAATGGAGGCGATAAGTCTGCGCTATGCATGCAGATGATCAAAGCTTCAAACTCTATTGAAATACAGCATTGTATTTTTCAAGTGCATACTTCGCGTTTATTAGCAAGTCTAACAATATATTCATTGCTTTGGTGCTACTGAATTGGAAAAATAATAGTTTTTCTTTACTTCACTTTATTTAGGTTTGGTAAGAATTTTTTTCTAATAAGACCAATTAAATAACTTTTAATTTTTTTTTAAATCGCTAGTGCCCTAATTCGTATTATCGAACTTCACTCTAGAGGTTCGGGGTTCGATCCCTGAGCCGGTACCATTGGAAATTTTTTTTATATACTTTTACTGAGGCTAATGTGACTTGCCGCAAATGTGACTTGCCAGGGGTTGGCATGACCCAACTCCTAGGGATACAGAGGGAAGCTGCTTTCAAATTCAATCTTTCAGAATTCTAATATGACGTCAGAGCTTACTACATGACATAAAAATGGATTTAAAAAACTACATTGAACGATTTCAAACTGAAACAAGCTTTCAAAACTAAAAAATGGCCGCGGCTATGCGTCCAGCTTTTTTGGACTAATATCAAATTTTTAAATTGAAATTTTCGAAATGCAATAGTTTGTATTTAAAATGTTTAAAATTCAATAATTTTAAAAGTGAAGTGATCGAAGCTTAACAATCTCCAATCGCAAACGTTCAAAATTTTCTAATTTAAGTATTAAAATGTGCTAAGAATGTATCATGTAAATTTGAAGCAACTATTTACTTTGAAAGCTGCTGACTTTGAACCACGAGAACTCGGACATTTTTAGTCATTTCTCGAGAACCCGTTAAGATTTTTTGAGTTTTATTGGCATAAATTAAGGTTGAGACTTCGAAGACTGCGTGGCATAAATTTCAAATTTTTGCCTGAGTAGGTACGTAATTTAAAAAAAAAGCGTAGGGGAGAGGATCATATTATGAGATACCAATTTTGTTTGTCGCTATTGTCGGAATTCTACGAGCGGAATTTCAAAGTATGAAAAGTCATTTTAAAGGGAATTTAGTTTGTCATAACATCCTAAAATGGAAAATTTAAAAAAAATTTTTTCTTGAAAATTTGAAAAATTTTAAGAACTTGATTTTGCAAATTGTCATCTCTACTTTAAAACAAGCAATTGTAGTGCGTTTCATTAAATAAAAATCATCAGCAGTTGACAAATATAATTTTTAATTAATAGTAATCCCACCAGAAACTCAAATAAGAACTATAGCTGGTTACTTTAAAGCGTTTAAATGATCCAAGAACATAAAC
>JAUMHM010000083.1:48940440-48951338 GCA_032362435.1 Melikaiella ostensackeni
CAGCCGATTCGGTTGATCGCTTGGCAGACGCTCCGCGCGGGAAGGCTCATTACTTTTCAATCAAACCCTGTATTAGATGACCCTTATGACAAGTGGCGCATAGTGCGCTGTTGTAGAGCGCGCTTCAAATATCCAGGGCAAGTATTCAGATATTCAAAATATATGAAAGACGTTATGCTCACGATTATTAGATCCTCCACAGAAATACCCATGAGAATTACGTAGTGCGAAAGATAGTGGCAAAAGTGTGATGCAAAAGAGAAGAGGGCTCACGGTGTTACCCTGAAAGACGCCGACGAAGTAAAATTGCCAAGGATACCAAATTTAATTATTTGTCATACTAAGAAGGAATTGGTGGGAGAAGGGTTCTAATTTTTGTCATTAGTAATAATCCAGGCAACTCCAAAAAAACTTCTCCTACAGGATGGTCACAATGCCCACCCAAATCGAAAAAAAATTCCCAGGCATTTCCCGGCCCGCAATAATGTATCCCGGCCACACTTCTTCCCATTGAATCAAATTGAAACTGTTTCATAAATGATTATCAACTGTGGAATATTTCTGAAAGCAAATGAATTTAATTATTTATAACAAAGATATTAAACAAGCCTCTTAATTAAATGGTTTTTCGAAGATAAAAAAGGATTTTTTCCAGTAAATATTCTTGGAAGCAAGTTGATATTTATATTCCATCAAGATTTTTGACGGATCATTAAATTAACAATTTTTATAATCAAATTAATAGACAAATGTGCAATTAAAAAAATGTATAGTATAAACTATATGTAAATGCTCTAGTGAAAAGCTTTTTGTGGAAAATTTTCCATAAATTAAATCTTTTTAGAAAATAATGAATATTGTTAATATTTAATTGAGATCTTTGGCTAATAATGAAATTTACGATGGTTATAACCAAGCTATTCGTCAAATCCAGAACTGTAACAGTTTTGCATGTAAGTTGTCAAATTTTTCGTTTTTACCAGTGAAGAACAGCTAGATATTGATATTATAACATTAAGTATTTGGTAGTCTAGTCATTGGAGCAAGAATTAGGATTTTGATGAGCAAATGCACAGCTTCCATATTCTCACATGGAAACAAACAGTTTTTTATGTTACAGTTTTTTTATGTGACGCAACTGTTACAGTTGCGTATTTGTCAAATAATTTGTTCCTAACAATAGAAGATTTTATTATTAGCCTAAGAACTTGATTAAATATGAAAATAAGTTTGTTTCCAACAAGATTTAATGGAATATGATTCTATTCCACGAAAAAACGTTCAGTTGGAGCATTTACTCATACTATTCGTTATTATGAATAATAATAGTTTTTTCTTACTAAATGGTTTTGTTTTATTTGAAAGTCGTTTTTTTTTGGATCACACTGGTCTCCATGCATAAGTTCGCCAACCCTGCAAATGTTGTTCTTTCAAGGTACATGATTTTTCACGCATAATAATAAGTAGTAAGAAAAAGTAAACTTGCATTATTATTTAATATTGAATTCTCAGAACAAAATTATTTTCCCAAAACATTTTTGATTTGGAGCATAAGAGGTCTGGTGCTTTCCAAGGTGTTTTCCTTTAATCCCATAACGATGCTGAGTCGAGAAGTGTGTTGCAGGCAAGAAAAATGACAAGGTCTTGCCAAATTGAACGAGGGTCTTCTCGTTGAAAACATCTTGATAGAAGCGAATTGCTATGGTTTCTGCCTGTTGCCTCTAGAGTCTAGAGTTTATTTCAAGAGAAGCAGTAAATCTTGCCTGTACCGGTGAATTCTGTGACAACAGAATTCACTCAACTGACAACAAGTCAAGCATGTATAGCAGTGATCGATTGTGAAATACTACTTTATCTACATCGACACGCTTTGGCAAGGTGTTGGGAGAAATTTTACATACTGAATATGGAAATTACTATTGGGTGCAAGTATCAAAGTTTGAACAAGAATTATTCCTAAAATATTTACATTTGTGTTATTGTCAGCCAGACAACTCCAAATAGATACGCAATTCAATCTCTAAATATCTGCGACTCCTTCAATCAGCGAAGATAACATTTTTGCATATTTTTTCTTGAAAAAAAATTATTTTGATGAAAATAAAGTCGATTTTAATGAGAGATATGGTGTCACTATAGGAAAAGCAGGCTTCAAACAGCCAAACCTGAAGCTTTTTTTAATAAAAAAATTAGATCAAAACGCTGCAAACGGTTGACAACTACACACACATTCACAATGTAGTTGTCAACAGTTGCATCATTCTCGTCGATTATTAAGATAAAAAATTAGTCAAAGTAGGTGAAATGTGCCTGCAAAAACGAGTTTTGTTACCTAGTCAAACAACAAAAATAAGTAAGAACTGTCACGAGGGATAAGGTATTTCGTGGGATAAAGTGGGTCCCATGAAATAAAGGAAATCCTATGAAATAGGTGGGTCCCGTGGGATGTCTGGGGTCTAGAGAGATAAAAAAGGTCTCAAGGGATGAGTAGGGCCTTGAGGGATAGGTGAAATTGCGTAAGAGAGCTGGGATTTCAAGAAATAGCTGGGGACCCGAGAGATATGTGGGGTCCCGCGGGATAGCTGGGGTTTCAAAGGATACCTAGGGCTCCAAAAGGTAGGTTGGGGGTTGATTAGAGGGTTCTAGAAATAGCTGGGATCCCATGGAGTAAAAGAACTCTCAAGAGATAGATGGGGTCCCGAGGGATAGCTGGCAAACCTTAGGATAGATGCACAAAAGAAAATGATGTTCAAAATGATACGAGAATCAATATCGTTTTGATATGCAACAAAAATGATACCAAAGTCAGGAGCATTTTGCTCGTCCGGAATTAATGATCGATTTTTGAGGTCACAATGATTCGATTCAGGTTCATGTATAATCAAGTCGAGCCAAGATGGCCTACGTTCTTAGAGTACTCTAGCTCATATGCAAGCTTTTTATGATTTCTGATCGTGCAGTGTACTTAAAAAGTTAAAAAATAACGAAAGTTGATACCAGAATATATCTTCTGTTGAGCTTAGTTGTCACTCGCACCCGTTTAGACGAAATCTTTAGATTATTACATCCGCATGAAAAACTAGCGGCCATTCTGCTTATGCTGACAGATGATCCTGAAAGCAGATCAGAATGATCCGACGGAACAGATCATTATGATCTTGAGAGTCAAATGATTGCTTGAACAAAATGCTGCGCAACAAAAATGATCCTTTTTTTACTGTGGGCTGTTTCCAGATATAGCTGGGGTTTCTTCGGATAACTAGGGTTCCTAGGGCTGTCTAGCATTTCAAGAGATATGTGAGGTTCCAATGGATAGCTGGGATCCCGTAGAATAGCTGTGGTTTTAAATGATAGCTCGGGTTCCAAGAGATTAGTGGGATCCAGGAGGATAGGTGTGGTGCCTAGAGATAAGTCAGGTTACGTGGGTTAGGTAAGGTTCTGAGGGATAGCTAGGGCCACGCTGGATAGCTGAGGTTTCGAAATATAGCTCGGGTTTCGAGAAATCTTTAGCGTCCCGAGGGATAGGTGTGGTGCCGAGGGATATGTGAGGTCAGGTGGAATAGGTAAGATCCTGAGGTATAGCTTGGATTCCGCAGGGAAACTGGGATCGCGTGAGAAAGGTGAGAAAGGTTGGGTCCCGATGGATAAGTGTGGCCGTGAGGGATAGGTTGGGTCACGTGAGACAGCTGGGGAGGTGAGGGATAAGTAGAGCTCCGTGGGATAGCTTGGGTCACAAGGGATCGGTAGGGGCACGTGGGATAAGAGAGTTCCCCAGGAAAAGGTGAGGTCCATTGGAATAGTTGGAGTCCAAAAAGGTGGATGGCAACAGGAGGGATAAACGGAGTCCTGAGGAATAGGCGGCATCTCATGGATTAAGGGTGGTCCTGTGGGATAGGTGTTGTGCCGTCGGATCGATGAGGTCGCGTAAGATAGCTATGGTTTCATAGATAACTGGGATCTCGAAAGATAGGGGGGTCCGGAGGAAGAGGTGGGGTCCCTTGGGATATAAGTGTCCTGTGTGACAGTTTGGATTGCCGAGAAATAGTTTGGGTCGCGCCGGATAGGTGGGTCCCGAGGAATTGAGGGGGCTCAAGGAAAGAACGCATTTCCGTGATATAGAAAATATCCCGTGGGATAAGAAAAGTCTCGAGTATAGCGACAGATGTCTGAGATACCAGATAACTGGTGTCTCGTGGAATAGGGAGAATCCCGAGGAAGAAAGCTTTGGTTCTGGTTAAATGGAACCAGTATAATTTGATCAATGCCTGAAGTTTATAGAGCCAATCTCATTTCAGATTCAAATACTAATAAAACCCGTCTGGAAAAGGTAAAAGTTAACAAGAAATCCTAGAATCACGACTCACTTCCGAGATCTTTGAGAAAGATTTTTCTACTTGATGTCGAGTAAAGCAGCTCAAGAAAGCAGAAAAAATGTGTAATAAACGCGTACTATTTTGACGCAAACAGAAAATGAGGGCTTCATACTTGAAAGTCTTAAATATTGATTTTATTGATATTTGAAGGTTTGACTGTTAAAAGTCGAAATAAAACCTTAGAGGAGTTCTGCAATATCGACTTTGTGCCCAGGAAATGCCCTGAAAATGCAAAATAGCAGTTTTATGTAAAATCCGTGCTAAAGACGGCATTTCAAGTATTTTTAAAATGATTCTGAATTTTTTAAACAATTCTTTTTTCAGTGAATCGTGAAAAGTTATTATTCTTAGGGTTAAATGATACAGTTGATGAGTTTCAAGAAAAAAATTTCTTGTTCAACATACTTGGAAATTATTTAAAGAATTTCCATTTCTTTGAAGAATTTTTTTTCCTGTAAGTCTTGAAAAGTTATTACTCTTTGGAATTAACAACACAATTAATAAATGTAGGGTATACATTCTGACATAAGAAAATACTGTCTAATAAGCGACATAGCATAAGAGATTCGAAAAAAAAAACATTTTCTCCACCTTTCCTAAAAAAAGTGTAAGTAAATTTTTAATAATTGCTTAAGGAATTGCCAGGTATCTTCAACAAGAAAATATTACTCTTAAAATTCGTCAATCGTGTCATCAATTCCAGCGAATGATAACTTTTCACGATTTACAGGGGAAACAAATTATTTAAGCCACTGTAAATTGGCACGGATTCCGGGGATCGATCACCAGTAATCATGAGTCGATTTTTTGGACTATCCTTCATGGCGGGAAAATTATATTTCTTTCCATGGCAATGATTTTACGAACAATGTTTTGCACTCTATGGCAGAGTGTTTTGCTTCAAATATGTTTTTGGTGTAATAATATATTTTTGGAGAAATATTTTCAGTATCAAATTTCAAGAAAACTATAATCTTACCTGACCTTACATGAGCTATGATTAGTATGCAGCTTGAAACACGGCTGTAATCTTATTCAATCGACCATTAGTGGATTTATATTCCTCAATATCCAATCATAAAGCATGAATATTGAATATGCACATGTCACATTTCCAAGGGGAAACAAGTCAACATGTAAGTAGAAACTGTATTCTATGCACCCGTAAACGAGTATAGATGTTATTTCGAAATGGTTTTGGAGTAGGATTCCACAAACTTAAATCCCTCAGAGTGTAGAATACTGATTCTGAACTAGCAGTAGTAGATATACCTGATTGGTAGAGCGAACGTTTCGAAATCCCTCTGATAGCCCAACTTGCAACGTGACTAGATTTCCTCTATTTTCCCGACATTCACCAATAAGCTGGTTGACGACTACTGACATGTAGTGCATATCATCTACATCTAAATTAAAGTTTTAGATTTCTTACTATAGAACGATCAATAAATTTTATTACTTCTCAAATTTTATTTTAAATTATTAAATTATTAAATTACAATTGAAATATTGAAATTATTTTTAAAAAATTGAATGTGGATTAAGGATTCAATAAGTTGCTCCGAAAATACCGTCTCCTGGAACGATAATCAGTCACCTTAGCCAATTCTTCACCGATTTTCATCAAACTTCTTGAAATCAATCAAAAATTGCTAGACTGTAACACGCAGATTCACAAAAGCATGCCGAATTCGGTGTAGTTTTGAGTCGCAACAACCTGCATGAATATGGATATGAATGGTAAGATCCTTATGAACTCCAGTCTGGGATCAGGACGGGAATAGCCTGCGGCCCGTATTGCGATTAAGAAACAGTTCTCCCTTGATGTTATGACCTACGAACGGATATTCATTAAGTGTTTCACTCAATGTAGCCACCCTTCTAAGCCAGGGGTATTGAGTGTTTCACTCAATGTGGCCACCTTCCTAAGCCAGGGGTATTGAGTGACCGTGCCCCTATTAGTTTGGCAGCTAGGGGTACGAAGGTGTTTTAACGAACTCTCGGGGACACCGGAAGACCTCCGCGAGTATTCTGTTTTACCTTTGCATGCAGGGCTCTGCAAGGGCGGCACGTTTATTTCCCTAGCTTCTCGTTGGATTGAAATGGAACCCAAAAACAAAAATTTGAAGGAAGAAGAAGAGAGGGAGGTGACGGGGGGGGGGAGTGGTCAGGACCGGATGGGTCTAACACAACCCCTTTTACTTGATCTGTCCCTCCGGCTAGCCAAACTCAGGCGGCAGCTGTGTCCAGGCTCTCTTGGGAGCTGAGGGACCAGCGGTGCATCGGAATGAGGCTATAGAGACGGGACCGACCAAGAAAAGGAAGGCATCAGCGGTTCTCTGGAAAGAAAACTGAGGAAACAAGCGCAGTAGGCTAGAATTGCGGCTGCGGGTGCTGGGACGTCGGCAACAACAATGCCGACAACCAGCACTGAGCCCCCCCTCCTCTCATCGAACAGGAAGTCTTCGAGACCTGGACTGACAGCTGCCAAGAAGACTAACCTCCTGACGATAGTGGTGGCGGCAACGAACTATCCGGACACGAGGCTCACTGCGAAGCTGTTCGAGCTCTTTAGGTAGGCCATTTGGAGGGCTCTCGAAGAAGTGTCCCCAAATCAATAGCCAAAATTCAAGACCTCCTTCTGTAGGCGAGGGGTCTTTATATTTGTCGTAGCCGAACTAGCGGCTAAAGCTTGACTGCAGAATGCAGTGGCAGAGACAAGGCCCTGGGAAGGTGCAGGCCATAAGGTGGGTGGGGTTTGAATTGCTCCAAAGGATGTTAAGGGCTACGGCGTGGATCTCAGGTAAACTGGAAGATACATCTGTGATCCTTCGGCGCCTGGAACCAGTGAGGACAGTGATAGATCGGGGGCAGACGTGAATGACTGCTTCCGGTCTAACCATTACTCCAATTAACTTGCATCGCAGCAAAGGCGCTTCTGCGAGCCTGCAGAGGTGCATGCCTCTGGGTTGAAAATTTTTTCCATAAGTAGATTTGATGTCCTCCGTTAAAGTTTTGGCTGCCATCTCCAGAATGTCCCCGGCCCTAATTGACTTAGGCACCTCTGAGAGTGAACTTTTCAGTTCAGTGGAATACTGATCCCAATCCGTTCTTCTTGGATTTCTGGCGCACGTATGGCCCAAGGGTATGCTAGATTTCAACTGAAACTCTATCTTTGAGTGATCTAAGAAAGTGGGTTCGTCTCAGACTCTCCACTTTTTTACTTTATCCCTAAAACTACCGGCTCATAGGGTAATGTCAGTGACCTCTTTCCTGACCGAGTTTTGAAACATCGGGGTATTCGCCGTGTTAAGAATATCTAAATTCATAGTTATTAAATATTAGGTCATTCCCTCTTGAGTCAACTTCCATGATACCTCACAATATACAGATGGGAATTTGCATCGCACCCCAACAAAACTGGGAGCATCCCTACCTGGCAGTTTTTTACAAGTGTGCGTACTTCCTCTAGTGGGTTGGTTTCGCTGTCATACGGAAAGTACGCCGATCCTTTGACTAGCTTCCCGATTCCTCTGAGATCTGTGAAGATCACCATTAGAACTCTCGAACACAGGTTTAACAGCGGGGCAACATTGACTGCTTTCGCCAGAATACAGGCCCTGGGGAACCAGAGAGAGTTAGAGACGTACCAGCAATGGCAAAACGAAAAAACTATGGACCTCATTTACGATGATCAGGAATACAGAGATGCAATACGTAAGGCCAAGCAAGAGAGCTGGACCAACTTTTGCACATATATCGAGAAAGGGGCAGAGGCGGCTGGACTAGACAAGCTGCTCTCTCGAATCCCGGATGCCATTCGCGGCGCTCTAAAATCGCCTGACAGAGGATACTCAGAGTCAGACGAAGAGACCCTGGCCCACCTGATTGGGAAATATTTCGTGGGCTTCATAAGGTTTGGGGAAAAAATGCTCCACTGGGCCCACAACGATGGCTAGCCCACAAGATTGTTACTCCTTCCAAGGTCAGGTGAGCCCTGAAGTCTTCCAGCCCATACAAGTCTCCTGGTTCAGATGGGATATACCCGGCCTTCCAAAAGAAGGCTTTGAAGTCCATCATAGGGCCGCTAGTGAGACTTTCTAGGGCTGGTCTGACACTGGAATATGTCCGGACGGCATGGGGAGGCACGAGAGTGGTTTTCATTATAAAAGCGGGCAGGATCGGTTATACTTCAGTTAAGGATTTCCGACCCATCAGCCTCACATCTTTCCTACTAAAAACGGTGGAAAGACTTGTAGATAGATACATCCGCGACAAGGTCTTGTCAAGAAGGCCACTACATAAGAAACAACGCGCCTACAGGGCTGTTCACTATACCGAAACGGCCCTAAGCAGTAAACATAGAGTAAACGGAGCAGTAAACATAGCTGAAGGACAACTGAAACAGGAATGCTTTGCGATTGGAACATTCATGGACATGAAAGGGGCCTTCAATTAGACCTCTGGAGAGGAGATCAGGGCGTCCATGATTGCACATGAAGGGCCAACCGCAGTCGTTGAATGGACCGTCCACATGTTGGGCAACGGGAACTCAACAACGACCAACGGTGATACCACTTTATGTGGATCTGTTGACTCGGGATACCCGCAGGGAGGCGTTTCATCACCTCTACTGTGGTGCTTGGTAGTTGATGAACTGTTTCATCTAATTACGAGTCAGGGCCACTACACTATAGTCTACGCGAACGATATACAGGTCATGGCGCGCAGCCAGCTTCTGGATGCGCTCTTCAGGGTAATGCAGCAAGCATTGGGGATAGTGGATACCTGGTGCAAGAAGACCGGATTTTCTGTCCATCCGAGTAAGACGGTACAAGTGGGTGACCATGAGTACATTAAGACTTGGAGGATAACAATTGAGAATCACTGAACGAACTAAATACATAGGATTCATCCTGGACAAGTAGCTGTTATGGAACGAACACCTGAAAAACAAGTGCAAAAAGCTCATAGCGACCCTATAGCTTGGTGGGAGAGCTATATGGAAAAACTGGGGCTTGAAACCGGGGCCACTGATGTAGATCTATACAGCGATCCTGCGTCCGAGGCTGACCCATGCATCGGTGATCTTGTGGATCGAACTGTCAACTGTGAAATTTCGACTGGAAAGAATCAGAGGACTGATTCTAAGAGGCGACACTGGTGCCTCGAAGTCGACACCCACGTTGGCATTGGGGCCACTAACAGGGTTAGAGCCCCTCCATCTTACCATCAAGGTCATAGTTGCGAAGGCAGCTTGGAGAATATATACGAAAAACGGCGGAAGAATTTCGACAGAATTGCGGATCCCAACCAATATCGCGAGTAGGCTGACCTTAAGCATGTTCAGGGACAAAACACCTACTCGCTACCTCTTCGACAAGAAGTATCGAGTGAGCCTATTCACGAGAGAGAAACGGGCTAACGGTGAGGCATATTTGCTTTGTGATATCGCAGGAGAAGTGGAAGGGGCTTCACACTCCCGATGGGGTCCTAAACCACAGTCCTCCAAACTGAGATCATGGCCAAGCTTCAGTGTACCCATAAGGCCCCACAGTATGTTAGTAGAAGGAATATTCGCATTTGCTCAAACAGCAGGGCTGCTATAATGGCTCTGAATGGAACGACTACGTTGCTGCCTGTATAGGAGTGCTTTGAGGCACTGAACAATCTAGCGACGGAAAACCGAGTGACTCTACTTCTGATCCCTGGACACAGCTGTATTAAAGGCAATGAGGTCTCGGATAGGCTAACAAAACTAACAGTAAGAGAAGACTTCACTGGTCCCGAGCTATTCGTAAGTATTTTCAGCAGGTTGGTCACTTAAGAAATCAATAGTTGGCTGACCGAGAAACATCAGGAGAAGTGGAATAAGATCACTGGCTGCAGACAGGCTACATCACTTATAGATATACATTCAAACTTTCAGCGAGACGCGGAAATACGCAAGCTCGGTAGGAACGAAGTCAAGGTCCTGACAGAAGTGTTTATAGGGCATGGAAACCTCGGCAATCACAGACACAAGGTAGGACTCGCAGACAGCCCTTCTGTCGTCTGTGCAGAAAGGGTGATGAGACATTCATACATATCCTTTGTCACTGCCCCACAATTGCTGGGAATCGTCCAGCAATCACGGGCAGTAACTGCATCAGTGAATCAGACATATCGGCTAAAAGCGTAGCTGCGGTCCTCTCCGTATGGAAAGGGCTTTGGGGTCCCGCATTGGCTTACACGGGCACGCGACGGGATTACCCAAGTGTCAGGTGCTCTTTCAGTCTCCACCCTGGTAATAATAATAATAATAATAATAATAATAATAATAATAATAATAATAATAATAATAATTCATCAGGCACTTGACTTAGTCCGTGGCTGATGATGACGCACCGGGGTATCCGAGACAAAGTTAAATATAATAATAATAATAATGTCGTCGCGGTAGGGCTTAAGCTTTCCTCTTATGACTTTGATGGCTACGTTGGCGGTAGCATTGCTACTGACAGGGTTTCCCATGCCAGACAGGCA
>JAUMHM010000083.1:48956948-48967002 GCA_032362435.1 Melikaiella ostensackeni
GACTCACGTATCCCCAGCCCTTCTTAATTTCGGGAGAGAGCCGAGACTGGCTGCTTCACTAAGAAGACAAGTGGAAGGAATTCCTGAAATTGTGCCATTAGCGGCAGATGAATGGTTGATGATTGCCGTATTAGTTTATAAGCTTCGTCTAAATTAGTCTTAAATCTTTAGTACAGTAGTTTTAATTACCTTACTCGCCGCACAGTACCGAAATTACCTAATCGTTTTTTTTTTTACTGAAGTAAAGGTTTAGAAACAGAATGTATTTTCTTAAATAAAGTATTAGGTGGCCGAGTTTTCCATGCGTATTGAAATGAGTTACTGAGTCGAAATTGGATTGTAGGCCCCCGGTGAGTTTCACTCCCCGTGTTGCCTGTCTGGGAGGGGGTTTTGTAACGTCATCATTTTTATTGCATATTGAGAAAATGAAAATAAAAATTCTCACTCTGATCCACTCGACTTCAGTTACACGAGAATCTCTCATTTAGTATACAGTATTAATTATGTCATCAATTTCTGTTAATTTTAACTGAAAGAGAATTTATATTTAGGTTAAGGATTATTCTATTTCAGATCATTTATTTTTTTTTACCTTTGATATTTCAGTATGAACTTTTAACCTGAGTCGACTCGCGAGATAGGTATTTAGAAATTTCTGTGAGGTTTCTGGGATTTCTAACACGGCTGAAAAGTGGGGACTTACTTAACTTACTAAGAGACAGTGAATGTAACACTTCGTGAGACTTGACAATGACCAGAATCCTCAGTTAACTGGGGTTCGTCATTCATCGAAGGCTATCGATGATGGCCATAAACATATAAACAACAAACATCGAAAATACACTGCCCGCTCGAAGTTTCGATTATCCACAACACTTCTGTTGTTCATCACCTGTCAAACAACATCAGCTGTTTCTCGACCGCCTAACATTTGCACAGTGTGGGTACTAAAAAGTCTAGAATACAAAATTTCCCGTTTTGACGTTAGATGGGGCCTTGATATCCTCCAGGCAAAATTTTTCGGAAAGGAGCCAAGCGACGCCTCTCTATCTGGCAGATCTTGTTTAACTGTTGAAGGTGCAATTCGTCGTTACTTAAGAAAATCAGAATTTTGAATTTGAAAAAGAAATCGAAGGAATCAGGAGTAATCAAATTATCAGGTGGGTGTTTGTGATCTTCTCTCGTCTCTCAACTTCAATGCGTTTTGTTGCGAAGTCGGCCTGGTTCTTTCAAACTTTCGTAACGTTATTTACGATTTTTGTAATGTACCTTTTCTCAAAGTGTTCTTTGGACCTTTCATTTAATTTCCTTATTCAATTTATAAGTATTATCTGCCGCACCTTCTTAAATGTTCTCAAGTTTTTTTTTTTCTTCAATATGTTCCAAAATAAATATTCGAATGTGAACTTTTAATTGTTGTCCAATTTTATGTTCACCTTGCTCAGGTTTCGTCCCCACGATTTTCCCCTCTCCTTCTGAGTTACCGGGAAGTGTTAAGTGATATCAGTGATCTAGAATTTAATATTTATAATCTATAAAACTTTATGGTGGGGTCTTCACAGGCGCTTGGCGCTCAGCACCAGACACTTGGTCTGGTCTTTATTTTTCAAAATTTTCAGGATAGTTAATTCAACGCGTTGAGCGGCCATGTAACCGGTATTGGAGGTATGTGATTGTTCATTTATATTTAAAATACGGTTTTAAGTTCTTCGGGTCTCCTAATAGTGGATGATAAAAGTGGGTGAAAAGACTTCCTTTAGTAGATACTCCACCTTGTACATTTTTCTTCAAGAGTCTTGAACTTATCTTATGGCTTGAGTGGGTGGTCGACAGTAAATGGAGCATCAGAAAAAAGGCGAGATATGTTTAATCCTAACTTTTCTCTGAGCTTATCCTAGGGTCAGATAACAACCGTGTCTTGTCAACAATCTAGTGCTTAAGGGTTAGGAACTTTCAAATTTTTAGTGTGACCTCAACAGTTTATGTGAGACGCATACTGTAGTGCCGAGCCTACTTTTGTGTTCATTTGTTGCATCATCCACCTTAGCGAGGTCCCCAGGCTTTGCAAGAACCTGAAAGTTGATATCGCCTAATCTTCTAAAACTTTTGGGCGCCTATTTTGTCCTATTGAGAACCCATTTTTCGTTGTTGGTCTTAGTGTCGCTTTTCTTTCCTCAGTGCCCGCTCGTTCTGGCTGCGATTGAGCAGGTTTTCCACGCACATACCCCGTTTGCAACAGTTGTTGCAAAAAATGATATTAGGGTATTTTGCAGCACAGGCCATGCAGACGTGCCATATAGTCTACGCTCAGGGATTAAACTGGTATACTGGGAATGTAGAAGAACATTCCAGAGTCAATCTGTTCGCCAAAAACGGCCATAGTCATGCCGGTCCGCCGTATTACACCCATTTCGATAAGTTCCCCCAAGTCTACGTAGGCCATTATTGACAGTTGATCTACATACACTACCGAAGGAAAGTATCAGACCACTAACCGGGTGACCTATTAAAAATTCGCCTTGACTTCAAAAGATGATAGCGCAGTCCATAATATAGATAGAAATATTTTCAAGAAACTGTTGGAAAGCTTGATGAATTTATTAACTTGATATTTTACACAAGTGATTTTTAGGATTTCACCTTTCATTTGACTCATTAAACATTGAAAAATCTTCACGGGTTCGTGAAATAATATTTTTTTTTGTGCATGCATGCTAAATTCGAGAGACGACTGTCGATCGTGTGGTACGACAGTCGTCGAACAAGTTAGTGCAAAATAATTTCTTTCGAGAACAAACTGATGACACTATAGTATTTGTTTAAATAAATTGCTTATAACAATCAATTTGATTTCTATGCAAATTATATGTATTCTGTGAGTGCCCCTACATGAATTAAGACGTTTTGTAATATTTGGCAGTCGCTCCTGAACAGTAAAAAAAAAATATGCAAAATTGTCCTGCAACACTCTATTTTGTAAGCACAGACCAGGTCTCACAACCGTGAAGTGGGTAACCCAAGTATGCTCACAAGCAGAGATGTTCTTGAGATTTTGATATTTTTTTAAGTAAAAAATGTTTAAATTATGCCTAGAGAAAAAAGATTTTCACATAAAATTATGATAATCAATTTTCATCGCATAATTTGGTCATTTACAAGGTCAGCAAATACCGTCCTTATTTATAAGTTTACATACATAACTAAAAAAAGAGTAGAAAATGTATTAGAAAATTCCGAAAATGTAAGTACGTATATGTCGTAAAGATTTAGAAGAATCAGGGTTTTAGCTTTGATTTGTGAATACTTCGAACACTTTGATCACTTTCAGTTCTTTCATTCCGGTGTTACCCTTTCTCTAAATTCCTGCTTTATTCAGAAAAGACCACGTACTAAATGTACGGTGTTCTTGAGAACGCTTTAGGTCATTTCTCTAAATTCCTGGAGCGTTTTAGGTATTCCGAAAAATCTGAAAATTTACGCTTAGAATGAGTATTTTGTTTTGTAATTCGCTTAGAGGTTAAAATAAAAATACATTCAAGTAGTATAAGTTAAAAAATTTGTTACGAAGTGATTTTCAAACGTTTGACAATGAATAAAAGTCTCAAAATGGACCTCGAAGGAACAAGGGTACCAAAACTCCGCCAAATTTGCGTTGCAACACCATTAGACAAATAAAAAATACATCATGAAAGCAGAAATTTTCAAAAAATACGTTTATTTATTATTATTAATATAAATTTTCATTGTATGTTATTATCATAATTAATTAATTACGAAAAAAAGTCGTCTTGAAACATAAGCATCGTCCTCTTGCTTGTTTTGTTTTAAATCACGTGAAAAACTTTTTTACGCAAACAGAATTTTTTGGCTGCAACATTATGTGAAGTTTCTTGCAAAAAAATGTTTGCTGTAAAAAGATTATTTTTCTGAAAATGAAAATCCTCTTAACCTTAAATTTAAGAGGAAATTCCATCTGTGTCAAGAATCCTCCTTTTGAAATTAGAGGACACTTCTCTGAGCGTTATTTAACAAGCAATATTTTTAAAAAATCATTTCAAAAAATTATTTTAGTGACGTAACAGTTAACATTATACAGTTTTATCTCATAAGAATTACTGTTACATATTTAACTTTCCTTTATCATTGGAATTAGTTGTTAACTAATACATGCTGTACTTCAATCAATAATTCTTTAATTTTAATAATTACATAATATATTTTAATTACATCAATTTTTGGAGAAAATTGTAAAAATATGTTTGAAATACAATTTTGCTCTGAATGCGGTAACCACTACATCTTTTAGCGCAAACGAATCGATGAGAGAGAACGCACTATAGTGTCTGAACAAGTCAACGCGTATCCCGTAACCAATAAGGCATGATTGAAACATTCACATGAACACAGCCAAAACAAGAGAGAATACGGATGAAAGTTATGAAGAAAGTTGGTTACCCATAATCTACCGCACGCCCTCCCCTATACTGAGAACGCGCCATGTGAGGAAGGCAGAGAAGTCACCACATGTCTTTATAAGCTTTGAGGTGAAGACGAAACGAATCGATCTTTTACAACCAAATTACAACGATATGAACCACACAAGTCATTATTATATTTAAATCAATGGAAAGTTGAATTTTTCATCTTTCATTTTCCGTCTTCAAAAAATTGTTACGTTAAATACAGTCCCAGAAATGATGGCATAAGAAAGGCGATATTATCAGATAAGTACTCCCGGCCAGTTCGCCCTCTTATTTGGCGGCGAGGCCTGATCAGGCTTATTGAATTGTTGAATAGACAATTTTTATTATAACTTTTACATTAATTTTATAAGCAACAATCTTTTCTTCTTGAAAGTATTTTGTTCCAAAACCTGTCCTTTTAACTTAATATAGGAGCTTTATTTTGAACTGACAAAACCTTGTTTACAAGGAATGTTGAATGTGAAGTTAGAATCCTCGAACGATTATACCAAAATACATTCGGTCAGTACATGGATAATAGCTAAGGCATTGCGGTTTATTGATAAGAATAAAATGCGAGTTATTCAAATCGAAATTTTTAGTTAAATTTTCAATATTTGCAGGAACAATAGATTCTCTCCTGAACCTGATGAGTAGGGTGTGTTGCTCTTTTAAGACGACCAATTTCCTAATCGACGAGGTCCACTCACCTATTTCCGATCTTGGTTGCATTCCATATTGTTGGAGTATGTGTGCAAAGTATCCCATTGTTCGAGTACATAACAGCCCGAAAAATTTAGGAATAACAAATTAAAGACCAAAGTCTCAACTTTTAACCTTTCTTTGAAGGTTTTTCTGATGAAGATTTATCTCTTCTACAGAGAAAAGACAAATTATTTCGGTCATATGTTCAATATACGTTTATTTAGTCAAAAAAAAAACAACTTAAAATAAACCAACGTTTCAAACCGTCTTTGGGTCTTTCTCAAGGTAAAATTACAACTGAACCTGAAAAAAACCAACACTTTTGATAACAATTAAAATTTTTTTTCAACTGTTTAGATCTAATAATAATTTATAAACTGAAATTAAATATGATACAAGTTAAAAAATCATTACCTGACACATCTTCGTTGTCCCGAAACACAAACAATTACAAGCGGTAATTGTACAAATCCATTTTTAGTTATACGTAGTCGTCCTCCTTTACAAAAAAGAAGAGGGGACTACCAGTCCAACAGTTTTTACATCATCATGATATTGTTAAGAAGAAAAATTATAAACGTCATATTCATGACATGCGCCAGGACGACATTTTTATAAACATATTTAGTACAGAGCAGGTTAGGTATGATGTCACGTGAACTTGTTTTAATTAAACAGTGGGTAAATGCAGCTTGAGTCCCAGCACGCGCCAGAAGTTTGAAATGGAAAAACAAGTCAGTTTAACAAGCACTGATACACATCATTAATATGCATTCTTTCAGTTTGTAAATTAATGCACAAAGTTTTGTACTCTTTAATGAAAATGGATTGTATAATTTTCCTTTTATACGTAATAAATTCTTTTGCTAAAATCATGATGTTTTTGAAATCAAAATCAAAATGATGATCAAATGACCACGCATGTTGGGATAGGCCTGTATTATTATTGTCGATTCTGCAATCCCTTCTGTGTTCAGCTATTCGCGTTTTTAGTCTTCTGCCCGTTTCATCTATGTAAATATTTGAACAACCTTTGCATTTTATGAAGTAAACAACACCCGATAAATTTTTTATTGACTCTGGATCTTTTTTGTTGATATATAAATTCTCTAATTTATTTCCATTTTTTAAATGAACATTACCATCAAATTTCTTGAGGGAACTTCTAATTTTGTCTGACAAACTTTGTATGTAAGGAAGAGTTAGACTCTCATCATTTTTATTTAGTGTCTCTAACCATTTGAATTTTTTATTGTTACTGAAGTTGCTGTGAATTTCATGTATTCTTTCTCTAATTATACTTTTTATAAGAGGTAATGGATAATTGTTAAGAATTAGTTTCTTTAATTTGGTTACTATTATCTTTTCTCAATTGAACGTCACTAAGTTTTATGCCTCTGTCGATGAAATTTTTGATTAATCCTATTTTTTGTCCAAAGGGATGGTGTGAGTTGTAATGCAAATATTGACCAGAAAAAGTTGGTCTTTTGTACCAATTAGTAAGTATTAGTCCATCATCTTTTTTGATAACTGACGAATCGAGGTAGTTTAGAGTGTTGTTTACCTCAATCTCATGAGTGAATTGAACCGACTCATCAATGCTGTTGAACACATCCACAAATTCCTGGATTTTTTTAGTAGGCATGATGGCAAGCACATCATCAACATAGCATTTGTAAGACAACGGCTTGAAATTTGAAAGTGACAAAGCTCTTCATTCTAAATCTTCTAATACGATATTAGATAAGATTGGATTAAAGGGGACCCCATTGGACAACCTGATGTTTGTTTATAATAACATTTATTGAAAGAGAAAACTATGTTGTTAAAAACTGTTCTGGCAGCGACAAGTATTTCGTTTTTTGAGATTTTTATTAAATTTCTATGGAGATTTAATTTTTCTTCTACACATTCCATAGCCAAATTCAGAGGGATATTGTCAAACATGGACACCACATCTAGAGACACTATGGAATGGGAAGAAGGAATTTTTGAGTGTTTTATTTTTTCTATAAAGTCCCAACTATCTTTAAAAACGAAACAGTAGTACCTTGAACTGGTTTAAGAACTTTTGCTAACTATGACGATAAGTTATACAAGTTGGCGAATCAATGGAAGACACTATTAATCTCCATTTTAAATTTGGTTTGTGAAGTTTGGGAAGAGCATAAGCTTTGGCTACAATCGACCCTCTAGATTTCAGTCGGTAATAATATCATTGATATAGGATTTATTATGCCACCTAGTAACAATCTCATTCATTTCCATTTTTAAAATAAACATTAATATTAAATTAATTCATGAGATTGAGGTAAACAGCACTCTAAACTTCCTCGATTTGTCAGTGATCAAAAAAGATGATGGACTAACACTTACTAATTGGTAAAAAAAACCAACTTTCGTGGTCATTTGATCATCATCTTGATTTTGATTTTTAAAAAAAGATTTTAGCAAAAGAATTTATTACGTGCAACAGGAAAATTATAGAATCCATTTTTATTGAAAAGTACAAAACTTTATGCATTAATTTACGAACTGAAAGAATGCATATTAATGATGTCTATCAGAGCTTGTTGAACCGACTTGTTTTTCCATTTCAAACTTTTGGCGCGTGCTGGGACTCTAGCTGTATTTACTCACTGTCTAATTAAAATACGTTCACGTGACATCATACCTAACCTGCTGTGTACTAAATGTGTTTACAAAAATGTCGTCTTGGCGCATGGCATGAATATGATGTTTGTAATTTTTCTTTTTAACAATATCATAATGATGTAAAAACTGCTGGACTGGTAGTCCCCTCTTCTTTTTTGTAAAAGAGGACGACTACATATAACTAAAAATGGATTGGTACAATTACCGCTTATATTTGTTTTTTAAAAAATTAATAAAAAAATAAATAAAAAACATTTGAATTGTTATCAAAAATGTTTGTTTTATCAGATTCAGTTGTAATTTTATCTTGAGAAAGACCCAAAGATGGGTTGAAACGTCGGTTTATTTAAGTTGTTTTTTTTTACCAAATAGGAAATTTCATTCCTAAATATTGTGTAGTTATTGCGCCTATCACAATATGCTCATTTTGTTCTAAGGGAAAATATTTAGTCCATGATAGAAATTATTGTTATTAACATCAAAATGCAGAAGCTACAAAAATGCGCACCTTTTCTGAACAAAAATTTCTAGTCCTTAATGTCGGAGACTGCATTACTTCATACGTTCCGACCGTACATCGTGGACCACTTCTTTTGGAAAACATTTTTGGAATTGTTACAGATTTCAGAAATGGGATTTACCAAGTAGGGACAAAGGATGGTTTGCTGCAAGGCTGGTTTCCGACAACTGACCTTATCGAAGCTGGAACTAAAACTGTTAACGTCTACAGACGAAATATATCAAAGTAATCAGCTGATATTAGGAAAGGCAGCAGCCAAGCAATCCCTTTCTGGTGGCCAGGGGTTGAAAAAATACAATTGCAATTGCAAAGCTGCAAAGAATCGGTGCCAATCAAAAATGTGTGATTGCCCGGTATAACATGAATGAAATAGAATTAAAGTGTAGTCAAAATAAGCGACAACTTGTATGCAAATTATATGGTTTTTGAGGCTCAATTAACATTTCTTTAAATTATTTAATACTGTAAATTTTGCAATTGCCCCCTATGAATACTAATATACATTCACATATTCAGAATATTCTTTATATGGGCTGTATTTGTTTTAGTTATGCCGTGTTTCACTCTGAACATTCTTTGATACCCTGTGGAGCTTATGGAGTCAAATTGTTTTTTTTTTATAACAGAAGGCAAAACGTTAAAAAACATACGCTATCATTGACAAAGTTACTGTCAGTGTGTACCATGCAGGGTTCACCGATATGGTTAAAATTATTTATAAAAATCGCGAACATACGTGTTCTGCGAGTTCAAAAGACGCGAAAAGGCCGTAGCCGGCTAATCATGGTTAAACTGCCCCGTCTGGATTTGCTTCATATTTGACACATAAGTTGCTACCATTATAAGACTAATTTACCCTAAGTGTCAACTTTCAAAATTTTTTTTTGCAAAAGTTATAAGCAAATTTTGAAAAATAAGAAAATTCGTTTTTCTCAAAATTGGTTCAACCCATTTAGATGGCTTAAATATAAGTTGTACAGGGTATTTAGTCAATTACAAAAAAGGTGGCACTTAATTCCTTTAATGAGAAGAGGGTAAAAAAATTATTGTAATTTAAAAAAAAAATTCAATCAAGTTTTGGTTGAAACGCCTCCATTTTTTTGTACTATACTCATATTCAATGTAACAACATATATTTTTTAGAACAAGATGAAAGACATATTTCATGGTAAAAAAAAATTAGGAATAAATTTTTGCCCCTAATATGCATGTAATTCTATGAGAATGGGAGGCCAACATAATTGTTAGCTTATGACTCAATAAAATGAGTATGATTTGAACAATAGACCTTACGCATTGTAAAATTTCAGAATTGGTTAACTGTGTGCTATAAGTTGGTACATATTCGAATTTAGAGGTTTGACCCATTTGAGTGTGTGTTAAAAACCTTCACTCGCAGACCGTCCGTCCGGTGAATTTGGATCCACGCGAGCGCAGCATTACCACAGAGCAATGTGGCAGACTGAATGACTTGTTATGTGGCGAGCACTTATTATGTTTAATGTGAGAAACTTTAAACTTATTTACAATTAGTCTATCGAGATGTTCAAATTGTGTTTGTTACGAGATACGCTAGCGTTATCTATGACCCTGAACTCGTGGACAGAAGCGCTATTAGACACCTTTGCGCTGGCGAGACCTACCTATACCTAGGCGTGCCAGAGAGCCGCATTCAGGATATAACATCAGTGAAGGAGGCTCTCCGAAGCAG
>JAUMHM010000083.1:48996023-49006618 GCA_032362435.1 Melikaiella ostensackeni
CTATTTTTTTGAAAATTAAGTGTTTTCAACATTTTCAATTAGAAAAGATCAATTTTTAAACAAAAATGGTGACTACAAAGATGAACAAAGACATGAATTGTCAATTAAAATGACGAAACTTAAAAAAAGGAATTTTCAAACAAAAATGTTGAATAAAGAGATCAATTGTACACTAAAATGAAGTTCTAGGCATTCTGAACACCTTTTGGGACCTTCTTTACTCTCTACAAAGAGAAAAGGACAAGGCTTGGAACAAAATACTTTCAAGCAGAAAAGACTGTTGCTTATAAAATTGATTTAAAAAATATAATAAAAATGGTTTATTGCACTTTTATTCAATGTCAAAAGTTTACAAATCGCCTCGTAATAAATCTTTTGAATTATACTATTTTAATGTATTTTAGCTTTAACCTCTAAACGAATTATAGAGCTCAAGTTAAAAAATTTTCTAAATACCTAAAACGCTCTAGGAATTTAGAGAAAAGGTAACACCTGAATGGAAGATTTTCCTAAACTCCGGCATTTAGCTAATTCCCTAGATTTTAGCTAAAACCCTGATGCTTCTAAATTCCTACGACATATTACATATAATATTATTTTCAAGAATCAAGGCTATGAAGTTAGCGGGGGACTTACTGAAAAGGACTTTTCTATAGCTGAGAGACATTCTTTACTCAAATCCCACTGAAGACGTGAAGGCGCTGGCGGAGCAAACTCTGGAGTTCCCAATGTGTGTCCATCTTCTCGGTATCTAAATAAAAATCATATATTTTAAGAGAATGTTTCTTCAAAACAAGAAAATTGTTTGTGTTAGAAAAAAATATTTTAAAAATATTTTGACACAAAAAACTACTCTATATGAAAAAAAATCAACAATTAGTTTATCAAATAAAATAACTCTATAGACTTGAAAAAATAACTCTAGAACTTTCATGATGTGTCATTCTAAAATTAATTTTTTTAATCAGCTTAAAAAATATACATGCTTACATATTATATAAAATTTTGTATGTACAATAATATGTAGGGTCAATACGGATAAGTGTGACAGGAAATTTAAAATTTATACTTTGATTCATGATATTTGAAATATTTGTGGAGATTGTTTCAAATTTTGCCAAAATTATCTTTGGACTTTCTACTTTTAATCGAACCCTTATTTAATCAGCAAAAATTTACCTTAAGAAATATTTTCAATTTTATTTGGTAGTGTGTCAACGATTCCCGATTTTCCGTCATCACGAGTAAGTGTAAGTAAAGGTTCCAGTGACAATAAAAACATTACCTATTTCAAATTTTATTATTCCTAAATTGATTTAAAAATTACTTGTCTGTGCGAATGTATTTATAAAAATGTTATTTAGCAATTATTATGTACTTAAATTTTTATGGAAAAAATAAGGTTCATTAACCTCTTCAACTAACCTCGAACTGATGTTGATAGATTTTCGTTTTTCAGAATAAAAAGAAGAAGTTACATATCACACTTACCCTGAGTCTGATTTTTAATTACCCTGGCCATGGAGCTGCTGAACCAAATTTAATTGAAAGGTCTTTTACATATGGGATTCTTATATTGATTACACTCTCCGATAGAATCTTTTTCCTTAAAGTCAGTCTGGGTGATTCTTGTAGGATATTTCCCGTAGATTAAGAATAAGTTGAAAAAGATACTCTGGCATATTTAGCTTTTTTGAAAAATGGGATCAAAAGGTGAAAAAACCACTTGTTTGGCACATTTTGTAAGCCTATAAAAAATCAATGTGCTTCCAAAAATAGCCAAAGCGGTTTTTTGAGCTTTTAATCCCGCTTTCAAAAAATTACTAGACGTACTAGAGTATTTTATTCTATGGGAAAAATCGTAAAGAATCAGCCAGAGCGTTTTGAAGGAATCGAAAAAAGTAGAAAAATGTCCGACAATGTTATAGTCGTCTATCCCACGAACAGTTCAAGACCAAAAATAAAAAAAACGCGGATGCGCATTTTGAAAAAAGTTGTTTTTCATTTTTCATTCTTTTTTTTTTAATACAAAACAAAACATTTTTGCTTGAAAAGCGTGATTAATCGCGTGTAATTTTTCTTTTAATTATAAATAGCTCATTTTGAAACTCAAGGATTTCATTGTGAAGCTTTAATATCTAAAACAATATTTTTTTCGAAGATTTTAAGACCAAATTTAAAGTGATAGATTTTTGATAAATTCGATTTTCGTAACTAATGTGTATTCAACGAAATATTATATCTATAAGGGAAGCTAATAAATCAATATCAATAAATAAAATTATTATTTAATAAATTATTAAATACTAATTAACAATTAAACATAAAATTTCAATATTGTAAATATACATATAAACCTGATAATGGTTATGATACTTGTGTCATCTATAAATAAACTCAAATTAAACAACATCTCTAATTTAAACGTGAAGACCATTAAATTCACAGCCAGCATTTAGCAAGGGAACGCGAGGTAATCAATGGTGGCACAGGATTCAATGAAAATCGCTGCAAAAAGTTATTGGAAAAACTGGATATTTTCCGCGCGAAATGCCCTATCGGCTGCTTGAAGTTTGTCAAAGTCCTCGAGGATTTCCGTTCAATTGTAAAAGCTTGTTTTGGTAAAATTTTCGATTCAGACTTCTAAAAATACATTGCTAACATCAAAAAAAGTTGCTCAGTTTCAGTAACACCTAAAATTCATGCGGTGTTTTATAACGTCGAAGATTTTTGCTCGTCGAATCTGAAAGCTTTAGGCTTCTACAGTGAGCAAGTAATGGAATTTGTCCACTTCGAATTCAAAACTGTTTGGAATAAGTATAAAGTACACATCAATCACCCAGAATACTCTCGACACTAAATGCTGTCTGTGAATTTAATAGTCTTTAAATATCCAGAAAAATGTATTGTTTTAGATATTAATGCTTTACAATGAAGCCACTAGAGTTCAAAAACGAACCATCTATCTATGATTTAAAAAAATTTTAACGCTGTTTATCAAGTTTTTTTGGCTAAAACTTTTCGTTTTGTATTTCAATAAAATAAAAAAAACAACTTTTTTAAAATGCGCTCCAGTGATTTTTTTGTTTTTGGTCTCAAACTGTTCGTGGATGTCAGACAGCTATAAAAAATATAAAAATCCCATAAGCAAAGACCTTCTAATTAAAGATGAATCAGCCGCACCGTGTGTCATAATTTATCATTAAAAATAACAAAAATTTAGTCTTTTTTGAAAAACAATGATGGATATTTAAAAAAAATATAATATTTTCTGTCATTCCATAAAAATATGCAACAAAAGGTGCTTTAAATAGTTAAAATTCAAATTTAAAAACCGCATGGCATATTTGCGAATTTGAGTTTTCTAAAAGCATCAGTTTCTTTTAAAATAATTGATTAAAGCAATTTCACTAATGACAGCCACCTTTTTCTGCAAATAATATTAGACATATAATCCTAATGTTATAAAAAAATGTTAATAACTAATTTTTTTTCATTTCAAGTTTTTTCTTTATCACACTAATCCCGTTATCACATTTATGCGTATTGATCCTACAAATAAAGATAATTAAGTAATAAGAAGCAATGAAGCATTATAAACTATCTACGTAAATATCATGCATACTAATTTGCGAATGAAAATAAGCAAAAAATAGTGATTTAATAAGTGAAACGTAAATTATTTGAAGAGAAGCTATCGCAATTTAATGTTAAAATAAGTGGAAAAATATCTAATTGTAAACATCAATATCAATGCATTTGCAAAAATTATGTCAGAAAGTGTACCACCAATTCAAATTGAAAATTACTTTTTAAATCACTGCTTGCGAGAAAAGAAGTGAATGTATCAAATTACCCAACTTCCACTTCAGTACCGAGAATGTGTTCCCATAAGGTTCCCATAATAGGTGCATCCGCCCTGATAACCACAAGATTAGAAAAGGCGATTAATATAAAATTTTAGTTTTAAACCTTAGTTTCCATTCAAAGACTGTTACAATTTTCAAATTTTAGTTGATTAAACACTTTTTTTATATCTATAAAAGTATAAATAAAAATTGACTTTTGGTTCAAGATATTGCAGTATTGCTATTTTGTGCCTGTTAATTTCGCCAGAATTTTCTATTTGCCCGCCAGGTGATTAAAGACATTATTATTAATGAGTCACCAACACCGGAAAAAAATGTGAATAATACAGATAAATCCTTGCCAGTTGCAGAGATGAATTTTTACAACACCTTAAAAAGCTTAGAAATTTTTAAAGGAGGCAAATCTACTTTGCATATTAAAGTTGCTGTAATTGAGATTCTTACTCTTTATTCATGGCTTCGTCAGAAATCACGATCTCCCACATGTGAGACATTACTGCAGCATCTGCCCTACTCATTACTTATCATTACAAGATGAATCTTAGAAGTAATAGGATAAAAAAATTTATCATAATTCGGAAAATTAAGTAAAGACCAGTGGCTGAATATTTAAGTTTCTATCAATTGACAAAAGAGTATAATTAATATTACTTTACCACTGGCTATAGTTCAAGCATCAGGAAATTGTATCTACTGTCTAAAAACTGAAATTGTTAACAGAATGAAATTGAAAAGATTTCTTTCTTGACCATACTCACCACGAGTGTTCAGCATTGAAACCAATCTGGAAAGAAAGAAAATAGATAAGTGTTCCATTCGAATAATTTAGTTACAATAATTGATTTATAACCCTAATCTGTGAATAATAATTATAACAAAGGTACATTTAATATTAATTTACCCTTCCGTTGCTACCTATACACAAAGTAAACGATTTGTCGAACCACCTATCGCAACCTTTTCCATGTAATAAAATGCGACCGTAATTGTCTAGTTGATCAGGATGGTCCTAGAATTAATAAATTGTTTTAGAGAAAGCAAATTCTCGAAAAGAATAATTTTAATTGAAAGCAAAAAAGGCGAAAACAAACTAAAAACGTACCTTGTCAAATTCATAAGGAATATCATCGAGAGCTACAACGAAAGCAGCTTTCTCAATAAGATCCAAGGAAGCACGATTCACACCTTTGAAAAAATGTCTTTGTCTCGTTTGAGCCCAATGCGTCCTCTCACCAGCGGTCAATGACGCTAATTTCTCTTCTCCTTCTGCTGGCAAAGAAGTATCCTCAAAAATTTGCTGAATTTGCCTGTTGAAAAAATATTTAAACTAATTTATAAATTACTACAGGTACAGGAAATAAGGAAGGCATAATAGACGACTTTTACGAATTCTTATTTGCTTTTATTCTAAGATTAAAACATTACAGGGATCTGAATGAAATTAAACTTGAAAAATAATTGTAAAAATTAATAAGCACACAATAAGCTCCTGAATTTGAAATCTTTTAGAATTCAAAAATTTTCAATTTCAGAATTATATGTGACCTAAAAATTCTAGAATTTTATACTTTTATAGAAGCATTTATATTGGGAAGTTTTCAGATTTTATGGTTTTCCCTTTTTGTAGCTTCAAAATTTGAAAATTTGCAAATTGTAGATTTTTAAATTTAAAAGCTGTGAAAGCTTTATAGTTCAATTTCTAGAAGCTGGAAATTCTCTTCATTTATAATGAATATTTTAAACCTTTATAATTTGAGTACTTCAAACTATCGACCTATTTTATAATTTTAAACTGGAATATTTCAAATCTTTCAATTTGACTACATTTTATTTCACGGTCTTAAATTTTTAAATCATAACAAATTTTTTGTCTACATTAAAAGAAATACACTCTTATTTTATAAATTTAAAATGTTGAAAAATGTCAAATTAAAAGTCCGAAATCACAACATTCTTTAAAAATTTTAAACTTTATTTCCTTTAATCTTTTTTTCTTCATCAGAAGTTTCATTTTCATGAAAAGACCAACAATCACTGCCAATGTGACGGAACTAAAAGAAAAATGAAGAATAATAACTGCGATTCTGATTTTTCTTTAGAAAAAATATATTTTTTAATTAAATGGGGAAGTTTCAGACGAAAACCTTATTCAAACACTTGTTTTATCTTAACACTTCACATCCGGAAAACAACGTTCCAACCAATCCTCGTTGTATTGATTAGAACGCTGCCTGGCTGGACACTACTTCCGGTGAAATTCGAAGAGGATTCTTTTTAAAGCTTAAACAAAATTTTAATTCATTTGAAAAAAAATCCTTTAGTAATTTTATTTAATTTTTAGTGCTCTTTCGAATTCACAAGACAAAAAAATATTTTTAAAATTCAAATTCCGCATTATTAGTTATCAAATGTATGAGAAATAACCAATTCTATGACAAATCATGAAACTTTCATTGCAAAACTTATTAAACGTTTGATACCAAAATCATTTCTTTTCAAATAATGAAATAAAACCATCATTTTATTGTTGGAAATCAATGACTTTCTGATAAGAATTGCTCTTAAATCCTGGAGTTGCCTGATTTGAATTACTTAAACATAAAAATAAGCTTCAATATTTAAATTTGCTTGTACTTCAATGATATAGAAAATTGAAAATTCCAAGGACTTTTAAATATTCCATTTTCTTTATAGCTTTTCCACTTAAATTACTTTTTAATTAGTCTGGTTTATACTTCTATAGTTTTTATTTATTATAAACTTTAAGAACTCCAAAACATATAATTGTGTTGTTATTTAAAGCTTTCTAATTCTCCATTTCCAGGCCATTATTTTCTTTAAGCTTTTTCAACTGTTATGGCCATAAAAACAAAAATTCGATAAACGTCGTTAAAGAAAGAGGTAAAATATCGCTATAAAGTTTCCGTAAGTTAAAACTCTTAAATCAAAAATTGATTGAGGAAAATTAAAATAATATGCTCAAATAAAATTTAACTTAAAAATTGTGTTTAATTTTCAGAAAAGGCAAACAGAATATGCACCGTGGAAAAAGGAATGTTTTTATCAATTTTCATTGCAATTCATCCTAAAAATTCAGTAAATACACTATATTATTAACAGTTTATTATTGCCGTACAGGTTAAAAAGGTACGTATATCGTTTGGATCTACGCAGCAGCAAGGCGTATCACAGTGGGACCAGACTGGATTTTTTTGGACAAATCAGTCTACACGTCACAATTTTCATCCGATTTAGACGTTCTTTTTTAGAATTAAAGCTGATTAAATTCTGCAGAGACTGCTTGAGGCGAATTTTTTAATTTTTGTTTTTATAAAGAACTGTGTAAAGAAGAAAAGTGAAAAAAAGGTATTTCCAACTAGGTCATTTTTTAACTTGCAAAGTATAAATTGGATATACTTAGAATCGATCAAAATGTATGCAAATGCACTAAATGAACATAAATAATAAATGTTACAATTAACTTAAATGTTATAAAAAAGTTTTATATATAATTACAGAAATCTGAGATTTGTGTACAGAAAACAATTTTTTCTCGACTATAATTTTTGCAATTCGATATTCAAGAGTTGTCTAGCAACAGAAATTCTATAAATAAATAATTTATATTGTTTCAAACACATTTAATAAACAAATATTCAGAGTCTGATATATTCATACAGGGAAAAAATCTTTCTTACCTGAAATTACTGCAATTCGTTATAAAAATTTTATCCAGTACTAAGAAATGCTGTAAATTAACAATTTATATTATGAATAAATTATATTAACAAATACTCAGTTATAATATTTTCGCATGGGAAAATGTTTTTTCAACTTGAATTAATGCAATACGTTATGGAAATTTCAACCAGTACTAAGAAATGCTATAAATTAACAATTTATAGTGTTATAAATTAATTATCTTAATAAATATTCAATTACAACATTTTTTCATAGGAAATAATGTTGTTTTTTCACTTAAATTACTGCAATACGTTACGTAAATTTCAACTAGTTGTGAAAAATGCCATAAAGTAACAAATGATATTGTTATAATTCAGTGTTTGTTAATATAATTTATTATATTATATATGATATATTTATAACAATGTAAATTTTTAATTTATAGCATTTCTTAGTAGTAGGTAAAAGTTTCATAACGTATTGCAATACTTTCTGGTAAGACAGATTTCTTTCCCGTATGAAAATATCAGACTCTGAATATTTGTTTATAAAATTTGTTTACACAGTTTTTTGTAAAAGCAGAAATTCAAAAAATTCGCCTGCAGATGTCTCTGCAGAATTTAATCAGCTTTGATTCTGAAAAAGAAACGTCTGAATCGGATAAAAATTGTGACCTATAGACTGATTTGTCCAAAAAAATCTTTCTAAGCCTGTACGGCAGATTAGCCTGATTTAAAAGTACCCATGTGAAAAATAATTCAAATTTATATGAATTAGCTAACTTTTTTAAATGGTTTCTTTTATTTTGCCACATAAAGACTACTTACAGTTCGATTTCACAGGCCTGAAGAATCCTATTCTTGTAGTAGATAAGTACCTTGAAGTATCTACCTTTGTGGTAAACAACGATGTGTTTAGCATCTTGATAATGGACTATTTTATCCGTCTCAATACCCGGTATCCTTGTCGTGTTGAACAGCCTTTCGTATTGCCACGAGCACAAGGGCACAAGACCTTGAATTAGAATCTGCAAGAAAAGAGAAAAATAATGTCTGTGAAGCTAATAAGATATATGCAATTTATAATTAGAATGCTACCAACTGGTTCTAATTCTTGTCGCTCGATGAGACGTCTATACTGCAGGCAAGAGTGAATTGTAGCGGCCGCTCGAGCTGCTTGGATTTTCGAAGGATGCATAAGGATTGCGTCGATACCGTAAAAATTTGAGTTCACCATCAACGCAGAGCGACCTCGTAGGTAAACGTATTCTTCCCACCAATCGGAGACATAGTTTGAAGACCACCAGGATTTAAGAATCAAGTAACGCTGAAGTTTAACGGCTATTCCGTTTTTGAATTCACTAGTCAATCTCTCCATCCGAGTGTAATTTTCATCGTCCAAGAGGGGACGCACACTCCTTAAATACTGTTGGAAAACAAATTATTACATATAAAAAATCTTTCCGTTGTGCGCGCGACTCGTAAGTTTGAGAGCGCGTAGGGCGCGCGTCTGACGGATCTCGCGCTTCGCGCTCGATAATATATTTAACTCGCGCTACGCGCTCGATCTATGTATTTCCCCCATATTTATGCAGATACCTTTTAAAATAAAAAAGTTGAACCAGTGACAACTGCAATTTGGTGGTTGTGAATTCTCTTTTGTTACAGCTCCTTCGGCTTTAACGAATACATTCTCATCACGTGTCTCGCGTTTTGCACTCGACTAAAGTATGTCCAAAACGCGAAATTTTCTGTATTATATTGAACTCTATTATATTAAATTTATGTTATAATTATTTCTGTGCCTGAATTTGTTTAATTATGTTTTTCACTTTCATTCGATTTCGTTATCGATAGAAAACATGATTTTTACTAAACTTGGATCTGCTATCTCTAGACTTGGACGAAATTAGATATTATCTGAAATTAATGATTGGATTAAACTTGTTTTGTTTAACTGGCAGTAACGAAATATAACAAAAGTTTCGGCTTCGGCTTTGGGTGGAAATTTTTGCCGAATTTGTTAGTTTATTAATATTTTCACGATTAAAACAAAAACTATGCGTCTAATATAAAAAAAAATCATTTCAAGCAAATTTGTAGATCTTTTCGAGATGAACAACATTTTTTTCGCAAATCGTATAGTGTTGCTAGAAAATTGAATTTCTGGTCTTTTAAAGAGAATTTTCGATGGATAAAAACAGAACCGTTGGTCACAAATAGCTGATAAACGAACGACAAATTCAAGCGTTTTATGAGATGATTATGTGGTAAAAGTGCTGAAATTATGCAGGCATTGTGCGCATTAAAATACACATTTATGCATTGTTATGCAGCGCAAACAAAATCAAGGGCATAATTTTGTGACAAGGGAAAGTTTAAAATGTTTGACTGCTAGTAATCTGACTGCGTTCTCTACCGAAAAGCTTTTAGCACAAAAAAAGTCAGAATATTTTACATTTTAAACAACAATTTTTAAGCAATTTAGGTTTGCAAGGATTGTTGCTTTCCAGCATATCCGAGAAAAAGAGTGTACTTGCCAAAATTAAAGAGGATAAAATTCTGCGTGGAACTAAAAAAAAGAAGAAAATATTTTATCTCCAATAGGTTCCGAGTTACGGTCATTTGAACAAAAAAACAGTTAAAAATTTTTTTTTTTTTCGAGAAATCACTACTTTTCAGAAATTACTCTGTAATACTGCAGCCATCAACTTTATGAAAAAATGTTTTACTGATGAAAACAAAGTTCCATTTTCGGCATTTTCAAAATAAGTCGTTCCAGGATGAATCTAGAACAGCAATGGAAAGCAACAATCCACGCAAACGTGATTTTTTGTAACTTTAAAAAAAAAAAGAGATTTGGCAACTGATCTGTTCTAGAGTTTTTAGAGCAAGAATATGGGCCCACGAAGCGTTTTTTTTTTAAACTGACCTTTGGAGTTAAGTTCGAGTAAAAGTACCAGATTCTTGGACTATTGGCAAACACTACGTTCCGGAAGAATCGCGAGCAACCTGAATACGGGAATTTCCAATTTTAATAAAA
>JAUMHM010000083.1:49017748-49033619 GCA_032362435.1 Melikaiella ostensackeni
ATCTAGATATAAGAGTTTATGTAAATAGTTGTAAATAACTGTAAATAGTAAGGATAAGCTAGTATAAAATATGTATGAGGAAGTATTGTAAGAAATGGAAGTCATGTAATAAGAAAAGAATGAAAAAATAATAATAATAATGGAACCAAGAGCGAAAGTCATACCTCGATTCAGGAGCACTCACTTCACTTTGTAAAAGATTTGTTATTGATTCGCTGAATGTTTGTTTTCATGTTGTCGCCGCTGTCACAACGATTTTGAGGTTATCGGCAACAACAACAGTGATTCAGGATCATAGATTGACGAGATTTGACCAAGCTTGCTTAATCTTAAACTCATGGCCGCATTCGTGACGTCACGACATTCACGTTTTGACCATGCGGCTTATGAACCATCGAATCTAACCGATGGGAAACAACCCTGCCGTGCGCCATGTTATCTGGGTGTAACGTCACGACACTTTGTTATTTACCATTCGACTTCAGGTCCTACGATTTAGCCATGTCAATCATTAGGTTTGATATTTGGACAGGTAGAGTTTGTCAAGGACGGAACCTAGTGGTTTGGCAACAAAACTTGCCGCGCCGTAAAACTCGTTAAATCATGTATCCATCACGTAACACGTCCTTGGACCGTTCGATTGAGGGCTTAGCTGGCGCCTATAACTAATCAATACGTATACATCTATGTATATACGTATGTGTACCCATATACATATTTGATTTGAGTATTATATACGTATTAGATTTGAGATGCCATTGTTGAGGCGTTGAGCAAGAACACCTTCACACGCTACAATTTTAACGGGCGTTGCTTAACCCTGATAATGCCGATGAACTCTCAAGGAACACAATTTTTTTGTAATGCGAGATTAGCTCACTCCAGTTTTCGTTATTTTAATACAACTCCACGAGTTTTTATGGAACGTGATTACCTTTTCCTAAGAATTTCACAGGTTTGCAAAAGCGAAGTACACGGTCTGTCGATTGTGATCAGGAAAGTTGGAGTTTATTTAGAAGTGTCACTAGAGAATTCGAATATCGGACTTTTCAGCATTCTTGCGTGCTTCTGTATGCCAATATTTCATAGGGTTACGGTCCAGAGACTTTTAACCGGTTTTGATATACGGAAGGATAGATCACAGCGGTTGCCCGGCCACGATTAAATTGGTCCGTCACAACCTTTCCCTCCGACGAATAGTCAAAAATCATGATCGACCTTGACGAGGGCTCTTGTAGTTGTTTCTCCGTATATTTATGACGCCAGAAGTCGAAAATTATAATCGTCTTTAACAAGATCTCTTGTGGTTGTTTCTCCATATATTAATAACAACAAGTTGAAAGAGTAAAATCGTCCGATACGCGCGGAAGACGTATGCGAAAAGACTCCGTGCTGCTCAACTTGTCTGGTAACAGGTATGAATTCAGCAAGACACGAACGATAAAGATAACTTTAGGGATTGAGGAAGGAGTCCCTATATTTATCCAGCGAGATGATCCACATCTTGGTGATATTTTCATCATTCAGGTCGTGAAAATGTAACCAAGATGTTTTAAAGAGGTCACGAGCATCAGCAATTTCTTAAGCATCTGAAAAAAGCTCATGAAGCTGCTGATGGTCGACTTTCTTGTAATATGTTTTGCCTCATGTCATCAATTACCTCAGAGAAGGTTATGTGATCGATTTCGTGAAGTCATATATTTTATAGGTAGATCAACCTGGTCAGCAGTCTCTCAATCCTCTGTAAAAAAGATTGGCATATTGGGTATAGTTGGTCGAATCTTCTTCATATCAAAAGAGTACTAATTTATTTTTGTTTACCCAGATTGCGCCATGGCATGCCAGGGTTTGATTGGCTTGACTCATGACAATGCAGCTTATTGGAAAGCTATGTTGCAATTTAAGCAATGCGCCCCAGTGTCTTACTTCGTTTCCGCAAATAGTCATTTTTTGACTTTGCCGAACGAGAATGCCGTCTTGTCAGCCCTCCATAGTTCTGGATTATTTCTTTCAGTTTCACTTATGGAATGTGCAACATGTTTCCAAATATTGCAAACTGATTGCAACATTCCCTTGATATGACGAAAGTTTGATTTCTCATGTTATTATATTATTTTGGGGATCACCTGGATAATGAAGATTTTGAATTTATCAAATATTACTTTATAAGCGCTTCAAAAAAAGAAAAAACAAAAGTTTAATTCTGAATTTCATTATTTACATAGTCAGAAAGAGTGACATGCTCCTTACACACTAGCTAATGTAACTTGGTCACTTCCGAGGCTCTCCATCGTTTTTATTCTTTATTCGAATTTGTGGATAATTTTTCCAAAAAAAAATTATGGGGCATAATACGTGACACTTAGTAAGTTCAGTTGGTGAATGTATGATCCGGAAACTTCCGATTAATTTCCTCACAGTAGCTACACACCTCAAAAATATAATACCCTTGATACATCTTTGACGACACTGTTGATAAGATTTAAATAATTAGCTCGAATAAGTACTTACGAGATTGATAAAGTCTGATCAAGTTCAGTTCGTGTTTGCATGATTCGAAAATTACCGATTCATTCTTAACGGTAGTTCAACAAGTCTTAAACATACACCCCCTAACCTATCTTTGACATAAGGTTTGTAAATACTTACTCGAGCTGATTAATCAGGTCTTACCGAGCTTATCGTCAAAGTTACATTAGGGGAAATATGCCTGAGAGTTGTTTAACTACCGCAAATAATTATTCGACTGTTTGCGAATCGCATAAACATAGACTGAAGTTTATCTAGCCTTAATGATTTCGTGAGCACTCATTCGAGGTAATTAATCGGGTCTTATCAATCGCGCCGTTGAAGCTGCGTTAGACGGAATACATCTAAGGGATGTCTAGCTACCGTAAAAGGAATAAATCGGTCTTATTAACCACGTCGTCAAGATGAGGCTGAGGCTAGTGTAGCTAAGGGTATATTAACTACCGTATAAAATAGTTAGTAGTTTTCGGATCACGCTAATACAAACTGGACTTCATTAGAACGCATCCAGTTCGTAAGTACCAATTTAAGATCACTAATCAGGTCTTATCAACCGCATCGTCAAATCTACATTAGGGGGAATATTTCTGAGGATTATTTAGCTACCGTAGAAAATTAAACGGTAGTTTGTAGATCATGCTAAAACAACTTGAACTTGATTAAACATCACCTAGTGCGAAAATACTTATTCAGCGTAAGTACTCAGGATGATTAGACGCGAACTTATCTGAACGTCGCGATTTGGATACAGTACTTGTTCGAGCTAGGAAGAAAAACGAGAACCCGTTCGAATCTTCGAAAGTTTGAGCGGGCCCAGCAGGGTTGTTTGTGTGAGGATGTCTGTCAAAGTACTGTTTTATATTGCGTTAAACATTATACGTGTACTATCGGCCAAGTGCCATCTTGGAACGTTAGAATAAAAACGTGCACATTGGTAAATCGAAACATTCCCACAATCTTAAAGCGTTTGGTTTACTGGTATTTTGCTGAACTCATTGCACTACAAGATGATATTCTAACTTTACCAGGAAACCACACCGACGTGGACATTATTTTGTAATTGCCTCGGGTGATGCTACGAATATTTTACTCAGGCAGATCAAGAAATTTCATAAAGTTACTCTAGAAAAATGTAGATTTCTTTAAATGTGTTATGTAAAAATATCCCCAATACACCAAAAGTCAAACGCAGATATGTGTCCATGTAGAATTGGCTTTCCGCAAATCTTAGAACATCATATAATTGCTCATTGAGTTTTTCAAGAAATCAGTAGGAAATCGTGAACTTAGCGCTGGAGGAGAAGTAGTGCTGACGATGGCTACTCTTCATGTGTGCATACTTCTGCACAAGCGGTTCACCTACATACAAATTTAAGGCTCTGTAAGCTCTGTAATTTTGCGATGACTTGAAGCCGAAAGTTCTACAACGAAAGTATTTCGTTTTTCGAAGTCAAAGAGAAACATAGCAGGCCCCAAATGTGCAACAGTGACTATTGTCGAAAACTTGTAGTTCCAGAAAATTTGGCACTTCTCATTACCGACAATTGCCTCTATTTTCTTGGGAGTGTTCGGCAAGGCAGGGTCATGATTAACACCATAGGAACGACAAAGATGGTAATAAAGCAGTTGTAGGTCCGCATTGTGTATGTGTAGGTAGGTCCCTCCCGCGTGAGCATATTAGTCGTAGATATCTTGTTCAAACCGACAGATTGGAAGACCAAATTTGTCGAAGAAGACGCTTGTATCTACTTCAAAGAGCCTCTTCTATTGCTTTTACGTCCTGAATGAGGCTTTCAGACATGCCTAGGTATAGAAAGGTCTTTCCAGCTCTAAGGTGTCCAAAAGCACTCCTGTCCGCAAGCTAAGGGTCGTCAAGAACGACAGCAAGTCGTCATCGCTTGAGCTGAGCCGCAGCAAACTTGTCTAATCCAAAATCCATACCAATTTTCCTTGTGTACCTTTCGACGATTATCAGAGCGTACTAAGATGCTCTGTTCCAGAAGCATAGATCTTCAAGTCATTTATATATAATACGTGAGTTTCCTTACGCCGCTGATTATTAGGTCCGCCGCAGAGGTACCCATGAGATTTGCGTAGTGCGAGAGATAGAGGCAAAAGTAGAATGCAAAAGAGAAGAGGGCTCATGGTGTCACCCTAGAAGACAATCCTTTCTGACTTCAACCCTTCGAAGGCACACATTTTTTAATATTTTAGGCTGAAATCGGAGAGAATACTCTCGAGATATTACTCTTCCAGAAAAAAAGTCCTTCAGTGGCCGCTGAAAAAAGGGTATTTATTCTGAAGAATGAAGTGACGACATTTCGACGAAAAATGACTTCCCTTTATTTCTCAAAAAACACGTTAATTTGGCAATTCTCATCGATTAACAATCAATACTTCAGTATGATCTTATATCCCAGTGGTAAAAACATTTTAAAAAATATATCTCCCCTCTTCAGTCTATTCGCCAACGCAATTATAGCAGAAATTGAGTGGACGGATTTTCACGCCTTTTACAATAGTGGTTGCGAAACATCGGAGAGCACCTCATGTGAACAGAATATGTGCGCTGAACGCTTGCCCAACCGCTGCAAGAACAAGCCAAAGACGAAGAATAGGATGCGATATTAAGACCAACCGCTGAAAACAAGCATTTCCTGAGAGATGACGGTGATTGCAATACAAGGAGGAACATTAACATCTAGATTCTTCCTGAGCCCCAAAATCTGGCTGAAATGGATTGAAAGACCAAAAGGCGCTTGCATCAACTGAACAAGAAGATGACCTAGACAGAACGAGTCCACTATTTAGTATTTTTTTGCGGTAAGGTATTATTATTATTTGCGGTAAGGGTCCGAAAGCTCGCTTATAAAATGAGGATCTAACATCTCACATTGAACAAGTCAAAGCTGCTGACCGTCAAGCGGCACATTGTTGACAAAATAAATAAGCAAAAAAAAAATGACAAAAAAAAATAATAACAAAAAAAAGATCTCTACATCTACCCTGAACGACAGAATTGTTCCGGCAATTGGACCTGTGTCAAAAGATATCTATGAACAACGTGGATAGAAAAGAGGCGTAACAGCTAACAGCGTCACTTCCCAGAGAATCGTCTTTCAGGGTGACATCATGAGCCCTATCTTTTTTTGCATCACACTTCTATCGCTACCTCTCGCACTACGCAATTCTTATGGGTACCACCGCAGCGGACCTAATAATCGCAAGCATAAGGTCACTTATATATTTTATATGGATGACTTGAAGATCTATGCTTCTGAGACACAGCATCTCAAGGATGCTCTCAAAATCGTCAAGGGGTACACACGGTAAATTTGTATGGACTTTGAATTGGACAAGTGTGCCAAGATTCATCTGAAGCGAGAACGACTTACTAGCGCTCGTGACAACCCTGAGCTCGCGAACAGGAATGCTATTAGACACCTTTGCGCTGATGAGACCTACCTATACCTAGGCATGCCAGAGATTCGCATTCAGGATATAACATCAGTGAAGGAGGCCCTTTAAAGCCGATACATACATATCTCCACAGACATAATGGGGCCCCAACAGTGCTTATTACCGTCTTTGTCGCTCTTATGGTGTTAACCGAGACCCTGCCGTGCCGAACTCTCCCAGAGAGATAGACTCAATTGTCGAAAACTCTTTTACAAAGAATGTTTCGAGGATATTCGGTTAAAATATTGTCCTAATCATCGGTGCCCTCGAAGGTGCGAAACCATTACTAGTTCGTAACCTGGGAGCCATACCACAAAAATTCCAAGGCATTTGCGAGATGGATTCAGAGAGCTGTCCTTTTGAAGTCACTCCGTGTCCTCAAGACACACGAGAGGTTCGCCGGCCCTTCATCACGATTCTATCGTACACAGTGGTCCTGAACCAGATTTGAGTTTTATGAAAATGTACCCACAAACAGTTTTTACCAGCATTTTCTGCATCATCTGTAGATTCAAAATCCACCAAGCTCAGAATCCTAGCTGCTCCTTTTCTCGAGATATTCACATCTTTATATTTCAGTTGATATAGTGTGAAAATATCACGAATAATGAGTGAAAGTGGGTTGAACCATTTTTTGTGATTGATTATTTACAACTTTTAATTCATTCAAAAATGTAAGTAGAATATCTATGAAGCGAATACTAGACATAAACCACGTTTAGAGTGACCTAGGACCTACGACGAGGACGGAGTGGTTATATGGTCCCATTTTTTTTACATTTTTGACGATTGAAAAAATTTTTTTTTGTAGTTTTTGTTTTTATGTTCTTTTACTTGTTTCTTCTATTATATTCTAGTGGGTTATATGAAATTATGAAATTATATTAAATTAAATAATATATTAATATTGAATATGGAGTCATGAGAGTTCAACAACTGTTCTGGAAAACTTAGGTAGATAAGATTCATCATTCATATCATTTATTTGACAGCGTGCCCAGGTCTTCAAAAATTCACGATGAATTGTCTCTCCAGCTTGCTCGAACCTAAATCCATAGCCATTATCATCATCTATATACTTCAAACCCTCTTCAATATGTGTAAGAATAACATGAATCTTCAATTTTTCAGAAATGTTATCGATGCTCTTTTTTACTGAAGATGACGATATCTGTGTTTTACAGATATGTATTATTCCTGAACTTCACATTCTCCAGGGTTTTGTGAATCACTTCTTTTGAAAGGACTTCGTTTCCCTCTCAACCCTAGAAAAAGCTTTATTGTGGCCGAAAAAATAGAAGCTTCTTGTGAAACATTATCATGGAGATTGTTTTGAAGGTAATGCATGTAGACAACTACTGAAGGAAGCTGATAAGTTTAAAGACCCTAAAATTTATAAAGATGTAGGTACTTATAAAATTGTACCTCATATCTCTGGCTATAAGGCAATGAATGAAATCGTAAATTCTTGTTTCGGTTTTGATAAAGTAGGTCCTCCATTAAACATATACATCAATAAATTGGATGTAGCTTTAAAGAGCATCGATAACGTTCCTGAAATATTGAAAATTCATGTTATTCTTACACATATCAAAGAGGGTTGGAAGTATATAGATAATGATAATGACCATGGATTTATGTCCGAACAAGATGGAGAGATGATTTATCGTGAATTTCTGAAGACCTAGGCACGCTATCAAATGAACAATATGAATGATGAATCTCATTTACCTCAATTTTTCAGATCAGTAGTTGAATTCTCATCACTTCGTATTTAGTATTAATATATTATTCAATTTTATAAAATTTTATATAACCCACTACAATATATAAGAAGAAACAAGTAAAGAAGCATAAGAACAAAAGCTACAAAAAAATAAAAAAATTATCAAAAATGTAAAAAATGGGACCCTATAACCACTACGTGCTCGTCGTTGGTCCTGGGTCGCTCTATATGTAGTTTGTGTACAGTATTCGCTCATAGATATTCTACTTACATTTCTAAATAAATGAAAAATTGTAAATAATCATCTGAAAAAATCGTTTTAACCCTCTTTCACTCATTATTCGTGATATTTTTACACTATAAAAACTAAAATACAAAAATGTGAATATCTCGAGAAAAGAAGCTGCTAGGATTTTGAGCTTAGTGGATTCTGAATCTACAGATGATGCAGAAAATCCTGTGAAAACCGTTCGTGGGTACATTTTCATAAAACTCAAACCTCACGGTTGTGAGGTGTGGCCATGGGTGTGATTCACCACGGTTCTACTGGGAGTCGGTGTCATTTTTGAGGATGGCAGGCATATATATAAGGGTGTGTCACGTATTTGATTTTAGTCTTCAGTCAGATCTCATGGAGAGAACATCCCAGGGTTTTCTTATGGGTTTTTACTCGTTGAAAAAGTTTGTTTTAATTGCCTTGAAAAGGCTGTTGAATGAACACCGACACGTTGCCAGTATTTTGTAAAATTTTTTTATTCATAGTAACTTAAAAAAAAAATAAAAATAAATACAAGAGAAAAAAAAGGAATGGGATTTGGAAGTTGCCTTCTTTTTCTTACCGCTGTTTCTTATGTTGGGTTTTTTAATTTGTGTGGAGACATTTAAGAGTATATTGTTCGACTTTGGTCCATAAATTTTTGGTTCCTTCAATTTTAAGAATTTTTTAGTTAAGTTCGTGATCTCGTCGAGTCGGGTATTGCAATATTTTTGTTGGATTTCTTGACAACTCAACAGTCTCTATTGCTAAAACTTTTAATTAAGAATGAATCTATCATGGATTGTATAATTTATTCACCCATTCCGCATGATAAAGAGCCTCTCATTTCTATACTTCGGAATTGCAGAAATAATGCCAATTGAATGTTTGTGCAATAATAAGGGAACTTTTTCCACTTACAGTCATTGATCTTCTGCCTTGAGACACAGTTTGACTCTGTAATAGTCGACAGACCAATGATATTGCAATCAGTATATCAGTTGCACAACAGCTTAAGTGAGAGAAGAATTCTTACGTGGGAGTTTTTTCTTAATCGATTTGACGCTTTATTTCTGGAAGCACAGATCAGCCTCGAGAGATCTGGAGACTTAACATGTATCCGTGGTGAGTTAGTTTGATCATATAATTGTATTTCACGCCTATTCTTCCGAAATTGAAATGTAGCCGCTTAAAGACTGATACGACAATGATGTTGCGAAGTCATGGCAAATGTATGCGTTGCATTTGAATTAAACTATCTTCACACTGAATCATTTCTATGTATGACAAGCTTCCAGTTTAGCGATTAAGATTATGATTGCGAACAAGCATATTGTCTCCTTGCAGAGCCAACTAAATATCATAGTATTACGTTAGCGGTTTCCTGTACTGTTCGCTTTAATTTGAATGCTCCATGACGAAACTCCTGTATACAAGAGAAACTATCTGCTACCATGTTCGCAACGTGGTGATGATTTATCGAAGAAATTCGAAGAAGCTTCAAATCCGTCCCAAAATAGACGTATCAGCTCTAACTAATTTTCTATAACTCGAAAAGAACACAGAAAAACTACCTATGAAAGGTTCTCGTGAAACAAGTGATCTCCCTTTAATCAAAAATAGTTAGAATTTTCTGAGCATCTCGAATTTTACTCATCGAGTTGAATTCCAATTTAATCAAAAATTTATTTAATTTTCAATTCTGCCGATTTCTAACTTCTTCAACCTGAGAGGTTATAAATGGTTATGAATAAACCTAAATATTAACATTGATGAGAGAGAAGGGAGAGGAGAGGCATTGTGTGGCGTGGCGAAGCAAGGTATGTCTTGACGTGAAGAAAATAGGTGAGAGAGGGAGGATACGCGCTTGGCGGGGTGCGGGGTAGGCGATATTGATATCGGGAGAGGCGGGGAGATTAGATGGGGAGAGAAGATGATATAAGAGGAAATAGGAATGCGCAATTTATTTCCACAGTACATAGAGATGCGCAGTACAATCAAGGGGTTCGGGTCGGTCAGGAATTTCAAAAATTCGATCTTTTTATTGCATTTTCTGAAAGTACAACATTTTAAAAATGTTGTGTTAAAATTTTATCGAAAGCGGAGCATTACTTACGAAGATACACGACTTCAACCAAAGTGCCGCGAGCGGTCTGTCGCTTTACCCAGTTTAACTTCGAACGCTAAGCGCATGTCCTGTTAAAATTTTATCGAATTTGGAAAATAACTTGCGAAGATACACGACTTCAACCGAATGTGCTCCAAGCGGTCTGTCGCTTCATCCAGTTCGAATTCGAACGCTAAGCTGTGCACACGTCGAGTTGTTTGCTTTCAACTTTGAACGCGTTTTTCTCGAAACAACGTTTTTGAAGTCGGTGCACATGATACCTCCAGAATGGCTCAACCGATCATTACCAAATTTTAATCACTTATTTTAAACATAATTTCGAAGTACTTGAACGACCGATATTTCTCGATATAACTGTAACTTTTTAAAATGTGTATTATTCGAACTGTAGAACATTTGTCAATGAGTAATAATACCTGTTTTCAAAAAAAATTTCTGCATAAATCGTTTTTTTTCGGCCTTGCGACTGACCCTAACCCCTTAAATGGTACTTAAGGCTGTGCAGTAAACTTCTACTATACAGTACACTTGTCTGCGCAGTGGAGTTCTACGACACTAAGGGGTGCGTGGTAGACTTATAGTACATAAGATTGCGCAGTGGATATCTACAGTACAGAGAGGATATGACTTTTTCGTGTGAGCAAAAAAGGAGTTACGAAATTTCGACTATTAAAGATGTTCACAATGATATGAAAATTGGACTAAAAAGTAGCATACGAGCGAGGAAATTTCGCAAATAAGTGAGAGAGATAATATCAAACTTCTAGAACCGACACCTTAAAAATTTTACGCAATTCTGATCTACAACCAGCATACCCAGCTTGAAAATCTTAAGCGTAGACGTTGATATACAATTTTTTTCACTTTTTCAGAAAATTCTGGATTACGTGTAGAGGTATTTTTTGGTCTTACGGTCTTCAAGTGAAATAGAAAAACGAAACTACTTGAAAGTTCGTTTATCAATTCTGACATTTTTGCCAAACACTGCAAGCCTTCTTGAAAGAATCTGAATAAACCTGAATGAAAAAGGCTCGCAGTGTTTGGCCGAAACGTCAGAATCAATAAACGAACTCCCAAGTAGTTTCATTTTTTCATTTGACTTGAAGACCGTGAGACCTAAAAAATACCTCCTTACATGTACATTGGCGGTCGAAGAGAGAATTGATTTGATTTCCATTAAGTCTGATAGTTAATTTGGGATTATGTATGGTGGCTTTAAGTGAAAATTGTGTATAACTTTCAAAGTCTTAGCTCGATAAGTTGACGAATAATTTTTTTTGTAACTTTTTTGATAGGTTTGGATCAAAATTAGGTTTTATTTTGAAAATTTTCTTCGTAGAACTCGGACAACATACTTTTTAAGTATTTAGACAATTTTCGTTCTCGCATGCTGGTTTCGACTTATATTTTTGTATGATTTAAAAAATCTCGACATCTAGAATTTCTCGAAGTTTTGGGAATTTCTTAATTTTAATCATCCGAAATGTAGATGTTGAGAAATTAAAAATTTGTAAATTTGGGTCATTTGAAAATTTGAAACATAAACATTAAAAGTTTAAAATTACGGCGTTTGTGAAATTAGTTGATTTCACATATTTATACTTCAAAATTGAGAATAGAAGATTATAAAATTTATTTTTGTAATTTCAAATTAACATTTTTTTTTTGATAAATTGTGATAAAGAATATAACATTTGTAATTACATGCAGTTTGAAAATTTTTCCCTCTTTTTCAAATTCAGAATTCAAAGTTTGAAAATCCAACTTTGGAATTTCAGAAACTTTGGAGGTTTTTAATATTCAAAAACCAAAGAACTTTGGGAATTTGAAGTTCAAAATTCAGAACTTCAAAAGTTTTTTGAATTCTGTGCATTTAAGAATTGGTATAATAAATTCCAAGTTTTGTTGGTAGGGAATTTGAAAATGATGCGTATTTAAGAGACCCAACATTTCGTTTTCGAATGAAATCAGAATTTCAAAATCATTTTCGTAGCATTATGTATTCACTTTTTCGTATCTTGAACAATTGAGAAGGTTGTTAAATAAATGTTATTTATTCGCTTATTATAATCTGAATTATAATTCTTCTAATCGATTTAGAAAAACTTGATGGAAGCGTATTGGGAGGAAATAAAAAGTGGAGAAATGCAAAAGAAAGAATAGAAAGGAATAGAATAATGTCACTCTGAAGACGCAACTGTGAATTTAAATAAGTGCATTTTTCAAAATAAATAAATGTTATATTACGTTTATAAATTATGGGTAAAAAAAGAATTTGGGTAAATTATGTGAACATTTTTTATTCATCTATTGAACAGATACATATTTTGACCGATTTCACATGAAATCTGTCTGAGAACACATTTTAGGCTATGTGAGCGTAACCTCAAAAGAATTCTTCACATTTTTTTAAACCAACTTTCGCTCACACGAAATGCAATATCGAGTTGAAAATTTCGAAAACTTGATAAAAAGCGCACAGAAACGTTTGCCTGATCCTAAATTTATATAATTAAAAAAAAGCAAGAAAAACAACTTTTTTTATAATTATAAAAATTTAGGACCAGACAAACGTTCCTTAGTGATTCTCATATAGTTTCCGAAACTATGTAAGTTCATATGTTTTGTGCACAGATTAGAAGAAATTAAATTAATCGAAAATACAGCATGTAAGTATGGAATTAAAAATAACTATGACAAAAAAATTGCAATTTCGAAACTTATATTCCAAAAGGAGGAATAGAAACCGTCTGAGTGCACATATTTTGTGGACAGATTAGAGAAAATTATATTAGTCGAAAATACAGCATATAAGTATGGAATTAAAAATAACCATGAGAGGTGTGTCTACTGCTCGAATTGAGAAGAATTGAAAAAGTGGAAAATATGTTCGCCTGCATAGAATTCAACACAAGTGGCAATCGTTGAGGAAATAGACAAGAATTGGTTTCGGAAATGAACCTATTATTTCGTTGGGCTCTTCATCCGATGGAAAAGCAGCACATTCAAAAAAATTTAATAATTCTCACTCTTTCTTTCAAATTTGAAAATATCAATTTTTCTCTATTCTTCTCTTCTTACCGGGAAGTCTTCGGGGTCCACTTCCATTCCTTCATTGGAACTGTTATCTAGTTGTTTATCGTTTGCTTCTTCTTCTTTTTCTTCTTCGTCCGTAGCAGCAACTTCATCTTCTTCTTCGAAATCATTTTCATCTTTTTCCGCTTCTTCCAAAGTCGGTCTTGCACATGGATTTTTGCAAGTTTGGCCATTACAATGTTTGCAAAACTGATTGCACTCAAGACCAGCCTTTTTACAGCTGCAGTATGCACTTTCGCAACCCTTTTTGCAATCACAAAATACCTGAAATTCACATTTAAAAAGGTGATTTCAGTACATAGGTTGATACAGACGTTAAAAAAGTACTCGAAAAAAGTAGCGTACTTACTTTTTCAAGCAATTCTTTTGGTGCTGGATCCGAGGTGTTCATAATTGGTAGCATCATTGTTGCTGTCATCTTCCATCTCCATTTTTTGGGATCGAGTGGATGATTGAGCCATTGTTGAATTTGATAGTATACGCGTTTAGCGTGTTCATGCAAGGCCGCTGCAGTTGGAGGAGGTGCAGCTAACGACAATTCTTTTTTACTTTGCGCAATCGACAATACAAAAATTTTATATCTTAATTCGCTAATTGACATTTTCTTGTTAGCAGCATTGGACAAGAATTTTTTTTGGCGCAAAGTAACAATTTTATCGGGAAATATGTCCACGTCAGCCGCTACGTGTTTTTCGCGACGACGATATTTTTCGTATGATTTTATTCCAATATTTTGGCTGTCGTCACCGTCGGAAACGAGTGTTGCTTTATTTAAATGTTTGACAATGTATTGGAGGTAAATTTTACAAAGATCTCCATACGTTTTACCGTAGAGCCAGACAATGCGGTGTAATAACCAACGCAAACTCCACACTTGGCGTGTCATTTGCGCATCCCCATGAAAGAGGACTGAAATTCTTTGGAACAACAGGTATTAATCTACAGAAACGACATTATTTTTACTTATATGTATACCACCCTTCGCGGCAGATAAATTTCGAATTCTGAAAGCATGGGACAGTGACGCGTTACTTGCATTTTTACCGACCATTGATGCCATTCCCTGTTGACCTTTTTCATACGCTAAGTGACAATTTATATCATCTCCCCCTATGATTCCAGTTGATAATGATGTGAGATGACGTCTATTCTCGAAGGGATTTCGTTTTTCGAGCCAATAAATAAGGTATTCAGTGTTGTATTCGTCTCTTGTGATTCTCCCTTTCGAGAGTTCAACGTGTTGTTCGCTAGACACAGATTTAATATTGCAATAGTCTTCTAAGCAATCTATGACATTGAACACCGAAGGCACAGCTAATAGGTATCGAGATATGATGCTAGCAGTGACTCCTCTACCGTGTTTCAAGTCAGTACCAAAAAAAATGATTCAAAGTTTGCTCGATAACCATATCGCTCCACACGTCAGACCAGGCCTTATCAGATCTGTGAATTGTGAAAAAACGTTTTTCGGTAAAGTTTTCAAATTCCTGAATGTCCATGCGCGCCTCCAGATTTACTATATCTTGAAGATAAATTTGGGCGCTTTTAGCATATGTGTAATGTCCGGTAGCGTGAAACAGTGGCAACATTCTTTCTACAGTTTGCAAGTGCAATTTCCAGGTTCCCAAATGCTCAGATTCAATGAACTGCAGTGCTACAACTACACTTTTGAAATACTGCACCCACAGTTTTGATGTTGGACCATTATTTCCAAGACATTTCAATTTCGTCTCAAATTCCAATGTCATTGCTTGAATTTCAGGTGTAGCATCACAATCGTGTATGAAAGGTTGGTTGGTATTCCAATCTTTGAGAAATGTTTGAATGAGTTTTTCGTGCTCTTCGCTTTTGTCCATTTTGCAAATGACAATGCCTGATGCAGTGACAGTTAAAATGTGAGCTCTTAATGATCTCGCAAAGGCATGTCTAGTCATCATTTTTTTTACTGATTCCGGAGCGTATGTTACAGACCACAAATCCTCCAATCCACTTCCGCTCATTATGTACCCGATCGATTCTGCTTTAATTTATGGGTTTCGGTCATTGAAAAATGCAAAGCAGTATTCAAGTTGTTACATTTGATGGTGGCAGTTTGATGAAGGGGAGACACGTAATGGGAGAAGGAAAGTGTTTTCAGCTTAGGACAAAACTTCCATGAAACCTTTCCAGGATGGGAATTTTGGAACTTTAGCGCATTTAGCCCATAAATATGTCATAAATGTTGGTGGCGTTGGTGGTGTATTTCCGATCTGTAAAGTACTGGTGGAATCGTATTTTATTTTTTTCCAAACCGCTAGAATTGAAAGTACCGCAAGGTACAGTCGGTATTGGTTTTTGTGACGCTAATACCGAAGCAGTTGGCATTGTTTTACATTTCTTTGATCCGTCTTTAAGTGCAACTTCCGACTTTGACGTATGAATAGAAATACCTCCCAAGCAGTGAAAGGTTTCACGACCATCTAGTGTTTGCACATTGTGATCCTTATTATCGAACACAAACTGGACAAAAGCATCATCTTCTACTTTAACTTTTGGAGGATCCATTATAAGTAATGCTTCATACAATTGAGTGCTGTAATATGAAGCACAAACCCCCAGTTTCGACAAAAGATTAATTATCAATTTTGAACCAGTTTTTCGATAGACGTAAGTCGATACTGCCAATTGCAAAATCGAG
>JAUMHM010000083.1:49053203-49071595 GCA_032362435.1 Melikaiella ostensackeni
AAAGTCGGAGAGTGCGGCGAGGGAAGTCTTCACTTCTGAGTGGAAAAGGAACCGAAATGTCAAATTTAAATTTAAAAGAATTGGGACCAGATACTGAGCCAGACCAAGCCAGACTCTGGCCTCTGCCATCAAAGCCAGATGTTGCTACTAGGGTAATAATTATAGATGGAAAATGCCCAATTCATATTGAAAAAAGACTTTTTGATTTCAAAAACTACATCCCAATTTTAAAAAAAGTACCAAAACTGTTTTAATATCAAATAAACTGAGTCACAACTAACATAACCTAGAATATCTGGCAGCTCGCATTCGTGGATGAGGCGTCCAAAACGCCGAGAGAGAGGATTACCGCCGCCTCGCATTCGTTGATATGGGGTCCAAGGAGCCGAAATAGAGGCACGAGTTCAGCGGAATTGCGCAGTTCCCCCTAACTTGTATACATCGTAGACATTCTTGGAACCGAGTCATGGCCATTAAGACCATACCCGATATAGGACATAAATCCAAAGTTGAGTGTACTTATATTTTATGCATTATTTTATTGTTATTTTTTAACTGACGTTTCATGTAAAAACAAAATATTTATTTTCTACCAAAAGAGATGAATTTTAAACCAACTGATCGAATTCTTTAACAAAAAAGATAAATCTGAAACCAAAAACAGTTGCATTTTGAACCAAAAAGTTGAATTTCAAGTCAAGAAGGTACATTTTTTAGAAGAAAGATGAATTTTTAACAAAATAATAAAATTTTCAACAAAATAGTTGAGCTTTCAACTACAATAATGAATTTTCAACAAGAAAATTAATTTTTAACAAAGAAGTTCAACTTTCATCCAAGTATTTGAAGTTTCCGCCAAAAAAGACTAATTCTCAACGAAAAATATAACAGTTTTTATATTTCAACCAAAAATGATTTTAAATTAAAAACAGTCGAATTTAATAAAACAAAAAAAATGAATTCTGAACAAAAAATGTGATAGTCGATATTTCAACCAAAAAAGAGTTTAATTTCAAATCAAAAACCGTTGAATTCAACCGAAAAAGACGAATTTTCAACAAAATAATTGAATCCTCAATCAAAACAGATTGATTTTTAACCAAACAGCCAAAAAGACGAATTCTCTAGAAAACAGTTGGATTTATTCTACCCGAAAATATGAATTTTCAACCAAAAAGTTAATTTACAACCAAATAGTTGAATTTCTACCAAAATAATAGAATTTTCAAAACAAAACGACGAATTTTCAACAAAACAGTTGAATTCTTAAACCAAAAAGACGATTTTCCTACAAAATAGATGAATTTTCAACCAAAAAATTAATTTTCAACGAAATAGTTAAATCTAATAAACCAATAAAAAGAATTTTTAACAAAGTAGTTCAGCTTTCAACCAAGTTGTTATATTTTCAATTAAGAAAATTAATTTTGTACTAAAAAACACGGATTTTTAAGAAAATAGTTAAATCTTCAAACAAATAGTGGAATTTCTAAACAAAAGATATGAATTCTGAATCAAAAATATAATACAAATAGCAGAATTTTGTATTTTAAAAAATAATAACTTTCAAAGAAAAATAGTTAGATTTTCATATTCGGTTCTGTTGGGTTTGGAATTCATCTCGTTTGGTTACAAAATTCTACTGTTTGGTTAAAAATTTAATTATTTTGTTGAAAATATAAAACTTTTTTGTTAAAAAGTCATATTTTTGTCAAAAATGAGACCACTTGTTTGTAAGTTGAACTACTTAGTTTTAAGATTCACCACATTGATTGAAAATTTAATTATTTGATTAAAAATTAACTTTTTTGTTGAAAATTCATATTTTTGGGTTGAAAATCCATGTTTTGTAGAAAATTTGTCTTTGGCTTGAAAATTCAACAGTTTGGTGAAGAATTAAACTATTTGGTTTAAAGTTAACTTTTTTGTTGAAAACTCATATTTTTGATAGAATCTTCAACTATTCAGTTAAAAATGAACTATTTTTTTGAAAATTTAACTGTTTGATAGTAAATTAACTTTATTGTTGAAAAATCATATTTTCGGGTTGAAAATTCAACTGTTTTGTAGAAAATTCGTCTTTTTTGCTTGGAAATTCAACATTTTGGGAGAGAATTAAATTATTTGATTGAAAATTAACACTTTAGTTTCGTTAAAAATTTCATTGATCATAAATTTCGAATTTTCAAAACTTTCAATGTGAAAGTTTCCAAATGAAACTTTCAACAGCACACTGCTATCGTTCAAGAATGCAATTTTACGGACCGTAATCCGATTTTACCACTTAAGACGTGGTGATTTTACAGTGGATTGTTATTTCACTATTAAAGTTTTCGCAGTTTTTTTCATAGTGAACATTCAAAAGTTTATCACCAAAAACACAAAAATCTAAGCATGAAATATTCACAAAAATTCTTGCTACGCTCCTGAAAGAAAGCACCACGTGATGAGTGACGTACTTCGCATTGATCGTTCTTTGAGTCACGATTGGTGCAAAATTCGGGGATAACTCTGGAAAAGTTAAACGTTCAGCCAATGATAATAATTTTCTCAACCAATCTCGTGACTTGAGGTTAATTCCTTCGTTTGGTTATCGTCTGTACGTCGGTGATATTCGGAGCACTTCGCGTTCTATATATCAAGAAAATTCCTGGCAAATTGCAATATTTTGGAAAGAATGTCTTCTTTCTTTATCTCTTAAATTTTGAAATGATTAGGAATCGATAAGCGAAGTTCATTAGGAAGAAAGGTGAATTAAATAGTAAGTTTCTTTCATATTAAAACAAATTTTGATATTTTGCGGAAGCAATCCATAGATTTGGTGAGATTTTTTTATTATTCCAATGGTGTCAGTATTAAAAAATAAACAATAACAGTAGTATAAACAATTAATTTAAATAGTTTAAGGAATACTTGTTACAGTATTAGAAATTAATTTGACAGCAATGGCAAATGATAGATTTTTTTCTGTACGACTGTAATCGTATAGAATTGAGCATTTGGGCATATATTTTAATTTGTATGATTTATCAATATTGAAATATTTTACTCAGAGTATTAATAATACAAAAAGCTGTTAATGCGGAGAATTGTTATTTGATGCCTAAGTTAATGACGTTATAATTCTTCTTTCGTATAGATTTATAACGTTTATGCCTTAAGCAGATACTGAGATGTTTTAAACGCACAAATTTAAGCAATGTAAGTATAGGAGGCTCGTATATCTTTTTGAAAAATATTTGTAAATAATACAATGGAGGAACTCTACGAAATAGTTTATTTAGCTCGGCCGACAAAGAAGCTTCTACTCGTATAAAAGTTTCATGAGATTAATTGGGAACCTAATTTTGCAATGAATAATTGCGTGGTAAGAAATTCAAAACACCCACACTTAAAAAAAGGTTTGTTCATAGGGAAATACACTTTATTTTCGTTATAATTATAAATTTATGTGTACTTTCTTATTTGGCATTCTGATTCAAACAATTCCTCATCAATTTGTAAACAAATTTATTTATTTATTTTAAAACTATAGCTGAGTGAAGGCATAACATTTAATACAGATTATGTACCTACTATTTTTATTTTGTAATATCGAAATAAAGAAAATTGTATGTTTCTTTTTCCATGAGTGAAGAGAGTGAGTATTTCTGTTTCAGAAATATTTTTTAAGTAATCATCAATTTCAAAAGGGAGAGTCAAGATGAAGTTTGCAGAGCATCTTTCTGCTCATATCACTCCCGAATGGAGGAAGCAATACATCAGCTATGAGGTAATAATTAATTATAATTAAATCAAAATTGTTAGATTTTTTAAAACTTGAGCCTCTTGAAAAATGTGTCACTAGTCGTTTTCTACAAGTGTTTGTTCACTTGTTTTCTGTTCTGTCTCCATCAGTTTTTTCTTTCATATTTTATTGCAAATAAAAATAATTTCAAATTTAAACTTTTTCAATTGGAGTTATTAATTACGTATTATCAAATTGAACATTTAAATTTAAAAAACACTAAAACTAAAAAATTTCAAATTAATACGTTTATAAAATATTTCAAATTAAAAGTTTCCTGATTGACTCAGTTTTAATTCAAGCATTCAAAATTGTACGGTATGAACTTTAAATCGTTAAAGATTAGACAATTCGAAATTAAAAGCCTTAAATTGAATAATTGTATACTGAAACTTAATAAAATAGACAATTTCAAATCAATAGCGTTTGAATTGAATTTTTAATTGTGAGCTTCCTTAAAGATTCTATACATTTATTTCAAACGGAAACTTTGTAGCAGAACAATTAAGCGGTTGGTTGCAAGAGCAGCCTACTTGCAGTTTTAGAATTTAATTGTTTTTCGTATGTTTTCCATGAAGTTATTTGCAAAACAAATGAGAAAAATGCATAATTTCGAGTGAAAACATTAAACATTCTGATATATTTTGAGTTTGAAGAATTTAAAATTGAATTTTTAAAATTTGAAATTAGTAACTTTTAATTAAAATCATTCTAAATTGAGTAATGTACAAATTGAAAGCATTCAAATTTGAATACTCCAGATTGAAGCATTCATAATTAGACAATTTCAAACTTTGACATTCTACATCTTTTACGAAAAATTAGTTCAACACTAGAAAACCATTTCGACAGAAAAAAAATAACTGCAAAAATATTGCTCTTTGTTTTGAACGGGGGACGATCGAGCATGGTTAGATAGTCGTACTTTAGGAACTGAATTGAAAATATATTATAAAGGAATATAAAATACGTTTTCTGTGAAAGTTTCAGACCCTCTAGCAGTATTAATTTACGAGGAATTCAGTTTTGAAAATGATTATTTTAGCATGTGTCTAATGGACGATACTTCGCGCCATCTCACATTTTAATATTCTATTACTATTAAAAAAAATCCTACGAATTAACAATTCAGGTGAATTCAGTGGAATTTAAATTAATTCAGAAGAATCTGAAGAATTCGCAAAAATTCAAGTGAATTTAAAAGAATCCAAAGAATGAACAGAAATTTAATTTAATTCAGATGAATTCAAGTAAATTCAGAAGAATTCAAGTGTCTTTGAAAGAATTCGAGTGAATTTACCCAGGGTGGCGAGCGATCGGGTAAAGTCTGGGAATTTGACAAATCTGGAAAAATCAGGGAATTTCGTTAGTAGTCGAGGAATATGAAAAAGTATACAACGACTGTCAAGACTGGAATGAAATTCGTGAAAAAAATTAATGTTTTTTGTCAATAACAAAGGTATGAACTCGATGCGAAAAAATTACTTATGGTAGTTTCACGAATTCAATATTAATTAATGTGTAACTAATTCAGATTTAGTGGAGAGAAATCATTTAAAATGTAGCAGGCATTAATTTAGTTCTGAGAATTCAAGTTTTCAGTTAAATACAACCGAACTCGTTCAATTCGAATTGAAAAAAGAATTGAATTGAATTGAATTTTCAGTTCAAGAGAATTCACTGATTTCTACAAAATGAAAAACCGGTGTACACTTGATTTTGGTAGTGGCTACCCCCTCGGTTTTTGAAGTTGCAAAGAAACTTTATTCTAATTTGATTGGTAATCATTTTATTTAATTTTGTTGATAGGAAATGAAGGCGATGCTTTATAGAGCAGTGGAAGAAGCACCATCAGCTGAAAGCGTTGAACCAGAAGTGATAACAAGACATTTTGCGTCCTTCGACGAAGTATTTTTCACCTTTTGTGATCAGGAACTCAAAAAAATTAACACATTTTACTCCGGTGAGTTTTTGTAAGAAAAATATTGTATAATTCGGATGTTATTTTCTCCTCACTCGCTTCTACTTACTCGATTTCCGTTATAATCTCATGCTTGCAAATTTTAATATTTCTTTCTTCTAGAGTGTACTCTCCCTCCCCCCTGCTTAATACATTTTAATTCGTAATGGGTATATTTCAATGTATAACAAAAAGTGTCATGATTAAATTTTGTATAGAGAAGTTGGCAGAGGCGACTCGCAAATATGCAGCACTGCAAAGCGAATTGAAAACCGCGTTGGAGGTGCAACAAGGCGGAGGAAAACACAAAGGAAAAACAAATGCAAAACCTCAGCTACCAACGAGAAAAATGCGGGAACTCAAGCTAGCGTTTTCAGAATTTTACTTGTCCCTCATCCTTCTGCAAAACTACCAAAACCTAAATTACACTGGTTTTCGCAAGATACTCAAAAAGCACGACAAGGTTAGTTTCTTACAATAAAATGAGAAAGAATTTATTGATAAGTGGTTGCTAAAAAACTGAGAGTATAAAATAGATATGGTAAAAATATTAGTTTTTGCATGATTTATTTGACTGTCTCTCCAGAATTTCCATATTGTTTTTCTTTTCATAGTATTGTTAATTAATAGGGTGAATTACAGGTCATAAAAGTTTAGAGGTCAGACTTCCTTACCATTTTTAAAATCCCTAATTAAAATTTGAAAAATAAAAAATATTAATTTACGATTCTTAGCTTCTCTCCGTCGATACTGGATCAAAATGGAGAATGGAATGCGTTGAAATAGCACACTTTTATACTTCGAAAGATATCGATAAACTTATTCAAGACACTGAGGCTTCAGTAACGAATGGACTCGAAGGTGGAGATCGTCAGCGTGCTATGAAAAGACTTAGAGTTCCGCCACTTGGTGAACATCAAAGTCCCTGGACTACTTTCAAAGTTGGATTATTTTCTGGCAGCTTCATTGTCCTTTTCGTTACGGTCATTCTTTCAGGTAGGTTTTTGTCTTCAATTTTAGATAAACGTAAGGTGATCGCTGGAAAGGGAAAGAACTGTTTTTGGGATTCTGCTGAAAAAATTTACCTTCATTCACTGTGCAAACACTTCAGTATTAGCACAGAAATAGGCGACTTTAAAATATGTATGCTTATGCTAAATATTGCTAAGGGTCTCAGCTAGAACATCCAACGATACCGAATGCTGACAATTGCATTAATGAATGATTATAAATAATTAAGACCTATTTTAGAAACGCGTATCATTTCCTATGGGTTAAAATATTTGAAGTGCCTGGTAGCATCACATTCTGGGGTTCCATCGCTCAGAAAATGTTAACTGAGTACTAAATTCATTATTTCATTACATAATTACATAAATCGACTGTTACGAACATTTTTTCTTTAGAAATTAGAATTTATTGTCTCAAAAAACGTTAAATTTGTATAATCAACTATAAAAAATCCTTTGTATCACATTTCGTTTGCTTATATAGTTAAGTGTATAACCTTTAGATTGACGTATTTAATGTCATAAATTACGTAAAATTTAAGCTCAATTGCGACTTTGAAAATTACCCGACTCACTGATAGCAGCTCTCCCCTATATTACTTAACATGTAAATTTTAATTTTAATGAAATTCTGTTGGAAAGAGAAAAGTTTGCAAGTTGTGATTATTGCACCTTTGAACTTGAAAGTAATGAATTTTAAATGATTTAATTTCTTATTCTAAATGCTTTGAATATTCAGAATTTTAAATGCTTTAATTTGCAGTTTAGTTTTGAATATTGTAAATAACGAATTTTTTATCTACGAAAATTTGAATTTTTCAATTTAGATGACCGGGAAAGAAATGTTTGCAAACCTGGAAATGACCGGAGACTTTTTGTTAGATGTTTATAGCCACCCTGGTTTAATGCAAAATAGCTATGTGATTTAATAGAAGCATTCAAATTAGAAGAAAACTAATGAAAGATTTTAATTTGTTTTCAGCAATTTTCCATGATGGTGGAGGAGAGAACTTGAAAATAGCTTTCCGCTTATATCGTGGACCATTGCTCATTATTCAGTTCCTTTTTCTCATTGGTGTCAACGTTTATGGCTGGAGATCATCCGGGGTTAATCATGTATTAATTTTCGAACTCGATCCTCGAAATCATCTCTCTGAACAACATCTAATGGAATTGGCAGCTGTACTTGGTGTCGTTTGGACACTTAGTATTTTAAGTTTCCTTTATAGTGCAAGCTTGAGTATACCACCTTATGTAAATCCTCTGGCCCTTGTCGGAATTATGATGGCGTTTCTTTTTAATCCATTCAGAATGTTTCGACATGAAGCTCGATTTTGGTTGCTACGTATTATGGTGGGTTATTAAGTTATGGATTAATTTAAAGTGCTATTATTATTACTACTGGCAAATTCTTATAAATATTTATTAACTTCAACATTTTTTACTTTTCAGTGGAGAGTAATAATTGCTCCTTTCGCCTTCGTGAACTTTGCCGATTTCTGGCTGGCAGATCAGCTAAATAGTCTTGTCACAGCCCTTCTAGACTTCCAGTTTTTAACTTGTTTTTACATAACGAACGGAAATTGGCTCGAAGCTGGAGATACGAAACAATGCACTTCTGGTTCCCTTATCATTAGACCCATAGTTAATTGTTTACCTGCCTGGTTTCGCTTTGCCCAATGTGTCCGCCGATATCGTGATTCAAAGGAAGCTTTTCCCCATCTCTGGAATGCTGGAAAATATTCTACCACATTTCTTGTCGTCGTAGCCACAACTTTACGATTATATCACGAAGGTAGGTTATCATTATTATAGTTTCCTGTATTAATATCATGCGATATGTGAATGCATTTTGTTAAATTCCTAAGAAGATATTGAATATGTGCAATTTAAATTGCAATCTCTTGGCTGATTTTATGCTCAAATTACATTAGAACGTAGGTGACATTCTAACTAAATTCTACCAATTTTTCCCTTTAAGGTTAAATTTGGTGAAACCTTGTACTTCCAGTAGATCTGTAGGAAAATTATTTAATAAATTATAATGGAGCCTTTACAGGATTTTACTAAATTTTTCTCTCTATTTTGCGCTTAAAGTTTAAGAGAAATTTTAAAACAATTTTGTCAATATATCATCAATAATCTGTTGATATGCATGTTCAAAATGAAACAAAAAACATTGAAAAATTTTCATTATTCTTCGATTTGCCATAAAGAAGACTAGAATATTCTTATATATTGTACAATATCTCATAAAAGTTCGTCAGTTGAGAATGATTTAGAAGATGCTGGAAAATTGTAGAATATTCTAAAATTCGGGAATTCTTATAAAATTATACAGCGTTCTGAAGTATTCCATAATACTCTGTAATATTCCACAGCATTTTGTAAGCGCAGTAAAAATATTGGATATCATTATTGGACAATCAAATATTCTATATGAATCTTGAATACGTATTCCGTAAAATTCGGAAAAGCTTCAGAATATTTTGGAAGTTTCCAGCAAATTCTACAATAATTAATTCTGTTCAAATATTATAAGAAGATTTGGAGCATTTTTCGAAGCTTCTAGAGGATTTCAAATACTCGAAAATGTTTTAGAATGTTCTAAAAAATTATAGAATTTTCCAAAAATGCATGCACCTTTCAAATTCTAATTCTAATATGCCTATCCAAAATCTGAAATACTTAAAAAAAAACCCTTTAAAACATTTAGGAATGTTCAAGAAGTTTTGGAAACTTAAAGAGCACTCGCATATTGTCATCCTGTGAACATTTGAAATGCTTCTGAAACATTGCAAATAGTACAGAACATTTTGAAGGATATATTCTGGGGCTTAAAAAGATTGACGTTATTCGAATGTTTATAGAAAGATTCTGCAATATTCTAGATTATTCCGGAGTATTCTAGAAAGTCTGGGAAGATACCTAAATGTATGGCTTTCAAAATTTTCAAATCATTGTGAAATGTCTTTATATTAAATATGGTTATTATATTATATTGAAGAATATTCTGAAAGATTCTGGAAGATTGCAAAATTGATAGCTCAAATATTTGAAAATGTTATGGAATCTTGGCAGATGTTCTAGATCTAGAATATATTAGAAAAAATGGAAAGTTTTAGAAAAAAAAATGGTGGGCTTGAAAAGAACTACAATCGTTAAGAAATGTTTTTTGATGAGCGAGAATTATCTAAAATATTCCAAGACATTCTGGATAATACAGGATGGCTCTGAATGATTTGCAAAATATTCATAAATTGATATTTTGCAAATATTTGAAACCTCTGTGGAATATTCGCGAATGTAGTGGTCGCATTTTTACCAATTTAAAGATTACATGCTTTTGGTCGATTTAAATAAATTAAAATAGTTACATTTGCCATATTATTTTTATTTTTATACTATTCACAGTGATTTTTACGCTATATTTTATGTCACATTGAATAAAATTTGCGTAATTATTTCATTTTAGAGAATTATGAAAATCAGTGGGAGAGCCCGTGGCTTTGGTTTTGGATTGGGAGTTGCGTTTTGAATTCCATTTACTCATACACTTGGGATATTAAAATGGATTGGGGTCTTCTTGATAGCAATGCTGGAGAAAATAGATTTTTGCGAGAAGAAGTTGTTTATTCTGCTGCTGTAAGTATTTTATTACAAATTAGTGTTGTTAACATCATTATAATAATTATTTTTTAAAATAAATATTTTAATGCAAACGTTATTTTCAGAGTTTCTATTACTTCGCTATAATAGAAGACTTCATTATTCGATTTTCATGGGTTGCAACTTACATCCTTCACGACTACTTTAATGTATCGAATGACTTATTAATGTCAGTCGTGGCGCCACTTGAAGTTTTCAGGTAAGCTATTCATTCATAGTGGCCACGGGATGGAAAACCGGGAAAATAACGGGAAACGACTAGGGATGTGAGTCAATGAAACGTTTCATTGAAACATTGAAAACTTCACGAAACAATGGAACGTTTCATTAGACCAAAGTTGCAGAAATGTTCGAAAGTTTCACAATATGCTTGTGCACACATGTCAGGTTGAAGTTAAGTCATTTAATGGGCGTCGTGTTGATACGTAATTGAATATTTATATTAATTTATTTTAATATTTATGTTACATTATATTAATATTAGTATTAATATTGATATCATACTAATATTAATCTATATTAATACAGGATTTATTGTTTGAATTTAATACTTAATAGCATTTTTTATATATTTTAAGTTTCCCGTCTTAATATTTGAAACTTTGGGAACTTTTAAACGTTTCCAAACTTTAATGAAACTTTTCATTTAGCCGAAGTTTCATGAAAATGTACAACACTAGAAACGACATATAATTGATTTTCTGACCGGGAATTTTGGAATTTCTTAGTTTTAGTAGAAAAATTATCCAATCACTTCAAGTGACGCTTGATATCATATAAAGTGAGATTGTAAGAGTTCATTTTGGGATTCTTTTAAATGGCTAAGATTTTAATTTTTAAGTCTAAATACTTGAAGCCCACCAGTGAGTCAGTTTCACTTTTGGAAGAATTTAAAATTCAATACTTTTAGATTAAAATATACAAAATTCTTTTGTTTTAAATTTTAATTTCTTAAAAATGTGTAATTTAGAAATCAGGGCTTTAATAGTTGAAAAAATTCCATTCATAAGGTTCAAAATTGGATAATTTTAGATCGAAACTTTAGAAGGTAGGTAATTTTAAATCGATGGTGTTCAAAATTCACCAATAATATTGTTATTTGAACCCTTCTAGTTCAAAAGAACATTTCAAGACTTCACGGTTTGATGGCTTCAGTATGGATTAATTAGAAGAATAGACACGTTAAAAATAGAAGAACATTCACTTGAAAGTGTTGAATAATTTTAGATTGAAACGTGCAAAATTGTTTACTTTTAAGATTAAATTTTTCCAAGTTGCAAAATTAAAAATGAAAGCCCTCTAATACTTTTTCTCAGAACGATTAAAATTGAATAACTTCAGATTACAATTTTTAAAATTGGACAGTTTTAAATTAGGAGCACTTTAAATTGAAATAAATGTTAACGGGAATATTATTATACATTTGTATAATTTCCAATTGAAATCTTTCATAGTTGAATAATTTTAAATTTAAAACGCAAAAAATTTTATAATTTCATATTAATATTTTATAAGTTGTACAATTTGACACTAGTAGAGTGTGAAATTGTATAATATTAAATTTATTCTTTCAAAATTATCAAATTTTATTTCAAATTGGAAGGTACAAATTAAATTTAAAGCCTTCAAAAAAAGAACAATTTTTAGACAGGAAAATTCAACATTTTTTCATTCAAACCTAAATCGTTCAAAATTGTGAAATTTAAAAATTAAATTCTGATAATACTTTAAGGACTGTAAATTCGCTACATTTAAAATTGAATAGATTAAGATTGACATTTCGAGAATTATCCAATTTCTACTCAAAAGCGCTTCAAGTTATAAACTTTTTATTGGAATCATTAAAAACAGGTTCAAAATTGTAAAATTCCCAATTGCAAGCCCTAATAGTTAAATAATTAAATTGAAAACGTTCAAAATAGGATAATTTTGGATTAAAGATTTATAAAGGAGAAAATTTCAATTGATGAATCTTGTATCATTTTAAATTGAAAGTCTTCAACGTTGAACATTTTTTAAAAATGTTTTAAGTTTGAATAAACTCGGTTTGAATTTGCTCAATTATGAATGTTCCATTTTCAATTTTGAATGATCCAAATTTAGAATTGTTGTGTATTATATTCGTTAATTTATAGATTCTTTTTTCGATACTTCGAATTATAAATTGTTTAGTTTTGAAGGTTTTAATTCGAAAATGCAAATCAGTTTTCTTTATTATGGTCTAAACTCTAAAGTTATTCACCAGAAAAATGTCATATATTATTAATATTCCTAATAATTATCTCTTCTCTTCTCTAGGCGTTTCATATGGAACTTTTTCCGGTTGGAGAACGAACACCTGAATAATTGCGGTAAGTTCAGAGCTGTAAGAGACATTTCGATCGCACCAATAGAGAGTTCCGATCAGACGCAAATTTTGCGCATGATGGACGATGAAAACGGAGTTGTTAACCGCGGCAAACGTAAAGGTGGTGGTAATAAAAAGGGCAACCAAAAAGAGGAAAAACGTATGTTACTTAAAGACGAAACAATCGACATCGACGTATCAAATGCTAGTTGAAGAACAAATCACACTTAGTCAATTGAACACTAGTGAACATTTTTTATCATTATGCCTTATCGTTTTTCGCTCAGTATTGCGCTGACTTGCTCCAAATTTTGAAATTCAAAACATCACAGTGCCTTCTTAAAATCTATACTTATCGAAATTACTTTTTTACTATTATTGTTCGTTATAGCTCGTTATGTAAAAATAATACTATATTGTTTATTCGAAAATCATGTTCCTAAAAATAATATTTTGAGCGCGTTCGAAGCAGATTGAAATCTAAATCAGTTTTCAAAAGTCCGCGAATTATATATATTTTTATTTTTAGGAACAAGATATCTATGTTATTGGTAGTATTTGTATAAATATTTGTTTTATGTTGCCCAGCGTGATTGTGAAAAAAAAGTTAGAGATTAGAAGATTGCGTCGCAAAAATATTTGCAAGAGAACGAAACCATTTTTTTTTGTTTTGGTTAAATGAATCAGACCAGCGAAAGTAGAACATTAGTATTTAGTTGATGGTTATTAGTATTCGTGATATATTTCGTGATTTTTCAGGCATTTTGTCTCTAATTACTTTGCAATCCCATGAAACTGGTAGTTCATTGCTTGTTATTTTTTGTAATTCAAAAATAGTTTCTCTTACTTTTACTGAGATGAATCTTGATTGATTTATTTTCATGGTAACATTACCAAAGATGAATTTTAAACTGAGGAATAGCGACAGAAAAAGTCATTAATAATTTACTGTCTACAAATTAATCGTACACATCAAATGTCTTAGATGCCTGCTAAGCGAATAAAACAAATTACATTTATTGGTGGCATTGGTAGACAATTTACAGATATGTAATTGATGATACATTCCAGTAGATATTTTGACTGATTTAATTTTGCAGTGAGTGTATTCATAAATTGAAACTAAATCTTGCAGTTTCCTAACTTTTTCTTCTATTTTAACTTAATTGAAATTAATTATCTTTTTCTCTTAGTAAGTTTTTATTCCAGTAAAACTCAAATGCACAAATATTTCATGCTTATCAATTTTTTTTCATTAATCTTTAAAGTTCTTAAGGCAATGTACAATCTACATCGATTTTTCAAATGAAACTTTAAATAATTGTGTGCCCGATGACTTAATTCTTATTTGATATCCTTAAAAAAAATGAATTTGGCATATTAGTGCAGAATTAAAATACTTTCATAGAGTGTGATTTTGAAATCATTTATAAATTTTTTTTATTTCTAATTTAATACTTGTTTAGCCTGTAAGAATCTTGAAACGTCTATTGTTAGTTTATTTATTGTACGCACTGAAAATCGTTACGTGCCAAATACGGGATTGCCTTTGTCAAAAGACTAAATATAGTATTATATTTTTCTCTACAAATTCTTCCCACTTACTTCGGCAAGTGTACTAATATCTAATTAATTTTTATCTATCAAGTATGTACTGTAAATTCTATTTTTTTATGGAATATGAAAGCTACGAAAGCGATTTTGTACGACAAAAATGACCATACCGAAGATTTATACCAACTCCTGCGGGGTGATTTTTTGACCGATTGGCATAGAATTTGTAGATCATGAAAAAATATCTATCATTTGGATAGAAAATTATCGTATGTAGTTTGTGATAATTTTTAATATAAACTAAGTTTTTTCAATGTTCATTGAGTTCAATTCTCAGATCCTTTTAACAGATATTCGAGTAGCGATACCGAAAATGTGATAGTTTTGTACCTTTACTAATGTCCTCTTTTTTGAAAACTTGGAGTATAATTTTATTTTCAGAACAAATGTAAAAATAGTGCTAATCAATACAGAATTATTAATAAAGAACATTTATGCACTATCATTTTTTAAATTTAAGCCGCTCGGATTTTCTCAGTACCAACTTTATTTTTGTAACATAACTCAGTTGCGTGAAGAAGATAATAAACTTCATATAAAGTGGGAGATTCATATATCGTAACTGTTTTAAGTTTTGATTTTGAAATTGTTATTGATTTTGTGTCATATAATAAATAAAAGATTCATATTTACATTTGGACTTCGAACCGAATTGTAGATTTTAGCTTGCAAATATAATGATGTACGATGTATTTGAGTGTGAACTCTTTATGAGTGTAAATTAATTTTATGCGTAAAAAGGTATAGCTTTGTGATTTTATTTAAATATATTTTCGAAGATAAAGTTATACATGTGTATAAAGTGGATCAAAAGTTATTCTCATATTGATTTATTTATCTTCAAGATTTCTGTTACCGACATTTGCCGATAACTAGAGCATTCAAGACTCAAGAGTTCGTTTCTGTGCTAAAAAATTATTGATTATGATGGTGTAATATTCAATAAATGTTTAGCACAGAAACGAACCCATAAAGGCCCTACATGTTGGTAAATGTGGGTAACAGGAATTTTGAAATTAGGGACAACCCAGCCAATCTGTTCAAGATTTTATACATTGGGACAAAAATAGTCACCGAAAATCAAAAACCCACAAAAAGCATTGGAGGTTACATTGTTTACAAAAAAAGGTTATTTATTAGTTCTTGACTCAAACAAATGATATCGAACATGAAAAAATCTGGCCGGGGTTACCTAATTGAGATATGTTGAAAGAACTGCTATAAATAAGGAAATACGTGAAAATATTAAACAAAAATTATAGGTCACAAGTAGTTCGAGAGTGAATTTATGTATCCCAGTCAAAACCAATCTAATATTTTTCTTGTATTTTTACAAATATTTGATGATAAGTTTGGTCCATATTTCACAAAATGAACTTGTTTTCTAGAGACGAAATATGTAGATTGGATTTTCTTTTAAGCTAACGAGATATGAGTCTCTATTTTTAGAATTACGCTTTGGGACAATCTTCAAAGATAACAATGTTGATTTAACATCGTTACATATTTCGTTTCACATAATTTTATCTAGAATCACTTTTTTCAAATGGTCGAAGATCTCAAAAGATTAAATAAAATTGAGAGACTAAATCACTAAGAACTTTATGGAACACTGTTATTATGTTTTAAGTAATTTTAAAGTATATATTTAATTCTCGAAGTACAATTTTTTTAGTAAACTTTAAAATTTTGTAAGCAAACTTTTTAATTTTGTACGCAAACTTTAAAATTTTTTACCACATTTGCATTATCATAAACTTTTGTCATATTAAATAGGTAAGTAAAAAATGTATTTCCTTAATACCAGCGAAACAATATGAGTGCGTTTTGTATTTTAATGAATAAATTGGAAAAATTCTTTATTGATTCTAAGATTTTGAAGACACATTTCGAAAAATATTACTTTTGCTTCCTAAATACAATTTTATAATTGACCTCAAATAAAAAAATTGTTTGAAGAAAATATTTGAGAGTCTTCCGTGAGCCCCGCATGTTTACATAATTCAACTTTGATTGAACGTTACAATTAACTTTTTGCAAGAATTCCTGTTTCTCTTATTTTCTGTTCCCTGAAGTACATTTTGACAAAATTTATGTCCTATATGGATTTTGAAAAGAAAGAAAAATTTAATAAAGGAAAATGTATCGTTAACAGATTTTGTAAGTGAGATGAAAATACATGAGTAGATTTGATTATGGTAATCCTATAGTTAGTAGTTACAATTTAGGAAATATCCAAACTTTCTAAATTAAAAATATACCATCAAAACTTAGAATATGATTAATTTGAAATTATAATATTAAAGCTGAAAATTAAAAAAATTAAAAATAAACTTTAAAGCATACCCTTAACGCGTAAATATAATTAAATTATGAATGTCTGAATTAAAAGAAATATACTATGTAAAAATAAATCGAGCTAGGAATAAGCATGAAATTTGAAAAAGAAAATTTAAATGGTGGCTTAGAAAGCTTCCAAGATTCGAGGTCTTCAAATGTTTAAGGTTCCAGATTTTTCGACCTTTGAATTAATTTAAAATCTTAAAATTTCTGAAATTAGAAAAGCTTTGAAATTTAAAGACACCCATTTAAATAAAGAAAATTTCTATGTTTCACAATTTGAGGACCCTCCAGTTTTAAAGCTTCCAACGTTGAATAATATTAAAGCCTACTTTAATACCATTTAGATATGCCTTCGAGTTTTGTAGCATTTAAATGTTTAAATTCTAGGATTTCTATGTTTCGAAATTTGGAAAGCTTCGAATGATTTTTTGTTTGTTTTCAAATTAGAAAAAAATGCAGGCTAAATCTAGTGGACTCGTTCTGTAACTATTACACAATAAAAATTTAACAATGTTTTATAACAGTTGTTACATTTAGATGGCGGAGCTGTTCTGTAACAAGAAAGTAGGATCACTTTTACGTAAAATTGCTACAACTGACTTACGTAATTTTTCCAGAACTATGAGTAGAAACTGTTTTGTAACAGGTACATAGCGTATTTCTGCCGTCCAAGATAAAAAGATGCGTGATTTTAATTTACGGTTTAGTATATAGAATTATATGTGAGCTGTTGAAAATGTTTGGGATTTTACAACACTTTTCCAATACGAGTGCAAGGCAGAATTACAATACCGGTATTGGAAGGTAAAATTAAAAATAATAAAAAAATAAAATAAATAAAAATACCATACAAGTATTGCAGTTTCACGTGACAATACCGGTTTGTAATTTTGCCTTACACTCAATTTATCCCGTCTAGTGAAACATGCACAACTTATAGATCTTAAGTAATAATGTCTAGTAAAAAAGTTTTAAATACTTTCTTATAAAATACAAAACAGAGTAGAGAAGATTGCTTATTTCGCGAGAATTCCATAATACTACATATATTGCGTTTCTAATAGTAAATTTATGTTAAATTTCTAAAAAACATCACATTCCTCATTGTACTAACAGCAAAATTCCCAGACATAACCTATACTAATTCCAATACGAATGAACGAAAAATACTTTTTGACTACCAGATAGTCATAATTATGCTCTTAACATTTACACAATAGTTTCTGACTTCTTTAAATTCAATTAAATATGATTATTGAACTTTTCATTGACGCGACAAAATCATGCTTAGGTTTGGCAACTAAACGGAAGTTAGAAGCAATTTGGCTTCATTTTATGTGTGTTGTGATGTTGGTACCTCTATTGGCATTCAAAATATTGAATGAGTTGGTTTCCCACCAAATTGGCGTCCTCATGCAACGTTGCCAAATTACACACCACTTCAAAATTAATTATTATATATTAATCGGTGGGGGGTTATCAGTTTATTAATTTTCATTATTTTTAGAAAGACCCTTCTACACCTTCATAATTTTGTCGGATTAAATATAATGGATTTTCAAATAGAAATCTCCGATTTATATGGTTATACTAGGTTAGGTCCGTAAGACAGTGTTTATTCAAAAGCTTATATTTTCTACACAAGGTGGTAAAGAAATCTTA
>JAUMHM010000083.1:49072742-49098787 GCA_032362435.1 Melikaiella ostensackeni
CAGCGCTGCATCGACGCAGAAGGAGCCTATTTTGAAAGTTTTTAAAGAATTGTAACGATTGGCTCAATAAATTTTTTAAAATCGACTCAGTCCTATTACTTTCAGGACAAACCCTGTATGCGTATGATACATGTTCCCAAGAGTCCCAACTAGAACATTCGATAACACAGAATTTTTAAGGATGCATACATAAATAAGTATAAATAATATTCTTATAAGGGTCGGTTGGCCCACACTGATTAGAAAACAGTGCATTGAGCAATTTTCGCGTAACAACTATTTAATAATAATGATAACAGTTAGGCTGCAATCGCTATGTAAAATTATGACTCATTTTGGAAATCGCATCTCATTTCCTAGAGCTTAAAAACGCATGAAAAGCCAGGTGTATTAGCATCACATTCTTACTTTTCATCACACAGGAAACAAATACTGAGTACTACGTTTATGATTTAATAACATTTTCAAATAAATCAACTGTCTTGAACACTTTTTCTTGTAATTCCATGAGGAATAAGTTTGTTCATACATTTGTTGCAAAATAAAATTCACGCTCAAATACGACTCCGAAAATTATCCTATCCGCTTACAGCTACTCTCCTCTATCAGTTTTTTGCAGGTGAATCAACTGGTAATATGTGTGCTGTCCAACGAAAAAACGTGGTAGGTGACATTTTCTGAACAGACTATTTTCTGGCATATGTGTACGCGAAAATCACTTCTATGGCAGATATCATTTACTAGGATTTGCGGTTGGACAGCACACATATTATCAGTCGATTGACCTGAAAAAAACTAATAGGGGAGAGTAGTTATCAGCGGGTCGGACAATCTTCAAAGTCATAATTAAGATAATAATTGTGTATTGTTTAAATCTCAGGACATAAGTTTTCTTTTTTCAGCAAAATTAACTATAAATATACGATGACGTTCTTCTGTGATATTTAGTAGTTAGACAACAATCGTATATTACTCAAACCATTTTATTAAAAAAAATGTATGAATGGACCATTTTTCAGGTTGTAAGTTTCGCCTCGTTTCGTTTTGCATTGGATCTTGCACACTTGAAGTAGATTCTGCTGGAAAATTAAACCTGTTTGTTGAAATTGTAGAAATTAGGCATTACTTCATTAATATTACTTTAAACAATACACAATGTTAAATAATTGCAGAGTATCACAAAAAAAGCATTTCCAGCATATTAGCAGTTGATTCAACTAACGAAAATAAATCTGTCAACCAAAGAATTACCAAATTATGCATTTGGCTCCTTTTTCAGGTACTGGTATATATCTTGATAATGGTTGATCCAACTAACATGAACTGTGTTTCGTTTGAAAGGTATGATCTTCCACTTTCCGACTATATACTGTCTGTGTCAATCGGATAAAAATTTTTGGGTTACAGGCGATGAAGGTAGAAAAATGTGGATTTCCCGACCTTATTTGAAAGTCACTCACTTTCAGTTGTCCCATTTTTTCGAATTTCATCGCCAGTTAACCGATGTTATCTGCTTCATGTTCATATATTATCATTCAAGGAGATAAAAAAGCGCATTTAGGAATATACTAACTTTTCCACCAGAAAGAATTTACGAATTATATGTTTATTGCTTTGTTTGTATTGTATTTGTGTGCAGATGATTCAACTTCATTTGAACTATTTTGTTGACGACATTAAAATATGTAGTCGAAGCTATTTTGAAGTTTTTGTAATGAACTCTTCTATTTTGTTATTAGATTGAATGAACTTTGTGGAATCCATCAACACCTTAACTAAATAAAAGTTGAAAAATGTTATATGAAAAAAAGAAAATACTGAATTTATTTAGTTTATTTTCCTGTTTATCATAAAATTCCAATTCTACTGTCGGAAATCAAAATATGATATGAAGAACCTTCAATTTAGAGTTGATCTTCATGACTTTGAATAAATGATTTAACGTTGCGTATTCTCTTCAGGCATATTTTTCTCTTCTGAAGAGAGAAGTAGCTAAAGTCATTTCGTCAACAGAAATCGCAGGACCCCATAAAATTCTAAAAAAATTGAGAATATTCATGAGTATCTTATCAATATCCAGAAAATTACATTTATATATAGTCTTGAAGATCAACTCTAAATTCTTTACTAGTTAGACTTCTGACAGAGTAATTTGAATTTTATGATAAATGAAAGAATAAAATATTTTCTAAAATTTCAATGTTATTTTTCATGGCAAATAATTATTTAATTCCATTTATATGATCCTCACAAACATGTTTTGAACGAAGTTGACTCATCTGTACATGAACACGTTATCCAGGCAGCAATTAACTTCTTACTCGATCAAAAACACGAAGAACATAACACCGAGGTGAAATAATAAATCATTTAGTCAAACGTTTCAAACATGAAGGAGAACACTATTCCAATTCCTTGCAAAATTCTGCGTAATATTTCATGGACCAATAAGCATAGCGGAAAGTCGACAACGATAAAGATATCGAAATTGCGAGTTTTTTGTAACATCCATTTTTAAGAAAAGGAAACTTTAAATCTTGTGAACGTGAAAATATAAATAATCCATTTTAAAAATATTGGAATATAATAAAAAGGCCAAATTATTCCAAATATTCCACAAAAGTTAATAAAAATTTCAAGAGGTTTCAAAGAATTTGAAAGGAATTCAAAAAATTTCAAAAGATTTCAAAAAATTTAAAAATGTTTCAAAGGATGTCTAGAAATTTCAAGACATTTCATAAAATTTTCAAAAACTTCAGGGATTTCAAGATATATCAAAATATTTCCAGAGATTTAAAAAATTTTATATTTATTTAGACCATTTCTGTTTGAATAAAAAAATAAAACCTATATTGAAACTTAAAAAATTTTATTATTATGACCTTTTTAAAATATCTATTTTGTTTATAATAATAATTGTATTTTGAAGTTTGAATGTATATAAAAGGAGACTTTAATTCAAATATGAATCCATTCACTATTGTTTTACACAATTTTTTCGATTTATTTGAAACTTACAATTTAAAAAATTTACACAATTTTTTTCGATTTATTTGAAAATGTTATAAAATCATAAAAGTAGTACTCACATTCTTTTTTCACAATTTTTTTATTGTCAAGCAAACATTTTTGAAGCGAAACTTCTTTTATTATATAATTTATAATTCTGTAACCACACTTAGTAAATAAACCAGAGTTGAAGTTTTTATAAGCATAATAAAACTTATTCATCCAGAGAATCATGACACGATGTTTTTGGAAACGAGCGTTGTCAAAAGTTTATCCAAGAGTGAATTAGCGTAATCGAGAAAGCTGACGTTTGAGCATTCATTTCGTTGATATCTCTATATGTGGACGTCCACAGTAAAAGGGCATTTCGTTGCCACATTTTGAGCCAAGAAATTCCCTATGATAGCTACAGAGCGTGTCATGCATACCTCGAGCACCTAGGACACATACTATCAGGTTTTCCAACTCACGCGGGAACGACGTACATCCAAAAGCACAATGTGGCACGCAGAGTGCTGTATTACCATCTTCGTAACTTCGAGAAACGAATCATGTTCGTCATCGAATTTTTGACACCAGTCGACAAGAACATCGCAGCCAAGCAGAATGAAAAGAAAGAGAGGTATAGAGAACTTATGAGGAAGTTGCAACGGTTGCACCCAGAATATTAAGATGAAAGCTACATAGCATGTCATGCATACCTCGAGCACCTAGGACACATAATATCAGGTTTTCCAACTCACGCGGGAATAACATACATCCAAAAGCACAATGCGGCACGCAGAGTGATTTATTACCATCTCCGTAACTTCGAGAAACGAATCATGTTCGTCATCGAATTTTTGACACCATCCGACAAGAACATCACAGCCGAGCAGAATGAAAAGAAAGAGAGGTATAAAGAACTTATGAGGGAGTTGCAACGGTTGCACCCAGAATATTCCGATGATAGCTACAGAGCGTGTAATGCATACTTCGAACACCTAGGACATATACTATCAGGTTTTCCAACTCACGCGGGAACAACGTACATCCAAAAGCACAATGCGGCACGCAGAGTGCTTTATTACCATCTCCGTAACTTCGAGAAACGAATTATGTTCGTCATCGAATTTTTGACACCAGCCGACAAGAACATCACAGCCAAGCAGAATGAAAAGGAAGAGAGGTACAAAGAACTTATGAGGAAGTTGCTACTCTAGTAGGGTAGAACCGAGACCGCAAGCATTTTAGTTTCATTTATGGGGCATTATTTCTGAACTGCCCCAACTTTTAAAGTCATATTGCCGATTGCCTGAAAATTTTCGAAGTTCGTTTGCCTATACGATAGTAGTTTACCCACCAATTCATAGACTTTTACTACTCATCCTCCCCGAACTACAGAGGGTGAATTCATCCCCCGGGGAAAACGGGTATTTTCAAATGGTCATAACTTCCTTTCTACAAATGCGAATTGAATTTTCTATGAGTGATTTATAAAACGTTTTTCATGTGCTTTCATTCTATGAAATCCATTGTTTTCAATTTTCCAATTTTTATAAGCAAATTACCATGTAAAATGTTTATCCAACATTCTCTATTCTTCGGATACTTTTGATTTTTTTCGAAACATTTTTAAACGAGAGCTTGACTTTTTTCGGATAAAAATGTTGATCAACATTATGGGACTGACAATAGTTATGCGGTTATGTGAAGATATCCAAGCGATACCCTCCCTTGCGCGCTCGGGCAGGTCGGCCATTCCAGCCGATGCACCAACCGGCGCTGTTTCATTCAAATTCAATTGTTTGAAAAATACTTTTCATTGGTACAGGAAGTTTCCAAAAATTAAGTTTAGCGGTTCTCAATGCATCAAAAATTTCTTTATGTAGTTATAAACAAGTTAGGGAACAAAAGTATTTTTTAAGAAGGCGTTCACAAATTACGTACAATTTTTTCGACCCTTTTTACCCCTCGCCCCTCCGTAACGTTTTTTTCGACGTTTTGCTGTATATTTTCACCATTACCGCAACATAATCTGACTTGTGAAAGGCTAACATCAATTATTAATTGTTGAAACTATTTATATAAACAAATTATCACTTTATAGAATTCGTCCTTTCTCTGAATTAAACTTGGTCTCGTGTATAGTCGAAAAACAAAAGACATTGACATACATAGATTTTCGTTTGTTTCTCATATTGTACCAAAAAACAAAAGGCAATCACATAGATTGTCATTTGTTTCTTGGCCTCAAGCAAAACGTTATACTGCGTTACTCTGACTTCAGTCTCTTGAAAGGTAAGAGCAGCGAACGTGTAGTGCTTAGAATTTTTCTGTGACTTTTCTATGATTTCTGGCGTTTCGTTTTTGTTCCTTAGTATATGTTTAGAAATTGTTCATTGATCTGTTCTTTAAAATTTTTTCATTTAGTTGAGGTTATAAGTACGTTTTTAATTGTCTTCTCAAATCGCTGCTTTCGAAGCAAAGTGAGATTCCTAAAGACCTTCAATGGTCATCTCGCGCTGACGATGTCTTCGAAACAAAGTTTTCGCAGCCTATGTGCAAATCCTTTTCGTAAGGAAATACATGGAAAAGGAACTGATTTGAGGCCTCTAATGCAAAATCAGCAAGTAGCGTTTCCTGGTTTGTCGAAAGGCATTAAAATATGTAGTGCTTATAGAGAAGAAAGTAGAAATCTCAATTCACAGCTATCCAGTGTTATAGAAGAGCCTGGTAATAATGTAAAGGGAGAGATGAAAAAGAACTCAGATTTTTGCTTGCTCATGAGAAATGAAGAGGAAGGATGCAATGATGAAAATCACTCAGTGGGTCTCGAAGTCCTGAATAAAATAAAAGAAAAATTAGAGCAGAAGGGCACTGCATCTTCAGAAAATATTTGTCTACTCAAGCTCACGCCTAAGTTTTGGAGTCGCAGACAAGTAATGCGAGAATTCGGTGCATCAGAACGTAAAGCCAGAAAAGCACAAGACTTAGTTGCCAAAAGTGGAGTTTTAACATTCCCGGAAGCTAAGCGAGGAAAAAAATTGGCAGAAGAAATTGAAAATTTGGTAAGGAATTCCTACGAAGATGAAGAGAATAGTCAACTGATGCCAGGTAAGAAAGACTTCATATATGTCAAAAAACTAGACGGTACTCGTGAGCAAATACAGGAGAAACTGATTCTGTGCAATCTGTCAGAATTATATGCCAGATTTGTAATCCAACACGAAAATGTGAAGATCGGACTTTCAAAATTCGCACAACTAAGACCAAAGCACTGTGTTTCAGCTGGAGCAGGTGGAACTCGCAATGTTTGTGTCTGCGTTCATCATGAAAACGTAAAGTTAATGTTAAATGCGATTGATATCAAACATTTAACTAAGAGGATTGACAGACAATTATCAGATTACCACGACTGCCTGGAAGAAGTCATGTGCAGTGAATAGTTTCGACACAGTGACATATCAAGTTTGGCAGCAAACTGATAGAAGCACTTTGAAGACCGATATAGCAGACACTGATACTTTTGTGGAAGAACTCTAAACTAAACTTGAAAACCTAAAGCCTCACGCATTTTGTGCGAAACCACAAGGTTTGTTTCTAAAGCACCTTAAAGTTGTACTAAAATAAGGAGAGCTCTTAATCTTGCTTGACTTTGCTGAAAATTATGCTTTAGTCATTCAAAATGCTGCACAAACTTTCCATTGGAATAATAATCAAGCAACCATATTTACAGTAGTTATTTATTACAAAGAAGGAAACAAACTAGAGCATTTTAGCATGGCAATCATCTCGGATAGTTTAAGTCATGACACTGTAGCTGTATATACATTTCAAAAGCGCATCACTGAATACCTCAAGAAGAAATTCAGCGTTGTCAACAAAATTTGTTATGTGACAGACGGAGCTGCGTAGCATTTCAAAAATAAATATGCCTTTAGCAATCTTTTGAATCATAGAAAAGATTTGGAATTTCTGCAGAAACACATTTTCAAGCAACTGCACGTGGGAAAGGTCCAGGTGACGGGATCGGTGGAAATTTGAAAAGACTTGCGGCAAAAGGAAGTTTGCAGCGCTCAGCACAGAATCAAATCCTAACTGCGATGGAGTTATTCGAAAGGGCTAAGAATCATTTAAAGATAAAAGTTATTATCTTCAGTTCGAAAGTAGGTCACATAGAGATGACCGAAAAACTAGAAACTAGATTCCCTGAAGCAATTACAATTCCCGGCACCTTAAAATACCACGCATTCATTCCAAACGAAAACGGACAATTGCAACTGAAAGAAACTTCATTAGCAACAGAACATGATCTGCTTCCGAAGACAGTCATAGAGCCTCAAGTTCAGAGAAGCAAACAATGCACGAAAAAAGGCGAACTAAATACATTATGATGAATTTGGTGCAACTTCGCTTGAAAAACATACATACAGCCAAATCTCCAATAGATTTCACAGAATAAAAAGGCATAAGGAGCCCTCCATAAACCACTCATAGAAAATTTGATTCGCATTTGTAGAAAGGAAGTTATGTACATTTGAAAATACCCGTTTTGCCTGGGGGATGAAAATTTCACCCCCTGTAGTTCGGAAAGAGATGGTAGTAAAAGTCTATGAATTGGTAGGTAAACTACTTTTATATAGGCGAACAAACTCTAGAAATTTTAAGGCAATCGGAAAACATGACTCTTAAAGTTGGGGCAGTTCGGAAATAATGCCTCATATCTTGTTTAACGCCGACAGATTGAATACCAAATCTGTCGAAGAGGACGTTTGTATCTACTTCAGAGAGCCTCCTTCACTGATGTCATCTTCTGAATGCAACTCTCAGATACGCCGAGGCGCGCCATATAAAATATATGAGTGACCTTATGTACGCGATTATTGGGCATGCCGCAGAGGTTCCCTCAAGAATTACGGAGTGCGAGAGATAGTGGCAAAAGTCACGCGATGTTTTTCAAATGAGATAGCAAATCTGGTTTTCTGGTAATCAATCCAGGCCATCAAGAGATTGCGATTGTAGGATGCAGCGTCTCTGCAGATGCTTCTGTCGATTACCAGATTCTCCCGATAGCCTGATACGCCTCTTTTTGATCCACGTTGTTCGTAAATATGTTCCCACACAGGTCCAATTGTCCGAACAATTCTGTCGTTCAGGATAGCTGTGAGGATACCATACAGCGTGTTCAGACATTTTATTGGCCTATAGTTCCTTGGGTTGGACAAGCCGCCTTTCTCCGGCAGGAGTACAGTGCGTCCCTACACCAGCCATCGCGGAATGCGTGTCTTCGACTTTAAATATGAGGTGAAGATTTGGGCCAGATGTTAAAGTATAGAAGTGACCTTCTTTCATCAGAAGTTCTTCATACCATCTGGTCCGGCAGAGGAGAAGTTCTTCGTGCTCCTCAGTGCTTTTCTCGCCTCTTCGGCAGTGATTGGTGGGAATTTCTCCTCGGTCGCTATGAGGTTGTCGCATAGTTCCTTCGAAACGGATAATGTTCTCAGAGTCTTCAGTCAATGGGTGACAAACTTCGTCAATCTTCTCCCAAAAAGTCTCGACCTCCTCGGACTTGCTTTTAACAGAAGCAGGGGGATCGCTAAAGAAGCGCGATGGGTCAGCTAGGAACTGTTCATTTATCGTAATTCATACATTCTTCTCCTGTGTTCTCATTCCTGCGTCAGATAACAACCATATTTTGTCAAGAATGTGCTATTTGATGGTCAGCAACTTCGAATTGTTTGATGTGTGATGGTGGATTCTCAGTTCATGAGTGAACTTTTAGACCCTTAGCGTAAAAGGCTTGACAGATGTTATGTAGTCGACCACATGCTGAATACGGGACGCGTTGTGTCTAGCTCAGACAATCTTCTTGTTCAGATGATGCAAGCGCATTTTGGTCCTTTGATCCACCGTCGGCTTTACCCTTTCATTTGAATCGGCCACAGCGCTTGCCGTAACATAAAGAGGTCGTACACCTCCAAGAGATCCTCAAGAAGAACGGCATCCACTTCAGCGAGATCTTGGGGCATAGGAGGAACCTGGATCTTAATGTTCCTTCTAGTCATGAAATCGCCGTCTTTATCTCAGGGAATGCCTGTTTTCCACAGTTGGTCTTAATATATCTTCTTCTTCGTCTGCAACTTGTTTTCGTAATGGTTGAGGAAGCGTACCACGCATGTATCCGTCCGCCTAAAACATCCATCGTCCCACCCGCCTGTCATCGTGTTTCCATCAAAATAATTTAAAGCACCCCGAACTCTGGGACGGTCGGCGTTGTTTGCCGACCCACTGTCGGGTGGTCTGTGTGGACGATCATTTTGAGCCTCATTCACAATTGCATTTGGTGTTGTCATAGTTATTTCGACGAGCAGCTAGAAAAAAGGTTCGTCCACACTTTGCCTTAAATATCCAAAATTCTCGAACCCTCGCGGATTTTTACGTGTATCCTCAATCATATTCAGTTGTTCTTTGTCCAGTTATCACGAGAAGCCTTTAGGGTTTTTGGTGCAAACAAAGTGTTCTACATTGTATATATCAAAAATCCAAAACGATTTTATGAGGATCGAATTTATATTCATGTGATTCCAGGTTAGGACTCATGGGTCCAGGGGATGAGGTGATTCATACTTTTAGTATAGATATGCGTTTTACTTTCAGCTGGGAGTGTCCTTAAATTAAGACCATCTTGCATGCGGGGCTGTACAAGGCTGGAAAAAACCAAACGCAGTAAATGCAGTTCAGAACAATCCAACGCGCAGAGCACCCAACAATGGGTCGGCAAACACTGCCGATCACCCTAGAATTCGAAGTGCTGAAAATAATTTTAATGGAAACACGATGATGGACCAGCGAGACGATAGATGTTTTAGGTGGACCGATCGTTTCAAGGATGACGACCTTAATTGCTACAATGCCAACATTATCCTTGATTGCAGAGATTACATGGTGCGCCTGCACACTCTGTGGTGCCAGAAACATCCAGAGCTTTCGCTCGCTACGAAACAGGCGTTGCGAAACTGCATCGACAACCTCTTGCAAACAGGATATGTACACAAAACGCTTATCTAACTGCTGCAAGAAAATGTCGCATACGAAGGAGGGGAAGCGACATTTAGACCCACCGCGAAAAGCAGGCATTTCCTGAGCGACGATAGCGATTTAAGGACAAGGAGAAACATTAACATCCAGGTTCCTCCTAAACCCCAAAATCTGGCTGAAATTGATGCCGTCCTTCGCGAGGACCTCTTACAGGCGTCTGACCTCTGGACCATTACCTCTTCACTTTATGACGCGGCGAGACTTTTTTCGCCGATTCAAATCGAGGGGTAAAGCCGGCGATGGATCAAAAGACCAAGAGGCGCTTGCATCAAACGAACAGGGAGATTGGCTGGGCTGGGCAGAACGCATCCCGTATTCAGTGTGTGATTGACTACATAACATCTGGTAAGCCTTTCACGGTAAAAGTACAAAAGTTCTCTCACGAACTAAAGGACTACCAGCATACACTGAACAAGTCAATTATATGAATGACCTGAAGATCTACGCTTCTGGAGCAGAGCAGTGTGTGCATGTGTGCATGCTCTGAGAATTGTCGAGGTGTACTCACGAGAAAGTGGTACGGACTTTGGATTGGACAAGTGTGCCAGGTTTCATCTAAAGTGAGGCCGATTTGCTGGCGTTCTGTACCTAGACGTGCCTGAGAGCCGCATTTAGGACGTCACATCAGTGAAGCAGGCTCCCGGAAGCAGATACAAGCGTCTTCTTCGACAGATTCGGTCTTTCAATCTGCCGGGGATGAGCAAGATATATGCAACTAACATGCTTGCCATCCGGGTTCTACTCTATTCGTTGTAGGCGGTTCCATTTGCGAAGCACGAGCATACGGCCCCCGATATCGCAACGTGTAAGATCATGCATATGCAGAAGAGCTTGAATATCGACTCGCCCGTTCCGCGTTTGTACATTCCACGCCGTAAAGAGGGGTGCGGACATTCAAATCTCCAATGTCGTTGTAACTGAATTATCCTGGCTAGAACTCGTATCGTTGCAAATGAAAGGTTGACTCCAGGCAATAATCGGAAATCACGAGATAATTGGCAGAAAAGCGTTCCTTTACAAGCAGACGACCGAGACCCTTGGCCTGGCTCTTAACATCATAAGTGAGGAAAGTGCATCACTCCATCTAGATTTCTCACTTCTCAATACAAGGTTGAAGAAAACAGAGGTCAGAAACTTCCTTGAACTGTTCCTTGGAAAAAAATGCATGGATACTTTTAGAGGAATGTAAAATATCAGTCTTTGTTAATGGATTCAACATTTGCTTTCTTCAAACCTCACTTTGCGTCAAGAAGTTCTCAGCGATAGGGGCAGAGCATGTCATCTACCCAACAATTGTCCAATTGTACATTTGCTTATCAAATTTGTTATAAACAATTCGTAATTGATGTAGATCGTATTTAAATATTAAAGTAACAATGTTTGACTTCCATTGTCGTTCAAAAATTGTGGGTCTAATATATTTAAATATCGCTTATGACGAAAATATAACTTTTGTTCATTAACTCGCTTATAACAATTTGAAAAATGTTTTTGTATAAGTAATACTGCGAAACGTCATTTCCAATGAGCTTCTCTCTCAATTAAGACCATTCTCGGTTAAATAATAAGTTTTTGACTACACTCAGAGACAAAGATGTTTTGAATGAAAAACCATCGTCCTCTTGCCTGTTTTATTGTTAACCACGAGAGTGTATTTTTGACATTAACATGATTATTCAGCTTTAAGAGTAGATTAAATTTGTTGCAAACAGATACTGCTTGCTGCAAAAGTATTCCTTTCGATACAAATGAAAATATCGAATTTAAGAGGATACTTCATTTGTGCCGAGAAACATCCTTTTCACACAAGAGAATATTTCCCTCAATGTGAATGATAACTCCAACTGTTAAAAAGGCATGAAACTTGGTATATGTGTTCTTTATGACATCGAAGAAGGTTTGAGGTTAGAGAGACGAAACAAATTATTTTCCTTTCCTTTTTTTTTATTAAGTGGGGTTTCCTGAGTTTTCTAAATCCAGGAAGAAGTCTGAAAGAACTCAAAAATTAACAAAATGGCGGTTGATTTTCTAAAAATGAATTTTTGTTGGTCTTTTTCGAGAAATAATCGTAGTATTCCTTTTTGACTACTAAACAACCTGTAAGAATCCAGTAGCTAATAATCTCACGTGGAGAAAACATTATTGACATTGTTTTTCTTTGTATTTTCAACTTAAAGAAAAAATTTCTGAGATAAAGAATGTAATTTTAATGCAAACCCATGTGAAGTACCCCATGGAGATTCTCATTTAAAAAAATATTTTTATGCATATAGAAGCTTTCCTTTGGGATTAAAACCTTCGCCTGAAATATTTAATTTAAAGTTATTTGAAAATTTCAGATTGAGTCAAAAAAATGTCGTGTCAAGTTGGCTTTTTGGGCCCGCAAGTTTGAGCGCGCCTGAGGCGCGCGATTCGGTCGTCGCGCTGTGCGTTCTGAAACATGTGGAACTCACGATCCGCGCTCAGTGTTATATGTTCTTTATTTAGGAATTACTTTTGTTTTTAATTTTAAATGAAAGAAGAAATTCATTTATTTATGGCTCTATCGGCCTTGATGAATACATTCTCATCATAGTATTCGCGCTTCGCGCTCGATTTTCTGCGCTACCGTTTAATATATATATATATATATATATATATATATATATGAAAATAAATAGTTGAAAGGACGATTAAAGAATTATCCTAATGATTTACGATTGATCTTATGAAGGAATGTTTGACGGCAATTTTATTTGACTTTTTAAAAGCACAAATTCTACTCTTCTGATTTTTTTCTTATCTCGCGTCGTTTGGCTTAAAAATTAAAAATAAAATATTCCAATATCATTTTCCATACTTAAAAAACAAACTATGCCTTCTACCAAAAAATGTTTGGAAAAAAGCTCATGGGTCTTTGTGAAAGCAACAAATTTGATATCACAATTTTTTTTCGTAGCTCCCGTTATTTAACTCAAAGTTTGAATTTTCGATTTTTTGAAAAAAATCAAGAATTTCTTATGACAATCTTGTAGGGTTTTCAAAAAGCAACGTTTTTTTCCTTGCCTTCTTTATATCGTGCATTGTTTGGCTTAAAATTTTCATTTTCTTTTTTTTTTTGAATTTGAAAATGCTATAAATCTCATAATTTTTTTTATCGAAAAAAGTCATGTGGATAAATTGTTCGAAGTTTTTAGCACTACGAATGGTTGTACACATAATTTTAAAATATTAAAAAAATGGTCTCAAAAATTTTGAAAATGCTCTAACTTCTTGAATTTTCATTCAAAATGGCTTGCTGACGAACTAGATCTTAAGTTTTCGACACTAAAAGAGTGTACCAAAGGCCAATTCGAAATATTCATTCTTTCAAAAGTTATCGTGTTCACAGGCAGACATACATACAGACATACAGACATATAGACAGGCAGACACATTCGTGAAAACCTGTTTTTTGAGGTTCAGGGGGTCTCAAAACGTAGACATTTGACAAAAATGGGGGGGGGGGGTCAAATTTTACAAGAATCTAGTACCTTCTTTGATGAGAATTATAAAAAATCCACTTTCCAGCAAAACTATACGAGATGCGAAGAAAATGTGAAGATGCAAAATTATTCATTACAAAAAGATCCACAAATCCGCTCGACACTATTCTTTTCATGAGATGCATAGTTTTTTTTTAATCATGAAAAATCTTATTGAAAATAAAAAATTCTCCTTTCCAGTAAAACTGTACGAAATGCGAAAAAAATAGTCAGAAGCAAAATTGTTCATCTCAAAAAGATCCATAAATCGTTTCTGAACTATTTTTTGATAAGACGCATAGTTTTTGTTGTAATCATGAAAAATGTTATTTTAAAAAATGTTATTTTTGGAAAAACGGCACAAGATACAATAAAATGTTTAGTGTTCAAGTTATTCACTCGAAAAAGTTCTAAAAAGAAATGCTATTAGGAATAAGAAATTTGAAATCATGGAAAAATGATACAAGATAAAATAAAATGTTTAACGGCAAAATGTTTCACCTAAAACCGAAGTCCCGTTACTTAATTAGCCCTTACCTTTGTCGATTCGAAAATTTGAAAAATAATCAGGAACCCAGCCGAGACATTCGTTCCATTTCTTTACTGATAGTTAAACAAAACGATTTCGATCCAATCATTTATGTAATTTCAGGAATTATCCGATTTCGTCCAAATCTAGAGATAGCAGTTCAAAGTTTAGCAAGAAATTATTCTTATTTATCAATAACGAGATGGAACGAAAGCTAAAAACATAATTAATTGAACAGGTTAGCGTACAAAAATTAATATAGCATAATTTTAAAAGAAGGAAGTTCAACATAATATAGAAGATTTCGCGTTTTTGACATACACTGGAACCTCGATTTATTGTCTTCTTAGAATGTCTGCCAGCTCGCATCCGGTGACGAGGGGTCGAAGCCGCCGAGAGAGAGGATTGCCGCCGGCCACGCATTCGTCGATGGTGAGGTCCGGGGGGCCGAGAGAGAGGCGCCGGAGCTCAGCGAAGTTACGCAGTTCCCTCTGAGTGTCTAAATTGTAGAAATTCTTGGAACAGCCTCATGGTCATAGCAGACAACACCCAAGACTCAAACTAAATCGAGGTTCTAGTGGACTTCAATCGGGTGCGTAACACGAAACACGTGATGAGAATGTATTTGTTAAAGTCGAAGGAACTTCAACAAAAGAGAAATCAAAATTACCAAATTGCAATTATACAATTTTTATCCAAGATCCTCACTTAAGTCTTCTTGATCAGTTTTAACAGATGATTCCTTTTTACCATTCGCAAACCAGAAATCTTTAACTTTCAATTTTAACTTAACTTTTTTTAACTTTTAATTTCAAAAGGTCTCTGCACAAACATGGGAGAAAAACATAGAACTAATGCGTAGAGTGAGGTAAATGCATTATCGGGCGCGTAGCACGAGATCCGACAGACGCGAGCCCTAGGCGCGCGTAAAACTTGCGAGACTCGCGCGCATTGCGTGATGAGAATGTGCTCACGCAGCAGGCAGACTTTTTCAAATTTGTTTGTTTCTGCCATAAGACACAGAATGGCAGTTTATGTCAGGTTAACCTTTGATTGATAAATATGTTAAAATTTCCATAACAATAAATTTAAATTTGTAATGAAATTAATTAATTAATAATTGGAAACTGATATTTTGGAAATAAACACACTGTTGAAAATGTTATGAATTCTAATACACGTTATTACATTAAGTGTATTTGAAAATTAATACATTTGTAAATTAAAATGAACTTTATACACATTTATAATAAACTTAATTACTATGTATACGAAAATTAATATATTTGCATATGAAAACTAAAATAATACTCATGTGTATTAAACCTAAGCGCTACAGCGCATGCGTCGCGTAACGCTGACGATCCTGACGTCATGTCAGCTGATGCCAGCCACCAAGCAAGTGTCGCATCTGGTCGCATCACAATTAAATATTCGTGATTACTGAATAGTAAATGTTATTTAAATAGTGAGTTACGAGTCGCCAGATTATTTATTCAAGGTAATCAAGGTTAGTTGTACATATTTATTTGTAAATATTCCAAAGAAACTTTAAACTTCATGTGAATAAAATTTCTTTTATTTTTTTCAGGATGACTTTGCAGATGAGGATACTGCAAAAAATACTGTCTCCATCTACCCATCCCTTATAATACGAGGTACATTTAATTTTGACACTGTAAGATTTTTAAAGCATTCTATAATAATTTGTTATTTTTCATCGCCTGCTTTTTTATAGGAAAATCATTGTATGATGAAGATGCTATATGCACAGTTGTGCTAGAAAATAATACTTTGATGTTCTGTAAATCTGTATTAGAAGGATTCTTGATCACATTCATTTCTTATTACATATGTGTATGGATACAAGTATCCTAATGAAACGGAATCTACATTGGAATTTATACAGAGGTAAGATACATATTCCTTATGTCCAAATTATCCTATTAAAAAACTAAATTCAGAACAAACTAAAGTGCAGTCTTCGTTTTCGAAAAATAGATCTATGATTCTCTAAATTATACCTAAATTAAATCTATGCCCTTATCTTTATATGAATAATATAGGTCTTTAAATTATAATTACTTTGCATCTTCTCAGAATATTGATATTGTGGACATTCTCTGATAACGTATATGAACTTTGATAGATGAAAATTCTATATTTTGTGATTGAAAAATAAAATTTCTGTGTAATTTAATTTGTTTCAGAATAATAATGAAAAACAGTGCAATGACAGGCGGATAAAGAGGACGAGTAAAAAGAAAAGCAAAATCATTTCATTCCACTGTGTTCAACTTCGCAGAACAACTAAACCGATTAACAAATTTATTTGAAATATAATTTACACACACACACACATATTGGTGAATAAATGTTTTTGAAAATTAATGTTTAGTATAATTTTAAAACTATACCCAAAAATACATTAATTATAATTAATATACATGTGTATTGAATTAAATAGACAAGTGTATTAAATTTTAGATGTGTATTTGAACTTTCAAACTTAGTGGTATCTTAAATTCAATATATTATGTATCTGAAAAAAAACTTCCAATACATGTGCATTAGCTTAATACAGCAATTTCTAACAGTGTATATTTGATGTTTTACATATATTCCTCAATTTTCTTTTTGAGTTAGTAAGTTTTTTATTTTTTTATAATATAAAATACTTGGATGCAGAAGAAGGCTTTAACATTTTTGGCTTTTGATCTAAGTTTCAGTTGAAATAATTAAAACGCGAAAATCTATTACAACTACAATTTATTAAATTGAAGCAGGAGTGTAGTCTTTAACCTTCTTAGTATATTACATTGAAAATTCAGAATTATTTCAGATATTATAAAAGTCGTATGACTTTCCCCCTTTTGTATCTTTCAAAACTGTACATTTAAAGACCCTACTTGTTGAACGGTTTTCAGCTCGAAACTTTCAAAATTAAATTATTTCAAATTTTTGCTTTATATTTAAAGCTTTCAAAATTGTAACGTTTGAAAATAATTATATTTTATAGTCAAAAAGAAATAGAAACAATGCTTTGCTAAATGATTAATTTTAACCTGAAATAATCGAAGAATTGCGCAATAATGTTATTTTCTGAATCGTACGAGTTTTAGAATCAGTATGAAGAAACAGTGTAAATATTTCAAGTGACAAATTTTTTTGGTGGTTTAAACAATTTCACTGTGTTTAAATGTATCTTGTAAACTGGTAACTCTAGAAAAATGTGGCTCCCCTCTTTTCGATTATCTGTTCAATATTTTACTAACATTCATTTAGTTTTAAAATATTTTTTATTGTCTAAGGAACTGGTTTTCAGCAAGAAGTTAGAAAATTATGACAATTTTAAAATAGAAGGAGTTTTCTGATCAATGCATTTATTATAACAATAATGTAGTCGTTTAAACAATCATGAAGTGTGTGCATGTACGTTGAAAGCTAAATTTATTAGGAAAACATGCTTTTATTTGCTATTTGATTTATTTCGTTGTACATTGGATATGTTACTCATACCCATCTACTTTGAGAAAAATTAGTTGTCTGACAAACTGCAAGGTCGCAAAAGCATGGAATTTTATATATTGTAGGAGTGAATTAAATAGCAATTTTAATTCAAAACTTTGGCAAAAACAATGAGACCTCAAATTATAGGTAACTTCTTTTGAAAACTCAGTATCTTCGATCCTATTTGACCGATTTAAAGTTTTAAAAGCGGAAATTGTTTGTACTAAATATACTTTTCAATGAAGAAAATATCAGTACTAAACGTTTAAACCTGAAAATTATGCAATTTTACGACTTATGAGTGGACCATTTTCAAATATAAAGCATTTAAAATTAGGAAAAATTGAATTTTGAGCAGTATGGCCAAATGGGGAGCTCGGAATGCGCAGGCTCGAAGTCTAACGCTCTGATTGGCCCTGCTATTCGAACTGCATTTAAAATTTGTATGAAAAAAAATCAATGTTATTCGCGAAATTTTTAAATTTGTTTCCTAAAGCAATTTTTATAGCTAAGTAATCCAGATAAACATGTTTGCATGATATTGATGAATAGACAATTGCAATAGGTTATATTTTCAAATCTGTGTTCATCCAATATGTTTATCAGGATTAATTATTCATAAGAAATGTTTTGGGAAGAGGAAATAAAAAATTTCAACGAATGACGCTGATTTCCTTTTTAAATAAATTTGAAACACAGTTCGGATAGTAGGGCCAATCAGAGCACAGGACTTCAAGTCTGCGAATTCTGGGGTCTCTATCTGGTAGCACTGATTTGAAATGCTGAAAAATTGTACAATATAAAATTTATAGCCTCTAATATTCCACAATTCAAAATTCATAGCTTTCAAAACGTCCAAATTGAAACTATTCGTTCTTTCAAAATGAGTTTTATAATTAGTGCAATGGAAATTTGACAGATTTAAACTGAAACTTTAAAAAATTGTAGTCATTATACACAAAAAATGAGGACGCTTAAGGGTTAGGATTTTTTAATTACATATCTTAAAAATTGACTAGTTCATATTCAAATCTACAAAACTAAAATAACGTTTTAAATTTGTGGCACAGTATTAAAATTAGAAATGCCGGAATGAAATATTCAAAATAACTTATTTAATATTGATACATGTTTGAAATTTAACTATTCTACTATATTAAAATAACTTCTTATTGAAATCGTACACGATTAAAAATTTCAGAATATGCCAGGTCTTCAAGTTGGAGAACAGGAAGAAGTCTCACGGAACCAAGTCTGAAGAATAGGGTGAATGAGGAATCATTTCGAAGCCCAGTTCATGTATTTTTTCCATTGCGAAAGTGGGGGTGTCAGTCGGTGCGTTTTCGTGATGAAACAGCACTTCCGTCTTTGCCTTCTTTGGCGCATTTTCACCAGGCAGTACCCACTGCTTTGACTGCTGCTTTGTCTCGGATGTATAGTGGTGGATCAAGGTTTCATCCGCAGTCAACAGACACGCACTAAAACTCCTTTTAGGTTGCACTTTTGATCGGGAGTCAGCCACCCATTTCGCACACACCTTCTTAACCTCCAGTTTTTCATGCAAGGTGTTATAGGGTTGTTCAGTGGAGATGTCTGCAGCTTTAGAAATCTCACGCACCTTGTTTCTGCAATCTTTCATAACCATATGATTTTGAATGAAAATGTTTTATCACTGCACGCAACCCTTCCTTCTCCATTGTTTTTCAAAACTACTGACACGCTCGCTTCAAACGTATGCCAAACGAAAACTAAGCGTCGGTTTTAGCTAAAACTTGGTAGAGGTTAGTTTGAAGAGAGCTATTTCTTGGCCACATACTACAAAGTTCATTTTGGTGCCATCTAGCGGGAAATTTACCTTACTTAGTAAATGACCCTCGTGAATTGTAAGATTTAAAATTGAAATTATAGTAATATTGTTTTGTATTTGTCTATCATCAAAAGGCAATGCAACGTTTCCTCCGTACTGTAGCGCACGTATAACATTGCGGGTCCATATCTAGTCACATGCGGCATGTTTCCCTTTAGGCATGTCTTCCCTGTGGTAAACCTCACCGTGGCAAGTCACCCCTGCAGAATGTCTCCCTTGCGGCATGTATCACCTGCGATATGTCTCCCTGCGGCTTGTCTTCCTAGCCACAAGCCTCTCATAACATTTTTCTTGAGTGAGAGACGCCGCAGGGAGACTTGCGGCTGTAAAGACAAGCTGCAGATGTAGCAATTGTGTCCGGGAAACTTGCTGCACTCTCACCACTTTGGAGGAAGACTTAAAATTCATCTTGGGGTGAGATGCAGCAGGGAGGCTTGCGGCTGGGAAGACAAGCGCAGATGTAGCTATTGGACTTAGAAGACTTGTCGCAAAATTTCCAATTTATTGGAAAGAGGTGCTGCCGAGGAGACATGCCACAGGGAGACTTGCCGCATTGGAGACATACCATAAGGGAGACTTGTCGCAAAGTAGAGACACTGCAGGAGAGACATGTCGCAATGGAAGACATGCCACAGGAAAAATTGCCACAGAGAAGACATGATGCAGAGGAGACATGTCACAAGGATGATTTTCGGCAAAGGAGACACGCCGTGGGGGAGATATTCTGCAAGGGAGACATGTCGCATTGTAGACATGTCTAAATAGTGACTTACTGAAAAAGGGACATGTCATAGTGAAGAAACGTCATAAGGGAGGCTTTCTGCAAAAGAGACATGTATCAGGTGACATAACCCGCAGGGGAGACATGCCGCGAGGGAGACATACTGCGAATAAGTTACGACGCAAAGAAGACACGTCGAAAGGTAAATTTACCGCAAAGGAGACACGCCTATGGGGATACATGATGTAAGAAAGACATGCCGCAAGAGAGACTTGTTGCAGTGAAGACATGCCGCGGGAGATACATTCCGCAAGGGATATATGTCGCAAAAGAGATTTTTCGCGAAGGAGACAGGCCGTAGGGGAGACATACTGCAAGGGAGACATGTCTAAAGGAAGACTTTCCGCGAAAGGAGAAATGCCGCTGTGGAGACATGCCATAATGAAGACTTTCCACGAAATAGACATGTCACTGGAAAGGCATGCCACAAAAGAGACATGCTGCAAGGGAGACATGTCGTAGGGAGACTTGTAGCATAAGAGACATGGCGCAAAGGAGTCGCAAGAGAGATTTGCTGCAAAGGAGACATGCCACATGGAAGACATCTCGTAATAAAGACATGTCTCAAGGGAGACTTTTTTCGGGGAGACATGCCGCATGTGACTTGATGTAGACTCTAATATTGCTATTAAAATTAATCATTTTTATGAGTCTAACCATTTTTTTATTTCTTCAAAGTTTATACAAAAGAGAAGAGTCGTGAAAAGTTGAAATTGATAATTTAAAATGCTTGGTCCTCGATAAGCTCTTTCTTCAGTGTGGCTTCTGGACTTATTGTCCCAATGAAATCCTTCCGCGACTTTGACTTTCTCCACTTAGCTTGATTCTGAAAAGATATATAATATTATTGACATTTTCAGCATTACTCTTCATATCTGAAAAAGACGTCACTTTTCATGACACGTTAAGGAATAATTAGTACGTTTATCGCATCAGCGGGCAAACGACGCGTCCGTAAATAAAGTGAATGATGTTTACTTTATTGGATCAATATTTTTTCTTATGACAATAAAAGAATAAACGGCTCTCGAATCTATAGGTTAAAGATCAAATCACGGATAAACTTTCTCTTTATATTTGTACTAAATGCGGAAGGTTATTTCTGACACAAAAAAAAAAAATTAAAATATCAGCCGTGAGAAATTTCATACAAAATGTCTGTGTCAAAACGGATTTACCGTTTTGTAGAAATCTAGATGTATTGAGGAGAGACACTGTTAAAAAATTCATCACTTCTGTGAAAAGCATTCTGGAATGATGTCTATAGAAATAGGGGAGATTGGTACATAATGGATAGCAGTACATACTGCATAATGCAAATTTTTTTATAATGAGAATGGTATTTACTGTGATAATTTTTTGCAAGAAGTATAATCAAATTACACAGGAACCTCGATTTAAAGAGGGTCTCGTGTATGGCATAAGGTTTACACCCCCCAGGGTGAGAACACCCTGAGATTACAAGTCGAAATAAATTGCAATTTGTACCAAAAGAGATGAATTTCCAATGAGAGAGTTGAACTTTCAAGTTGAAAAATCGAATGTTGTAGAAAACAGTTGACTTTCAAATACGAAAATATGATTTTTTACACAACAAATATGATTTTTCAACCAAATGGTTGAATTTCCAACAACAACAAAAATCAATTTTAGACCAAACAGTTGCATTCACAACAAAATGGTTCAAGTTTCAAGCAAAAGAGACAAGTTTTTTAACTAAATATTTGAATTTTCAGCCTATAAAGATGAATTTTCAATCGAATTGTCAAATTTTTAAACAAAAAAATTGAACTTCAGCCAAATACAGTTGAATTTTAAATAAAAAAGTTGGATTTCCAACGAATGTTCAACAAAACAGTTAAATTTTAAACAAAATAGTTAAATTTTCGAAAAAATTATATATCCAACAAAATAGTTGAATTTATATCAAAATGATTCGATTTTAAACAAAATATGTAGTTGAATTCTCAGCAACAAAAATAAATTTTTAACAAAGAAGATCAATTTCCAACCAGTAGTTGAATTTTCAATAAAAAAATGTCAATTCTCAACGAAAAATATATTTGTTGATATTTCCACCGAAAATATTTGAATTTTAAATCAAAAACCGTCGAATTTAACCAAAAAGATTAATAATTCTCAATGAAAAATGCCACATTTAATAAATCAACCTGAAAAGGTTTTCATTCCAAATCAAAAACAGATTTCAAACAAAAAGATTAGTTTTCTACCAAAAAGACGAATTTTCAACAAAATACCGGAACTTTAAACCAAATGGTTGTATTTTCAATTAAAAATGATACATTTTCAACAACAAAAAAACGATTTTGAACAAAATAATTAAATTTTTAACAAAGTAGTTTAAATGTTACCAAAATAGTTAAAATTTCCACAAAATAGTTGAACTCTCAACAACAAAAATGAATTTTCAACAAAGGAATTCAACTTTCAACCAAGTAGTTCAATCTTAAATCGAAAAAGTTTCGTTCTCAACGAAAAATATAATTGTTGATATTTCAGCTAAGAACAGATTCTGATTTGGAATAAAGAACAGTTAAATTCAACCAAAAAAGACGAATTCTCAACAAAATAGTTGAAACTTCAACTGAAACAGATTAATTTTTAATCAAAAAGGAAGACTTTTTAACAAAATAGCTAAATTTAAAACAAATAATAAAATTTCAAACTGTAAAAAAATCGTTAACCAAATAGCTTAGTTTTCTAACAAAGAAACGAATTTTCAACAAAATAGTTGAGTTTTCAACTAAAGTGATGAGTCTTCAAAAAAGTGAAATTTTAGGAAAGAAGTTCAACTTCCCACCAAGTAGTAGAATTTTCAATCAAAAAAGATTATTTCTCAACAAAAAATATTATAGCTGATATTTCAACCAACAAAGATTTTTATTTCAAATCAAAATCTTTCGAAGGTAACCAAAAAGATGAATTCTTAACAAAATATGTCATAGTTGATATATTTTCTACGAAAGAGTTGAATTTCCATTTCAACTTTTAAGCAAGTAGTTGATTTTTCAATTTAGGAGATTAATTTGGTACAAAAAAGACGAATTTACAAGAAAATACATAAATTTTCAACCAAATTGTTGTATTTTCAACTAGAAACGGTCAATTTTCTACCAACAATGGAATGGTTAAATTTCACAAAAAAAAATGAATTTTCAGGAAAATAGTCAAATCTTCAACCAATAAAATAAATGTTTAAAAAAGTAGTTCAAATTTCAACCAAGTAGTTGAATTCCCATTAAAAAAGATGTATTCTCAGTAAAAAACTTAATAGTTGAATTTTCAACTAAAAATGATTAATCTTCAACCAAATAGTAGGATATTTAACCAAAACCGTAAAAGGGTCTACAAATTTCTCGTTAACCAGTTGTTCATAAGATGGGCAGTTTTCGTTTCAATTGTGAAAATATGCTATTGAAAATAGAAAAATTCAAATTTATGGGAAAACTATACAAAATACAATAAAATGTTTAACAAAATATTTTCCACCTAAGATCGAAGTCCCATCGATTAATTATACTTTACTTTTATCAAATTCAAAATTTAAAAAAATAGTAATAAATGTCCTAATCTTATTTGTTAAGTGATAAAAATAATTAATTATACCAGTGAAGGTATTGATATTAGTATAGCTTAAATTTATTATAATACAGTTCAACATAATATAGAAAATTCCACGTTTCGGAAAGACTTTATTCGAGTGAGAATCGCGAGACACGTGATGAAAATGTATTCGTTGAAGCCGAAGGAGCTTCAACAAAAGAGAATTCACAATCACTAAATTACGGTTGGCAATGGTTGAATTTTTAATTTTTCAAGATTTCTGTATAAATATGGGGGAAATACATAGACCGAGCGCGTCGCGCGAGGTAAATAAACTTTCGAGCGCAAAGCGCGAGATCCCACGGACGCGCGCCCCAGGCGCGCTCAAACTTGCGTGCGATGCGACCTGCGCGATGAGAATGGCCCGCGCGGCGGTCAGATTTTCAAAATTAGGTATTAATTGGGGAGAGATTTTTTTTCTTACTAAGGCTTATTCAAATAAATTAGGTTTGCTTACATATGTCTCTATGAGTCGATGAATCGTGGAAATTTCTTTGTATACGCATTCCAGTTGCATGCGTTCCATGGCTAGCTGTTCAGAATTACAATCTCATTAAATCAGTAGAATAAAAAATTATTTTTCCAAAAAATGTTTTCGAATTTATATTTCAAGAAAGTTGATAAACTTTTTGGTTTTTTTTGTATGTAAGTATGTAATATACATAGAGTATACGGTAAAATGCTGAATAAAAATTTGAATTTTTAAATTCTGCAAACGCTGCCCCCTAAATTTCTTCCTTCCGGTAGAAAATACTGCCAGAAATTTTCTTCCATTAAAAAAAAAAAAAATGTTTAGTGGTTCCGCTAGGCCGTTTTATGTCTGGAAATGAATTTTCTTAGTTTTCAAATTTGAAAAAAATACGAATTTAAGGTTGAATTTTTTTTACTTTGGAAAGTAATTGCTATTTATTGAAGAATAAGCCTCAAATTTTATTAAATAAAAAAAAAATTCTGAAGATAGAATACGAAAATTAATGGTCTGAAATGGAACCTAAACATTTTTTTTCCTGAAATAATATATATTATTATTATTATATTATTATATTATTATTATTATTTATATATAATTTACCTGAAAAGAATGTAAGCTTGTTAATTAATGTCGATTTTGGTGCAATCACTAACATTTTCTTTCTCAAATCACTTTTTAGTCACTTTTTGAAGATAAAGTCACAAAAGAAATTTTTTAGGTAAAAAGATCACTTTAGTCACTTTTCTTTCAATAAATTAAAACAGCGAACTCAAATGTTAATCATTATTGAATTCAGGTTCTTTTTCTGAATTTTCTTGAACTCTTTTGAATTTTCTAGAATTCTTTTGAATTTCTTTGAATCCTATTAAACTCTTTTGAATTCACCAAGTGGAATTTCTTGGGATTTTAAATATTTTATTGCATTCTGTTGAATGCGTCTAAATCCACTCCAGTTTTACCAAAAACAATGGAATATTTTGTATTTTTTGCAATTCATTTGAATCATTCGGAATTCACCCTGCATTCTTATTAATTTATCCTGAATTCTTTCAAATTCTTTGGAATTGTATGGAGTTTTTTAATTTAACCAGAATTCTTTTGAATTTCCTTTAATTTTTATAAAAATATTACAAAATAAATAAATGTAATCCATTTTTTTTATATTTCCTAATTGATTTAAATTCATTTGGTTTTTTTTTAATTCACCTTGGATTTTTATGACTTTCATTGAATTATTCTCGAGAGTTTTCTGGGTCGCTGATTTCAAATCCAAAGTCAAAATTTAAAAATTCAAAATGGTCTACGAAAATTGTCAAATAAAACCGATTTGACTAAAACTTGCTACACGGAGTTTTTTTGGGCTGCTTATTTCAAATTCAAAGTTGAAATTTGTAAATTCAAAATGGCGGATCCAATATGACGGACCGAAATTGTAAAATAAAACCGATTTGAAGCTATTAATTCCTCAAACACGTGTCGTGCTAATACAATTAAAATTTTGTGATCGTTAAATATGCAATTATAATGTTATATTGTTTCAACATTTTTCTACTGTTTTTATCTTATGCTGACATCATTGTTCTAAGCGCTATGTGGGTGTACTTCCGATTAAGGTTTACCTCCAAAATCATTCACACTGCGTATACCTATGTATTTTGATGCGCTGATTA
>JAUMHM010000083.1:49110881-49121920 GCA_032362435.1 Melikaiella ostensackeni
ATTCATTGAGCTAACATTTTTTCTTCACTTACTTTTTTAATATCAAAGCCAGAGGACTCGAATTTTCTCGCCGATAGCAGTCAAATTTTTTCAGTAAAAGTAACTATAAAAATCGTTACTTTTTTAGTTACTTTCGAAATGTAGTTCATAGGTAAGTCTTTTTTATGACAATCAATCAATTTTATTCCTTCTGCAACGATTTTTCATTTTCGAATTCGAATTTCGATATTTGAATTGTGTCCGCAGATAGACATAGGGATTTATAGTCCAATATAGTAAAATTCCAATATTTCTACTCCCTAGAATTCAAAATGTTTGAAATCTATAAACACCTTTACAAAGAAAAAAAGTTAATTTTACAGTTGAATTTTAATTATTTTTGGTTCAAAATTAATTTTTTTAACTTAAAATTTAACTGTTCCAGTTGAAAATTTAACAATTCTGTTGAAAATTTGTTTTTCGGTTGAATTAAACTGTTTTTGATTTAAAAATAAAATCTTGTTTGGTTGAAATATCATTTATTACATTTTTCGTTGAGAAATCTATTTTTTAATTGTTTTGAAAATTAATGTTTTCAATCAAAAATTGAACTATTCCATTTTTGGTTGAAAATTTATCTTTTTCTTAGTTGGAAATTCAACTACTTGATTGAAAGTTGAACTACTGTGTTAAAAATTCCTTTTTTTTCGATGTAGATTACTCATTTGAGATAAAAATTTATCTCTTTAGTTCAAAATCCAACCATTATTGGTTAAGAATTCATCTTTTTTGGTTGAAAATTTTATAATCTTGTTCGAAGTTCAACAATTTTGATAAAAAATTATTCTATTCCTTTTAAAATTTAACTGTTTTGTTGAAAATTCGTTTTTTTTATTAAAAGTTCAATTGTTTTGGTAAAAAACTCAATTATTTGGTTTAAAATTATCTTCTTAATTGGAAATTTATATTTGCGGGTTAAGAATTCAACTATTTTGTAGAAAATTCGCCTTTTTGGCTTAGAATTTTAACAATCTGGTTCATTTTTTCTTTCTTTTGACTGAAAACTCGTTTTTTGATTGAATTTAACTGTTTTTGATTTAATACTAAAATCTTTTTTGGTTCAAATATCAGCGATTATATTTTTCGTCCAGAATTTATCTTTTTTATTGAAAATTTATTCTTTCAATTGGAAATTTAACTATTCCATTTTTGGTTGAAAATTTATCTTTTCTATGTAAAAATGCATGTATTTTGTTAAAAATTCATTTTTTCAGTTGATGATTCATCACTTTAGTTAAAAATTAATCTCTCTTGTTGAAATTTAAACTATTCTGTAAAAAGAATTTTTTTGTTAAGCATTTCTTCTTTTCGTTAAAAAAATATACGTGGTTAAAATTTGAACTCTTCTGCTAAAAATTCATTTTTTTGACTCAAGATTTATGATTTTAGTTGGAAATGAATCACTTTGGTTAAAAATTTAACTATTTTGTTGAAAATTCGTCTTTTTTTTCGTTAAACATTATTTTTTTGACTGAAAATTTAATTATTCCATTTTTAGTTGAAAATTGATCTTTTTTGGTAGAAAACTCAACTGTTTGGTCGCATACTCATTTATTTTGTTGAAAACTCATCTTTTTGAATAGAAAATTAATTTTAATGTTTAAAAATTCATTTTTTTCAGTTGCGTGACGTAACGATAACGATAACTAGTTCCTCATGAAAAAGTAATTACCATCGCTGAATATAAGCGTCATGAATTTCCAGGGAAGTATCACTAATTTAAGTTAAGAGAAAAAGTGCATAAGTTTTGAGAACTTGTTTGAGAACCCGAAATTTTTTGACAAAAACCGACCTAGACCGTAGCCGATCTGAAGTTTTGGTTTTTTTTTAACACCCCTAGTTCTATTGAAATTGAGATGAATTTATTTCAGTTGAATCGAATTCTCTTGAAATGAGTTTATTTTTTTTGGATTCGGACAATGAATGTTGCGGGTTTAATGATATTGGGCGAGATGTTTGGCTGAATATGTCGCAGGAGTAAAAAGAGAATAAGAGTGAAAAAGAGAGGGTGGGGGTGGGGGAAAGTGACATGATGCGGAAACTGAGATAATGCAGCGCATCTTCGAGTTCTGTGCCGCAACGCGGATAAAGGGATTGGTTTGTGCGAAATCTCGAATCAGTTTGCCGGCTCTGGGTCACGGCTTGCTTGGATGTACACATGCACATGCACATGTATTCATAAGTAGGCCAGGGGTTCAGTTGGGTTGTTGTTGAAGTTTTTGGTAGTCAGGTTTTGGATGGTAATGTATAGGTATAATTGTATAGCGTAGATGATTATCGCACTTGAAAATGGCAGTTCAAATCGAGGTTCAAATTGTAAGGTATTTTTATGGAAGACAGTAAATACAAAAAATCATCATGATCTTTGTCGTAAATTGGATCAAAACATCGTGACCCTAAACCCATAGGATGTTGTCTTCGATTTTGCCAACTTTACAGGAGAAGTTTTTCAAATTTGGGTAGTTTGTATACAAGACGTTTACTGATAATGGGAAGCAAATTTTTCAACCTGTTTCCGCCAAGAATAGTTAGAACACTGGTACAAAATTTAAGTGTAGGGATGCCATAACTTCAGTGTAATTAATTATTGAATTTTCAGATAGAACTTTGTGGCATTACATTACATTAACCTTTCATTATTTTGATGTTGGAAGCCGTCTTGAATTTTGCGCTGTCATCTTTTTATTATTTGAACGATTGTAATCTGACAGCGGGGCATTAGATAGCACCTTGAAGTTATACAAATTTTTCTTGTGCATATTCTATTTTATAAAATTTATTGTTACCCATTTAGTTATTAAGTTATAAGTTTTTTAGAATCAAATCAAAATTACGCGAAGCGATTGGATTAAACTACCTTTTGGTATCATTAACTCAATTTTGTCGAAAAAGTTAGATAGCATCCTATTGTTTTAGGACACTCCAAGAGCTTTAATTTAAGCCAACCTCAAAGACAATTAGGAAATAATGGGAGATTCAGACACAAATGTGAAAAAATTAAAATTTGAAGATTGTTAACTAGTTTTTATTAACAGTGGCGTATTAATATAATACCTAGAACTTGAATATATAGGAAGGAGAACCTAAATTTATCTATAAAAATTCTTGATAATAATACATTTTGTTGATCGTTATCCAAGTGTACTGACAAAGTTTAAATATTAGTTAGTTATTTGCAGTACATTGTGCTAAAGGAATATAGTTTCTATGTCGAAAGTGACAAAATATTGCATCATTTTGTTAATTAAGTTTGTATGAACAATTATCAAATATTATTGAATGACTGAATAACTATAGGTGTCATTTGTTAGTAATTTGTGTTTAATTCCGTAAAAACAGCCGTACCCCGTACTTATTCCACCTCAAATATTTGAAGCGGATAATAGTTCATAAGATTTGTTAATAACAGAACAAATTATTTATTATGTTTTAACAAACTCAAATACTTATTTTGGCTATAAGTTGTTGAATGTCAGTGGGATTGTGACCAAATCGCTGCGCTAATACCCGCGAAACTATTTCGATCCTATTATTTATTTATAACAATATCAGAAAACGAAACATGAAAAATTTTGACATAATACTCCACACTTAAGATAGCCGAGAGGCTTAGTTGTTATAAGGTTTACGATGTGTAAAAATTGGTTAGGTACCTATAGACGTGTACGCTCGAGTCCCGCACATCGTTTCCGATTTTTAGTAGAGTCAAAAGTGTGCGATATATAGTGGGTGGTTCCAAAATCACAAAGTTTGAGAAATGCGATGTGCTCTTGGAAATTCTTGATCCTCTCTAAAGAAAAGAAAATCCCTTCAAAAATGTAATCCAATCGGATAGAATCTTGCACTCCCGCATCGGAATCAAAGATTAAACTCTAAATATCATCGTTGTAGCATGTAAATTGTTTTCAGGCTTATATAATTTTTCTTCAAAGATTTCTTCAAAGATAAATAGAAAGGACTAAATAAACATCAAAACAATTTACATGCTACCAATGAATTCATGTCGAAAATATCTAGAAGTCTAGGTAAACTAAAAGTCTTAAGTATTAGAAGAAAAAGTAAATTATGTAAAAAAATGTGTCTAAAATTTTTTTCTTCAAAATTACACATCAACATTGAATTTATCATAAAAAATTAGGCCAATATTGTCCAAAAAAATTTGTTTGTAACCGCGAAAACATCGATGATATTTAGAGTTTAATCTTTGATTTCGATGCGGGAGTGCAAGATTTCATCCGATTGGATTAAATTTATGTAGGGATTTTATTTTCGAAAAGGAACAAGAATTTCCAAGAGCACATTGCATTTTTCAAACTTTGTGATTTTGGAACCACCCACTATATATCGCACGCTTTTAACACTACTAAAAATCGGAAACGATGTGCGGGACTCGAACGTACACCCGAAAGTTTTCGGATTTTTGAAACTTTCTCGTAGCTTGAATGTTTTTAGTTCGAGAAAAATTTATATTACATACTTCGCGGTCGAATAGCATATTCATAACCCAAAATCAAAATTTCACCTTTCTTCTCTATTTAAATTTAAAGAGAAATCGAAAACCCGCAACTGTTCAAATGTCCGAAAGTGTTTGAGAGTCCGAAAACTTTCAAGCATTTGTTAAAACTCGAACCCGATCAAACACGAATCGTTTGATCTCAATCCGACTCGACCCCATCGAATTTCTGGTTTCAGGTGTTTTGCGCACCTTTAATGATTGCTATAACTCACATTCGAATTTGACTATGTGATTTATTTGATTGCCGAGGGGTCAGAGATCCTACCTCTCCTTACTACAACCGTTCGGCTAAATAAAATAAATTTTGGTAGTTTGAGCCAGTGTAAAGTCCTTGAAGAACAGAATAGAGCCGGATAGAATTACAATTGCATACGCTAAAAATCTTATCAAAATATCTAAAAAATTTGATATTAAAGCCACTCACTGAACCCTATAGAACTAGATACACTCTTTTCTGGTTGTATCTGATCCTTTTTTGGCCGGGCTTCTGAACGCAGCCGGACCTAGTCATTGAACCCTATAGAACTGGATACACTCCTTTCTGGTTGTATCTGATCCTTTTTTGGCAGGGGTTCTGAACACATCCAGACCTAGTATTCCTCCATATCCTACGTGCTCCAGGTGCATCTCTCATCCTCTCATCGAGGGATCAGCGATCGGAAGTGGCGCGCGCAGGTCCCTGTGTGCAGGGTGCGTGTACAAGTGCGCCTATCTCGTGGCACACTCTACTGCTATGTAGGGATGCAGCGACATCACCCAAGGGGTAGAAAAGGGGTTGGAAGGGGATGAGGGTGGGTGAAAGGGGGTAACAGTGGGTGAAAGAGGGTGAAACGATAGTGAGAGAGAAAGGGAGAATCAGATGGAAGTGAAGGAGTGAGAGAGAGAGAGGGATAAGGGAGGCGGTGGCAGTAGCGGCTGGCTATTGATTTCAAGGGCTTCCTTAGCCCCTCGCCTTGCTGCGGTGTGCCTGTCGGTTCCAGGTCACCCCATAGGGTTCCCGGTACCCGCGACTAAGTACGAGATTCCGCACCTTACCTTCAACCCTCACAGCGACTTTCATAAGCCCCTGACTCCATCAGCAGTCCCAAGATTCGCAAACCATCCAAACCATATTGGGCTAATTTGAGCTTGGACCAATTTATCCCAATTCTCGATATGGTGGCAGGTCTCCTCGGGACAATTCGCAACGGATTCTTGACCCCGAACTGAGGTCATTCAGAGGGAATCTAGGTGGATCTCCCTAATACGGCACTGCGCGACTCGGCCCGAGCAGGGTGGGTTCGCTTGCGATACGTCGAACTGGTTACCCGTGTTGGGGCGTCTCCTATCCTATACGAGTTAAGTCTCGACCCGTTGAGAGAGGGATGAACACACCCTGGCTCTAGAGCTTGAAGAGAGAAGGTGAAAAGAGTGGTTAGGGGTAGAGGGGTTGAAAAACGAAGAGAGAGGGAGAGAGTCAGAGAGAGACCACCGCCTTTAGCTTCGATTTGACCATCGCAGACTGTGCGTGTGCAACAATCCGGTGCCTGTTCTTCGCCGTCGTCGGAGTCGTGGTCGCCGTCGTGTTGCGCGACTGTGTACTCGGCGACGATGTCCAATGTCAATCTCTGTGGTGCCTCGCGAGTTTTGTGATCTGCCCAACACCCAGTGTCCTGCCAGGGGATCAACCTCAGGATAATGTCCCGAGAGTCGGAATCTGCTCCTGTTACCAACCCCTCTGCCGTGGTCCCAAGTGCAGTTCTTCATACTGCCAATACCACATCAATCACTGCCGGAATCATCCCAATGATCAAGATTCTCTACCAAGCTGCCGAACCTTCTCCGGTGAGTACAATCCCACCTGAAAAATATCTACCCCCAGGGCTCAACACTTGGAAATCTACCTTGCATGGTAACCAGATAATCCCAAGAGAGGATCTAATCTCAACTAGCGAAAATGCATTATCACAAGGCAAGCAAGTGTCAAGAAACATAAGTATCTGAAAAATTATCATCAATTTTTTTATAAAGATGATTTAACAAGCATAGTGGTTATTACCATAAGTAACAGGTATTTAATATTTCAAAGTTCAAGACTATTTACCAATACCTAAAACTTCATCTAAATTACTTTGATCCAAATCTAAATAATCGAAAACGTGAAACTCTTTTAAATTGTGTCACGCCTAAAAGCTAGCATGGAGATGGAATTGGACCCTGGAGTTTTTAATATGACGTAGATCATCCAGAGTCGAAATTCGCGTAATTGCAACAGCAGAGGCGATGTTAGCGAGAATTCATTTGGGAGAGAGGAAACATTTGAAATGGTTGCATGGTTCGAGTGTTTGAGGGATAGGTATAACTAGGTCAAAAGTTGTTTCTTATTTGCGTCATCAGTTTACGTCTCGGTGTTTGTAACACATCAGATTTCGTTGCTTAATTGGCTGCCCTCGTTTCACTTTATATTTCGTCCACGCGAAGAGAGGTCAAATCCCACCCTCGGGTACCTTCTCAATTCTCAATGGCAGAAAACTGGGCGAATAATGCACGAAGGTTGGAATCATGGCTCACCGTCTATCGCCCCCCCTACGTGATACTTGCACCTACGTGAGACAATTTTGTCGCGGATGAAGTTATGAAATAATTATCGTCTGCATGAGCATTTAAGGGAACGAATTATTTCTTGGAAATCTCAAGTTTTGGTCTATAATAAAATCCTACCAATATGAGGACCCACATTTTTAATCCAATTAAATATTTGCGCAGTCATTTCATAAAAGCCTACAAATCAGAAATTGAGCTAGTTTGAAAATTAATTACTTTCTTAATTTTCAATCGTACTGCTTCCTCCTGGCCAAAAAAGTCAAAACATGACAATAGCAATGAATGTTTATTTTATGCAGTTTTTTATTCTTTTGGTAAGCGTTTTACATACATACAGTATACAGTATACATATTGTGCAGAATGTTTTCAAATATAAAATGACTTGAATTAGTTAAATTTCACTGGGATTCCGTCAAGTTATTTTATGATTACCTGTGAACCGTGACTGGAATTTTAGTGACTAGTTACTGATTTCTCAGTGAATTTTCACTTGCTCGAATTTACAAAGCAACTTAAAATCAATCAGCTTGGGATTTTAATTTGACATTCATGTCTAAATGCTTCAAGTTAAAAAAAATTAAACTTGGACACTTTAAAATTAATTAAAAATTATCACTAATTCGGATGGATATTTTTCAATAATATAATTAAAAATCATTTTGGTTTTGACAAATAGATCAAGAACTGTTATTCCATCGACAAAAAACTATTTCAATTCTCTAGTCGACAACATAACATCAGAATTAAATATAATTCAAGGTTCCTACAGGTCCTCAAAATCCTGAAAAAGTCATGAAATTTTATTATTTGGCACCTCTTTGAAAATTTAATAATATTTTGAAGGTTTACAACTTTATACTATTTCAATATCCAAGATGATTCAATTTTTAACGCTTTCAATTTAAAATTATTTAAATTTAAGACGATTTCATTTTGAAATTATTAACTTTTATTAACTTTTTCCGTGCTGTTTGGTCCATACAATTTGAAACACCAGAATTTTAGAAGAAAATACAATTTTATTCAGTCTTTTGTTGATCATTTTTTCATTATTGGCTACTTTTATATTACTATTTATTCATTATGTACTATGTACTATTCATTTATTATTTATTTACATGTGACTAGATGGTCTAGCTAGCGGCTGACCATGCGGTCTGGCCTTGAGCTAGCCAAAAAGAACCGTTACATTTTTGGCCAGGCCCAGGCTAGATCTTATGGTCTGCGCCAAGACTGGAATCAAAACGGTCTGTTATGGGCCGGGCTAGCGCACAAAGATTTTTCCACACGGGTATTCGGTTGGGAACGCTTTCAGTTTCAAATTTTTAAACTACTAAGGTTTCCGATTTTAAATAAAATAATTCTGCAATCTGAAATTATTACACTGACGTTCAGTCGACAATCATACATAATTACATCTGGAAAACCTTTTCCATAATCTTTGGTTTCTTCAAATTTCAAATGATTTAACTATTTCAGACTCCGAAATGAAATTTTCCAATTTAAACACCTCTCACCGATTCAAATAAAGAGAATATTCTGTTATATATCTTTATTTTATCTAAAAGTAATGACAAAATATTATGCTAGAAAAAAACTGCTATAAACCGACCTTCAATGTTCATTTTCTAATATATATTTTTGTATAATACACGCGCGAGAAATGCGACTTAGGAGACTCGTTGTCAGATGACGAAGTTATCGATTCCTTGATCGATGACGTGCCCGTGGAAGAAACTCAATTTTTCTCACTAGTGGGAAAAGTAAATGAGAAAAATGAATTTAGCGTGGAGAAATCACAAATCGATAGTATCGCCATCTAATGTGAGCTATAGGTACTGTGTTGACAAAGTGAAACAAAACCTACAAATTTAAGTTGATAATCCGTCAATTGATTGATGAATCTATAACTTCGTTGTCTCTCAACTCGCTCCAAAGTCGCATTTTCCGTCTGCAGTAACTAGACAAAATTTTTTCCCATTCAAATTAACCAGACATAGAGGAAATGGCTCGAATATGGCACACCAACTCCTTTTCGATGGATTGCCGGGACTCTATGAACCGAAATTGAATGAATAATAGGTCATTCAAAAGGTTATTGAATAACCTTTCGAATGGTATGGTTGATTTTTTTACGTCACCAGTGGTTCCTTTTTGAATGAAGATTTTTCAAAAAACGAGGTTTTTGAAAACCAAAAAAGGGTAGCTCGAATATGGCACACCTAAAAAAATTAAAATACACGAAAAATAAGGAAGTTAACGATATGGAAATATTTATTAACATAATTTTGAAGAATACAATGTGCAGCGAACTTATTGACAATAGTCGCAGATCCATAGGACCGATAGTGCTCTGGCGCAACCACTGTGGGCCCCATACAAACAACATTTACGAGTATTAACGAAATTCCATTCACAAGATAATAAATGGACATTTGAGGTATACCTGGAATGAACTCGAGAATGACTGTTTATATATTATTTTTTTATCTCACGCTTCCAATAATGCACATGAAACAATGAAACTTATAATTTTTTTTACTACACTAAAGAGCATGCAGCTCCCACTATTACCGACAGGGTACACGTACTAGTTTGTCAGAAATTCAAGTGTGCCATATTCGAGTCATCTCCTCTAACATTTGATTAACTTTTTAAGCAATTTCCAAACTTATGCGAATAAACGATGCTATAACAGGCTCGTTAGCCACAAAAGTGTCCCCTCTAAACTTTCAATGTAACAAAACAATGTTGATAACAATCTTTCTACCTCAATCATCCTAAGCGTATATGTGCATCGCCTCATATATGGATTTCAAAAAAATAGATTTTATTTCGATCTTTAAGAAATTTTTGCAAAGCATTATAAACGATTCAAGTGTCCGATCAAAACACCGAAAACACCTTCAAAAGCGGCTACGAAATATCTAAACGCGACCGTTTTAAATAATTTTTTTGAGTTCTGCAACTTTCATAAACAAATATCATAATTGCACACCAATTTTGAGTATGTAATCAAAATCAACCTGTAAACACCGCTTGGAGTCTTCTTTATTTTTTTAAAAAACCAATTGCTTGAGCAAATGAATTTTTATTAACATTATATTAACATTTTATTAACTTTTTACATCAATTTCCAAACTCGAGTACATAAGATGCTATAACAGACTCATCAGCAACAATAGCATTCCTCTAAACTTTCAATGTACGAAAACAATTTTGTTAACAATTTTTCTACCTCAATCATCCTAACATATATGTGCGTCGCCTCATATATGGACTTCAAAACGGAGCCGAGTTCAAATTAGTTTTCGGTTTTTCGATCGGACACTTAATTTGCTTACAATGCTCTGCAAAGTTTGAAATTATTGAAAAATGATGTAATTGTTCGAAAAATTGTTAAAACAGAAAAAGTTGCATCTAGATATTTCGAAGACGAATCCAAGGGTGTTTTCCGTTTTTCGATCAGACCCCTCGTTTTTTTATAACAATTGCAGAACCTTAAAAAATGATGCAATCGTTTGAAAAAAGCCGCATTTAGATATTTCGGAGACGAATTCAATAATGTTCTTGGTTTTTCGATCGGACCCTTAGTTTGTTTATATTGCTTTACAAAAGTTTTGGAATCCATAGGTATAGGAAACTTCAGGGTTCTATAAAAAGTTCCACCTTATGGAGTAAAGTTTATTCTCCAATTGGAGAGAGAAGAAAATCAGCGTGGATCTAAAAATTTTTTTTTCTGTGGATTGATTAATTTTTACTCTCCAAGTAGAAAAAGATCAACTTCGATCTACGATATTTGTTTCGAAGTGTCTAAACGTCCGTCTAGACGGACGCTAAATTTCGTCTATACGTCAGGCTAGATGGATAAGGGCCCGTCCGTACACTACGTTAGATCGG
>JAUMHM010000083.1:49204423-49217661 GCA_032362435.1 Melikaiella ostensackeni
AGCGACGTTGTGAGATTGATCTGAAACCTTTTCCTTCTCCTCCTAAACATTCCGTACCCAAATTTACCATACGAATTCCTTCATCCCCAGTAGTGACACGAGACCAGAACCGAACGAGTTACGCTTACCCCGAAAGGGATTTGGCTTAATGGTATAATAATAATAGAAAAAAAAGTTGTCAGAGCAGTGAAAAATAAAAAAAAAGACAAAAACTAATAACTAGTCCATTTTTCATTTTTCTAAAAAACGTGTGTACATATTGTTGGTCATAATTCAGTGAAAAATAGAGCTTTTTGAAGTTTTCTGGTCTCGTTGTAAAGGTTATATTTTGTTGAAAAATGTCTGTTTTTATTAAATTCGTATACTATTTTCGTGCATTTCAAGGGTGTTTAAAGTAAATAAAAATGTCAATTTTAGACATTTTTGGTCAATTAACTGTTGAACCTTATTATTTTATCGACTGAGATTTTATAGTTTGGATAAAATTTGATTACTGAACTGAACTTCAAATTCCTAAGATTTCAAGTAGAAATATAGTGCTTTTTCAACAAAACAGTTGAATTTTTCAAAAAAAAAAATAATAATAGTTTCTAAACAATTAGTTGCATTAATAACCAAATAGTTGAAATTTCATGAGAAAGAAACGAATATTCAACAAAATAGTTGAACATTTAACCAAAAGGATGACTTTAACAAAATAGTTAAAGTTTCAACAAAATAATCAAATTTCTAACAAAAGAGTTGAATTTTTAACCGAACAGTTAAATTTTCAACCTACAGAGATACATTTTCAATCAAATGGTTGAATTTTCAAATAAAAAAATTTTAATTCAAATAAAAACTGCTGTATTTTCAACCAAATAGTTGAATTTTCAAGCCAAAAAGGCGAATTTTTCATAAGACAGTTAAATTTTCAAACAAAAATGGAATACATAGTTAAATTTTCAGTTTGAAAAATTACTTTTTAACAAACAAAAAAATATTGAACGAGTTGAATTCTACGAAAAACGACGGAAAAAAACAGTTTGGTGCTTAACCAAATAGATGAATTTTCAACAAAGAAGCTTAATTTTCTACCCAAAAAGACGAATTTTCAACAAAAAAGATAATTTACAACAAGTTAGCTGGAGTTTCAACTAAAATGATTAATCTTCGACCCAAAGAAAAATTAATTTTCAACAAAGGAGTTTGACATTGAACCAAACAGTTAAATTTTCTACCAAAAAGGACGAATTGTCAACAAAATAGTTGCATTCTCAACAAAATAATTAAATTTTCAACCAAAAAGGTAAACTGTTGGTCAATTTTAGTGGAATCATATAGTCTTTTGAATTGAATTTTTCATTTTTAACATTCAGGATATGTTGGCAATGATATAGACTACAAATTCTAGTATTCAAGGTTCATCAAAATTTATAAATGTATCATGTATAAAACAAATGTTGCGCTCTTCGCTGTTTAAAACTTGAATAGCTTGCGATAGCTGGATTTTTTTTTAATCGGACTCAAATTTTCAGGATAAACTACTTGTAGCATACACAAACTTTTCGGCCCCGTAGATTCTTGAAATTCAACAAAATAAATTTGTCAACCCACTCTAGTATCCAGTATATCAGTATATGCTGAAGGTTATTTTTGTTACCATTTCGTCACGAAACAACGTCTAATGGGTCCATAACTAACGGCAGCACTCAATGGGCTTAAAGCATAATAATACCTGTAATTAATTTCCAATTAACATCAGGGGCCATTGTCGCAATCACTGTGAAGTATTATTAATTCTATATCAATTTACCACCAACGCAAATTTATAAACAATATTATTCACACATACATAATGATTCGGAAGTTCTCATGGTCAGGATGTAGCTCATTTTGGGGACCTTCAATAACTTCAAGTAAATTTGCAACCTTCTTCATCCTTTTGATCCTATTTTAGAACGTAGGTGAAGTACAATCATTTCTCCGAAGGATCAAATCAAATCAAATGTTGAACAAAATAAATAATTATTTAGGGCAAAATATATAAATAAGGATGAAATCACTCGTTTTTCTGTAAATGTCATATATGGCTGCTTCTCCTGAAGGGACCATTTTCAGTTCGACTTTTGTAGCAAAACTTTTTTTAGATTTTTAAACCTTTTTTCCCTGAAATTAATTCATATGACCCTGGAAAGTGAGAAGGTGATTTGCGCAAATTTAATTCTCAGAAAAATTGATATTTTAGGGGTAGTTTGGCACCGCATCTGTTGTAACTTTTTTCCTGCTGAACCGATTTTGATAAAAATTGACGAATAAATGCATACAACCTTCAAAAGTGAGAAGAAGATTTGCGCAAAATTAATTTTCAAAAATATTGAGTTAGAACTCATTTTAAGGGTAGTATTGCACCGCATCAGCTGTAACTTTTTTCTTACTGAACCGATTTTGATTAAAATTTATGAAGGAATTCATACGACCTTGAAATGTAAAAAGAAGATTTGTGCAAAATTAATTTGAAAAAGTATTGATTGAGGGTTCATTTTAGAGGTAGTTTTGCACCGCATCAGTTATAACTTTTTTCCTGATGAACCGATTTTGATAAAAAATTGACGAATAAATGCATACGACCTTCTAAAGTGAGAAGATTTGCGCAAAATTATTTTTTTAAATATTGATTTAGAATTCATTTTAGGGGTAGTATTGCACCGCATCAGCTGTAACTTCTTTCTTACTGAACCGATTTTGATTAAAATTTATGAAGGAATTCATACGACCTTGAAATGTAAAAAGAAGATTCGTGCAAAATTAATTTCAAAAATATTGATTTAGGACTCATTTTAGGGGTAGTTTTGCACCGCATCAGTTGTAACTTTTTTTCTATCAAACCAATTTTGATAAAAATTGACGAATAAATGCATACGACCTTCAAAAGTGAGAAGAAGATTTGCGCAAAATTAATTTTCAAAAATATTGATTTAGGGTTGAATTCAGGGGTAGTCTTCCTCCGCATTAGTTGTAACTTTTTTCCTGATGAACCGATTTTGATAAAAATTGACGAATAAATGCATACGACCTTCTAATGTGAGAAGATTTGCGCAAAATTATTTTTCAAAAATATTGATTTAGAGTTCATTTTAGGCGTAGTTTTGCACTGCATCAGCTGTAACTTTTTTCGTACTGAACCAATTTTGATCAAAATTTTTGAATGAATTCATACGACCTTTAAATGTGAAAAGAAGATATGTGTAAAATTCATTTAAAAAATATTGATTGAGGGCTCATTTTAGGGGTAGTCTTGCACCGCATCAGTTGTAACTTTTTTTCTACCGAACCAGTTTTGATAAAAAATTGACGAATAAATGCATACGATCTTCAAAATTGAGGAGGAGATCTGCGCAAAATTATTTTTTATAAATATCGATTTAGAGTTCATTTTAGGGGTAGTTTTGTATCGCATCAGTTGTAACTTTTTTCCATCTGACCGATTTTTATAAAAAATGATATGCGGATAGTTTTGGGTGTTTTAATGCCACATTTCATTTCAAAAATCAGAAAATCAAAATGGGTAACATTCAGCAAAAATTTCAGGGAAAAGTACCAAAAAGCAGAAAAATTTTCAATTTAGGCTCTAAAATATTTGAAATATATGTTTTTTCTACAAATGAAACGAGAGTTTCGGAGATGAATCGGAATTTTTACTCTCGCCAAAATAATGATTTTGATTATGCATTATAAAAAAGCTTGTTCATATATATAAACTAATATGAGTGAAAAATAAGTAGAGGTCTGAACTTCAATTTTATGCATAACAAAGCTTTCTTCACATTCTTTTAAGCTTGTTCAAACAAGGTAATGCAATGTTATTCTATTCTGAGGAAAACCTGAAAACAAAGTTCTGACGCTTTTATTGTTAAGAAGGGTTTGTGCTGAAAATTTATTAAGTACGTACGATTTTTTCTAAAACATTACAGTTTCAGAGTATAATGCTTCGGAGATGAACCATTTGAAGCTCCCACGTAGATTCAGCTTATAGGAACCGGTTACAAATTTTTTTCTGTTATTTACTTACGGGCTCAATTACTATACAAATTTTCAACAATTAAAAATGAATAGTGTCGAAAAAATAACCAGGACGTCAAAAAGGGTCCCTTGAAGTAGAACAACCCATTTTTCAAAAAAGGAATGAAATCCGAGGTAAGGTTTGGAAAGAATAAATAAACCGTTTTTCTGGGTACTTTCATTCCAAATCGTGAAATTGATGAATTCACAAATAAGGAAGTGTCTGTATCAGTTTATTTTATGTCTTATAAAAGCTACCCCCGGATATCTTTTTTTTATGAAACACCTTTTCATTTTCTTTTGGTTGGTAGATACAAAACAAAAACGGAATGTAAAAATTATTTCATATTTTAGATCAGGAACTCTCACCCTCTAAGGTTCTAAGGTTCTAAGGTAAATAATATTTGTGATTTCATAATTTTTCATAAATGTCCACTTCCCTTTACCTTTTAAATAATCATTTCAGAATTTGCTTTATTTAGTCCTCATTTTACGTGTTATAATTTATGTTGTATATATAATACAGACATAAAGGTACATAAATGTCTAAGCAATGTACTGCGAATAAAATTTACCAGTATTAAAAAACAATTTTTCTAGTTTTCAAAACGGGCACGTCTTAAGAAACCGGGTTTCTAATAAGACTGGCCATTTGACATTTTGTTTTCAACATCAAAATTTATTGCCCTTTTAGGATTTTTTAATTTGTGAGCATTTTAACTTTATATAAAAAGTAACAAACTTCAATGTCAGCAATTGCTTTTGTTTCTGAAGTTTCTCAAAATCTTTATAATAATCATGTAATTAGGATTTTAAGTAACCTCAGAAATAAAAGCAATTGCTGACATATAAGTTTGTTATTTGTTATACAAAGTTCAGATGCTTACAGGTTAAAAAATTGTTTAAAAGGCAATAAATTTTGTTGTTGAAAATGATATGCCAAATGGCTCGTCTCATAAAAGGAGTTGACCCATCTTATTCAACATTTCCCTACATTGAAATCAAAATGGTGGGAAAATTAGAAAATAATTTATCAATTAAGAAAATTGGATAAGGGGACCTCTAAATATTTGCACATAAAATATAAAAAAGAAATGAAGAGGTATCTCATGAATGAGGATGAAATCCGGGGGTAGTTTTTAGAAAAAATAAAATTACTGATAAATACATGCCCTAATTCCTAAAATCTCAAATTTCGCAATTCACAATGAAAGTACTCAGAAAAATCGGTCTATTTATTTTTTCCAAATCTACCCTCGGATTTCATTCCTTTTTATGAGATAACTTTTTCCATTGTTTTTTTTTTAGATTTATAAGAAAATATTCAAAGTGTCCGTTATTTTTCCATTGAAAACCCATTTTCTGACCTCCCGATTTGTATCATATTTGGGTTACTATTTTTGTAATTATAAAGAAAAGACATACAGAATTTTACCCCTAATATACATAAAATTTATTTCGATGTTGGGCATATCTTATTTAATGTGCAATTAATATCGAGTATAAGATTCTTTCACCTTCAATACCTCTGAATATCCTCAGTTAGGCTGAGAGGAATTTTTCAAAAATAAGGAAACATTTTTTTAAAAGTAATTTTAAATGGTCAATTAAGGTAAATCCAAATTAATTTAAATTTAAAAAATTTCATTTGTAATTTTTAAGTTTATATAACGTATACCTGGTACCAAATACTCTACGTATATGAAAATTTATCGTATAATTATTGTGCCTGAAAGAAATTTGTATTTAATTTTCGAATTTTTTGTTCTTTAAACCAGAAAGCTAAACCTATAATAACCGATTGTAACTTTCTTTTGTGATTTTCTTTGTGATGCCGAACCACAATTTTTTTGGTGGATATTCATTCATCTGTTAGAATTGTCAGATGCCAAATTGATTCTGTTTTTCGTTTTGTTGTGAAAAATGCCATAAAAAAAACTTGTTTTTCCGTTATTGTCAAAAATATTTTGCAGTAAAAGTTAATGACCAATAAATAAAATATGCATTGAAATATGAATTTTTATATTTTTCTGGAGAACATTCGATCGTGGAGAAAAATGGCTTCAACATAAAAAGTGCATTTTTTTAAGATCTGTGACTTTATTTGAATAAAATATTTGGACCATTAATACTAAACTGAATTTAGAAGAATAAGATTTAGTTCCAGAGAAATTTGAAAAAAATGCAAAAAAATTTTTGGGTTTGAATTGAGATCAAGTCGAAAAACTGACAGTGAAGTTAGCTCGAAAGTTAATCATTCACCTCGTCTAGTACGGCGGCCCGCATCCGAATAATTTTTCTCCATAACTACCGGTTTTCAAAATTTTTTCCGCAAAAAATTCACAAAATTCAAAATATCTTGTACGTTACTACAATTTTCTGGAAAAAAATATGGTCAAAAACTTTAGTCTTCTTTTTTTGAAGAACAATTTTTTTCGAAATAACAGTCTAAAGACTTTTTCTTGAATTTTCGTACATTATACTTTGGTGTAAAATGTGCGACTCAGGGTAAATTTATAATTTGTATTGCATTTGGGTCAATAGAGTGCAAGTTTTAAACTAAAAATAAACTTTTGTAAGAATATTGATTCCCAAATGTGTGAAAATCACGTCACAGATCTGAAAAAATCATAAAATGTTCAAATAATGATTTATAGGCTGAACTTTTCTTTTTCCTAAATAAGCCTTTATATTATATACAGGGTGTTTTTTTATCTCGAGACATCGAAATATCTCGAGAAATACGCATCCAACGCAAAAAATGTCCGTAATAAAAACTTTTTATTTTCGAGGGGGGAAAAGCGACCCCGCAAAAATTTACCCCACACCCTACCCCCTGGGTCGAGAGGGGGGTAACTTCAAAATTTCAAACGGGAACGTATATTTTTTATTACAGATTCGATTCTCTATTAACAAATACGAAAGTTTTATTCAAAAAAATGTTTTCGATTCGCGCCAGATGGCGATGCATTTGCAAAAAATGGCATTGTTGAGTATTCAAGGAATGCACTTCCAAACGAAAGATAAAAAAGATGTGTTAATTGTTTTCAGGAGAGCTATTCAATTGTAATCAATTTGATTTTTAACGCACCCTCGACCCACCTAGGAAAAGGGTTAAAGTTGAGTAGAATAATCAGAAAGCTCAATTTTATTTTTAAAACGCAGGCTTCTCATTTTGACTCCAGGTATGTAAGCAGTCAATGAATTAGCTACATTCAGCGCTACCCAGGAACAACGACATGGACGTAGTAGTTGTCTGTTCTCTTTGAGGTGCTTTTTTTTGGTGAGTCCCCTCGCCTCTCACGATCAGGGTGCTTTTTCCAGTGAGTCCCTCGCCTCTCACCATCCGGGTGCTTGTTTTCGATGAGTACCCTTGCCTCTCACCATCGAAGTGCTTGTTGTCGGTGAGTCCCCTCGCCTCTTACGATCGGGGTGCTTTTTCCAGTGAGTCCCCTCGCCACTCACCATAGAGCTGCTTGTTTTAAATGAATATTTTACATTAAGTGCTCAAAGTGGTGTCCTCACACAAATCCGGCGACGCAAGGTCTGGCGATCTGGCAGGCCAATTTACCGGACCTCCTCTACCGATCCAGTGACCATTGAATTCGCGATTCAGTACTTCACGCGTGATTGCCGAATAATGCGCTGGAAAACCGTCATGTTGAAATCACATGTTCTGTCGCACTTTCAAGCTTAGGTCTTCAAGCAAAGTTGGAAGTTCATTTTCCAAAAAGTTACGATATTTGTCACCGTTTTAATTACCATCAATACAATACGGGATAAATTGTTCTCTAATTACTCTACACCAAACATTGACGGACCAAGGACGCTGATACTCAACTTCGCGCAACCAGTGTGGCTTTTCTGCGCTCCAATAATGCATGTTATATCGATTAACCGTACTGTGGTTCGTAAAAGACCACTCGTCTAAGAACAATAATCGAAAAAAAAATCGGGTTCCCTTGCATCTGCTGAAGCGCCCATTGACAAAATGTCACTCGGTTCTAAAAATCATTGTCATGAAGTTCGTGATGCAGTGAAATATGAAAAGTATGACATATATTATGTTTTAATACCTTCCAAACACTGGTTAGAGACATTCCGGAATCACGGCTTAGTTGTCGAGTACTAATATGGGGGTCATGAGCGGCTGTGGCTAATATCGCGTTTTCATTATTAACTCCAGTAATATTTTTTCGACGCTTCCCTTTTTTTGCTTGTACACTTCCGTCAGTGAGAAATTTTTTTACAGCCCGGTAAAAAGAAGCGCGTGACCGTACACTGTCTGGAAAACGTTGAGCATAAAGAGTGACAACATCTTCGATATTCCTGCCACTTTCTTCATAAATGAGAATTATTTCAATTTTCTCTTGTACAGACAAAGCCTCCATTGTTAAAGCAATGAGGTCAAGTAATGAAGGAATACAACGACGCCCAATCAAGTCCAAACGATCGTAAGCAGCATAGCCAAACCACCCAAATCAAAGAAACTAAGACACCCAATCCAATCCAAAGAAACCGACCGTTTCCCTTTTTTATCTTTTGTAATGTTGCGGGTTTCACCTGCAAATTACTTTGTCTTGTTGCTGCTTTCAATTATTTGTAAACAGCTCATTCTCTCTTGGGGGAAATATCCGCGAGAGAACGAGGCTCGAACGAGGGTCAACCAATCTGATTTCTTGTATTTTTTTCACTATGTTTTATTTTTTTTAGGCACACTCTCATGGGCTTTTCATATGGAGAAAGAGTAAGAGTCACTCTTGCTAATTCTGTTGGGTTTTAAAAAAAAAAATTATTTTCGTCATTCACCGAGACTTGAGGACAAGACAGGAATGGAGGGAGAAGTGATTTCGCTTGGAGTGTCAGCTACCATCAAGGATCGGCGGTACGGAGGACGAGGAAGCAAGGCGGATTGAAGTCGCGCAGGCACAAGCGCAACCGAGGGTTGTTCACCAGGGGTAGAATGTGGAGGCGACTCCTGCATTCCAAATCCTGTACCTGGCGCCATTCAAAAATAAATTAAAAATTCTAGGGAAATTAATTTAGAGTCTTCTTATTTTTGTTTTGTTTTGTTTGAATAAAATGGAGAAATAAGAATCTTCGTTTTACTTTCGTCTGGAAGCGCATTCCTTGAATATTCAACAATGTCATTTTTTGCAAATGCATCGCCACCTGGCGCGAATCGGAAAAAATTTTTCAAATAAAACTTACATATTTTTAATGGAGAATCTGAATCTCTAATAAAAAATATAGATTCCGATTTAAAATTTTAAAGTTAGCCCCCCTACCGCTCTCAGGGGGGTGAGTGTTGGGTAAATTTTTGCGGCTTAACTTTTCCCTATCGAAAATAAAAAGTTTTTATCACGGACATTTTTTTCATCGGATGCGTATCCCTTGAGATATTTCGATGTCTCAAGATAAAAAAACACCCTGTGTATTTTGGTGTAAAATTTGTTGCATCTCATTTTGGATTATAAAGATTTTTATTGTGTCTCAAAAATTTTGCAACTCAAGACTACACCGAATTCAGTGTACTTTTGAGGATCGGCGTTTTACACTGGTGGATTTATTGTGATACTGGAAGAGAGCACCTAAACCTCTTTCCGTAAGAGATGAGAATGATAAGATTTAATTAGTGTTGTGCGAAGTCATTCAATTCGACTCAAAACCGACATCTCGGCTTGAGTCGCGGGTCGAATTATTTGACACTGACTCAAGCTATGATCGAATCGAAACAATCCGATTCAACTCAGCGCGTGAGTCGTAAATCGATTTTCGACACCGACTCAAGCTGTGATCGAATCGAATAAATCCAATTCGGTTTGGTTTGGTTTAAGTTAAGTGCACACATTTTGGAAACGTTGAACATGTCGAACTTGAAATTTCTTCAGCTTTAACCAAAGAAGCATGTTATAATTTTTCTTTTTCGGAAAAACATTTCTTTTGTAATTTAGGAACTTCAGGTTCGACATATTCAACTTTTTCCAAAAAATGTGTATTTAACTGAATCAAAAAAAAAATGTTGCACATTTTCCAAGAATTCTAAACTGAACAAATTTTTTTTCTCAATTAATTATTTTCTATTATTGTTTACTAGCAAAACCTGTATATACAAGAGATTTGTCATAATTATTTAATTGAAAGGACATTTTTTCTGAATTTTGAACAATTTGAATCTTCAAATCCAAGAGACTAAACAGAAGATATTAACTGATTTCAAAATTTTATTTTCACTACTCTCGGATCGCAACCCATAATTTATTTCCCTCAGCTGAAACGATTCAACTAATCTGAGCATTCTCACTCCGTCCTAATAAGTAGTTTATTAATTTATTACATAAAGGAAAAAATAAATAAGTAATTGATAAACCAAGTAATTAATCATTATTTAATTAATGAATAATAATTAATTGATTAATTGAAGTATAAAATAAATGTGTAATACTTTACTCAATCTCAATTTTAACTGAAGTCGGTTTCAAAAAATTCGACTCAATCTAAGCTTGAGAGGGTGTCGGAAATTTGACTCATGACACACGCGCTGAGTCGAATCGGATTTTTTCTATTCGATCACAGCTTGAGTTGGTGTTCAAAATCCGACTCATGACTCTTGCGCTGAGTCGAACAGGATTTTTCTCGATTCGATTACAGCTTTAGTCGGTGTCAAAAATTTGACTCACGACTTACGCGCAAGAGTTAAATCGGGCTTTTCCGATTCGATCACAGCATGAGTCGGTTCAGACCATTCGACTCATGACTAACGCACTGAGTCGAATTGGATTTATTCGATGCGATCACAAATTGAGTCGGTGTCCAAAATCCGACTCACGCGCTGAGTCGAACAGAATTTTCTCGATTCGATCACATTTTAATTCGGTGTTGAAAGTTCGACTCACGACTCACGCGCTGAGTCAAATCGGATTTGGTTCAACTCACTTCTCAGTTGAGTCGAATCGGATTTTTTCGATTCGATCTCAGCTTGAGTCGGTGTCGAAAAATCTACTCACGACTTACGCGCTGAGTCGAATCGGATTTTCTCAATTCCATCACAGCTTGAGACAGTGTCAAAAATTCGACTCACAACTCACGCGCTGAGTCGAATCAGATTTTTTCGATTCAATAACAGCTTGAGCAGGTGTCAAAAAATCGACTCACAACTCACGCACTGAGTCGAATCGGATTTGGTTCGACTCAATTCTCAGTTGAGTCAAACCGGATTTTCTCAACTCGATGACAGTTTAAGTCGGTGATGGAAAATCGACTCACGACTCACGCGTTGAGTCGAATCGGATGTGGTTAGACTCAATTCTTAAATGCGACAAATCGAATTTTTTCGATTCGATCACAGCTTGAGCCGGTGCCGAAAAATCCACTCACACCTCACGCGCTGAGATGAATCGGATTTGGTTCAACTCAATTCTCAGCCGAGTCGAATCGGATTTTTTCGATTCGATCTCAGCTTGGGTCGGTGTCGAAAAATTGACTCTCGACTCACGCGGTTTGTCGAATTGGACTTGGTTCGACTCAATTCTCAGTAGAGTCGAAGGGAATTCTTTTGATTGGATCGCAGCTTGAGCCGGTGTAAAAAAATCGATTTACTATTCACGCGCTGAGTCGAATCGAATTTGATTCGACTCAATTCTCAGTTGAGTCGAATCAGATTATAGTCAATTCAATTCGACTCATGCACATTGCTGCTTCTGGAGGAATCAAGGAATCGGCTAAACGCCTGGCGCATCTTAGGAAATTAGAAGAATCCAACCATAGAGTATTAAAACATATATTAAATGGCTATCTAACATTTTATTTTTATTTTGTCATTCATCTTATTAATCTAATATACTTTTACAAAATAATAAGAATAATGATTTTTTGTCAAAGGCTTGAAGTCTTTTAATTTAAGTTCATGTTTTTACAGGTTTCGAAGTTAGACATTTTATTTTTATTTTGCAACTCGGTCAATTATAAATGTATGCATTAAGAAGTCTACACCAAAAAAGAGAGAATACACTCGTCTCTCGTTACTGTGCCGGCCTCGGGTCCGGTCGACACAGTACCAGGCGCTATTTAAATCTAAAATCAACCAGAGATTTAAAGCGTCGAGTGAGCACTTTTACGTTAACACTCAGAGCCGCATATAATAGTCTCTAAACCCGGCACCACGTACAAAAGTTTATGCCCAGGGATTCGCGATGTAAACACCTTCTGATACGGCACTGACTGTCCTTTCGTATAGGGTGTTAAGGGACGCTTAGGGGGGAGACAAAAGCAGTCAAGCGCGAACAACCGTGAAGCCGGCACAGGAACGGGCGGCACAGTAACGCAAAATGTGTGTAGTAAAATTTATTAAATTCCAGGTAAGTTGAAAGTTGCATGAGAGATCAAATGATGCATGTTAAATGATAGATTTAGTTATTTACTACAAAATTGAAAGAAAAATTTACTGAAAAATGAATACTCGTCCTTCAATTTGAAGTAATTAATTTCTCGTAATTCTTACGCAAACAAAAATTACAAAAAGAAAGAACTACGTACATAAACTAAATGAAAAGAAAAAACGTAAATTTAAAAAATGCCTTTTTTCTTATTTTTTTCTATTCAGTTCATGGAGTCAACAAATTCATTTATTGCAAAAAGGAGAACTTAAATAACACCGCGAGCCGCATTCAACTCCTGCTTTAAAACACGTTCATCGATTTGTCCTGCACTAGCTCTTTGCGGCTTTCCAATTACACTTTTTTCATTAATTATAGTAGTTTCTTAATTTTTCATCAAACTCAATCCGATTTACAATACTCTTACCCATAGTTTTCACATTTTCGCTTTCTTATATTGCTCGCTTCAAGATTGATGGCAGACTGATGTTATTTATAAATCGTCAATAATTTCAAAAGTGGAATGGCATAAACATGTACATTTATATTAAACGAAAACAACTTTCATTGCTTAATCCAAATACGTAACAGTAAACGATAATAATACATGAATTATTGAAGATTTAATAACTAATAATATAATTGGATATAATTATGGAGAAAATAATTATTGAATTCATAATTAGTAATAATTATTATAACAATTATTACTAATAACAATTAGTTATTCATTATTTAATTATAATATTATTTAATTAATATTTTGATGTTCTTGTATCGATTACTGGTCAAATTGATTTTTGGAGAAATGAGAAAAAATCT
>JAUMHM010000083.1:49242037-49254132 GCA_032362435.1 Melikaiella ostensackeni
TTCAACCACTGATTTCAATAATGTAAACATATGGGCGATTTTTTAATATATTTTTATTTCATTCCTTATATCACCAAACGTTCCAAGAATGTACCTTGAACGTCCTACGGGCAGCTACAGAACGTTCCGCTGGAACGTTTCAGCCACGTCTACGAAACATGTAAAATATCCGCCCCCTTGGATCGTTCCAGGAACGTCTTATTGGGACCTGAAGGAGACTTACCGTGATTGTTTTTATTAAGAAAAAATAAGTCGTATACCCTGTAAGAGATAGGAAAAAATGGATGTCAGTTTATAATATGGATATCATATTATAGTATAAGATACGAGGTACACTCAAACCCGGGTTTAGAGACCGTGACGGGGGTACCCTCAATAGCCTTGGTTTCTAAATTGGGGTTCTCCAAACCGTAAAAACTCAGGGACGTGCGAACCAGTTTCTAATATTACGCAATCTCCGAACATGAGTTTGAACCTGAGTACACGCGCAATGCGCCTTTATCTACCTTCTAGGAGTCCTTAAACCGGGGGTTTCTAAACCGGGGTTTGAGTGTACTCAAAAATGACATCCATTTTTACTTAATTTTTCGGTTCAGGAGATATTTGTTGTTAGAAATAACAATGATTGTATAAGTCCCCTTCAGGTCCCAGTGGAACGTCCCAAAGAGGCGAATATTTTAATTCATTGCGGGGACGTGGCTGAAATGTTCTAGTGGAAAGTTCCCAAGGTACCCGCGGGACGTTCCTGGCACGTTACTGGAACTTCTGGTACTATTAGGAATGTTCCTGAAAATGTATTTAATGTACCTAGATCATTTTTTATCATTTAAAGGGCTTGCAGCACATACGGGGACCTTAATTCTTAGTCCAAATAGATAAAGCTTGAAAAAATTATATAGTTAGGCATGCCGTTTTTGTAATAAAGTAGTAAATTAGCACTTTCACGTGTTCCCCCTCAGACTTTTTGTTTTTCGAGACAGAAGAAAATTTTGTTAACTGTAATTTAAAAATCGAAATTCAAGTTCAGAAAAAATGTAAGAAAAAATTGGAAAAAATGTTTGAATTCGCACATTTGTTTCTAACTTTTTCTGAATCATTGAACTCGTCAAACCTACCTATTTTAGTCTTAAACATGTATGATAATATGTACTCCAAGTAAAGAATAATTTTGACACTAATTAATGTAACAAAAGAAGTAGTTTAGGCCGAAAAGCTTTCACAATTCATAAGTTACATTATCACTATTGTGTTTAAACTTTTTCTCGGGTGATCCTGGTATTGTTGTCATAAGCCGCGGACTAAATTAAGTGCCTGATGAGTTAAAGATGTTATGAATTTAACATAATGTTTAAAATCTCTTGCGACGGTGTTGCAGTAGGCACAAAGTTAGGTGTATGGTGTAGTTTGTAGTTTGTCCTTTACTGCTATTGTCCTTACGCAGTGGCAGAGAGAGTTGGAGGTGACATATGTCATTGCCTTCGGATGCTTTTTGAGAGCTACCATCTGTTACTCCATAGGGTTTCAGTCGCCCCCTTCCAGATGGTCTACGAAGTTTTTGCTAATGCAGCCAGTACCCTACTGGCTCCTAGATGTTCGAGATGTTCAGTGCATCTTGCGTGAACATTGCCTGTCGCCGAAATTACAATAGGATGAATAGATGCATGTTTTACATTCTGATGTGACAGTTTGCGATAGTTTCTGGTGCTGGCAAACCCTGACCTGAATCGCTATCACGAATCTCTCCGTTATTATAATTATTATCTATCAAGCCAAATTCCTTTCGAGATTTGGCAACTCGTTTGGTCGAAGAAAATCCATACGCTTTACCCCAACCACATCCACTCAGCACATCTCTCCTCAAGGGCCCGTAAGTATCCAAAATCTTTCGTTTCAGGCACCTATCACCACGCTGACACTCTTTGTCACATATTTCTTATAAACAATTTCCCCCCACACATCCCAATCCTGGCATACATCTTTTGCTTCTCTTATATCCATACATCGTTTCATACAAGCTCTTGTGTTTCTATGGCTCTTTATATATTTTCGCTTTAGATTCTCATTCACACATTTTCACCATTCTTTAAGAACCCACTCATTACTGACTTTGTCCTAGTGAATGAACACGGCTAGCCTCAATTGAGCTTAAACCAAAAGTCTTGGCACTCCTGATTTTTTGTTTGTTTTTGTTTCTTCTATGCCTCACGACTATTTTAAAAACAGAATGAAAAAAAATCGCTAGACCTATTCTTTAGAAAATTCGATTTTTAATTTTTAATTTTATTTTTTCAATAATGCTTGATCTATTAAAAAAATAACATTTTTTATGCGTTTTTTAAAATGAGATTTTCAAGAATTTCAAAAATTTTTGCGCAAAAAGAGAAGTACATATTTATTTATTAAAATTGTCCAAAATGAGAATGAGCTTTCATAAATAAAATTATAAGTAAAAACTTCGCTTGATTTTCTCCTTTTTTGAATAATAATAATCTCGACAAGTTTTCATTTATTTCCCCTTTTAATACATTCTCAAAATTTCTATTATTTTATACATTTAATATATTTAAAAATTAAGATATATTTTAGAATTACTTAGAAAACTTTGATTTCACGAAACATGTTGATTGTACTAATAACTTTTTATTGGAGGAATTTTTTGCATCGTAGATGTTTTTAATGAAATTTCACTTCCTTCTTATTACAAATTTTGGTAAAATCAAATACTCGTTCCAAAGTAATAAGTATATTTAATACTCAACACAATACAATCCAAATAATTGGCATTTATATTCATATTACAATTTAAAATATAATTATGACTTCAGTTACTTATTATTAGGGGGTCAATTACAAGTAGGCTTTACCTAGTTATCATTTGCTGCATAATGAGCAAATAGCCTCAACATGAAACCTGATAACTCGTTTTAATGCAACCTAGAATTGATTTAAAACCGTAAACATTTAATTATAAACATACTGACTATTACAGGTTGATTGAACTGCTAAGAACTCGAATTTTGGGCATCAAAAGTGTTATATATCTAAAAATAATAAGTGAATCGAAATTTCCTGAAGTGTTCCTTGAGCTTCATCTAATTAATTTATCCTGAAATTTTTAGACGATTCGGTTGAAAATTGTAGGCTACAGGTCGACTGAACTGCTGAAAATAATAAATTTTTCATGTTTTGTGAATCTGCTGAGTCCATTTTCTAAAAAATGGACAATCTGTATGCAAAGAAGTTATTCTTTTATATTTCCGTTTTTTTACTTGGCTCATTTTTATTCAGGGGAATTTCAATAAATAAATACGTCTTATTTTGCTTCGAAATGTTTGAAAGTCTTGAAACCCCCATTAAAGAAAAAAACGATTTTTTCAATAGATTCAGTATCATTTTTGCGCTTGTTTCATAAGGCATACCAGAAACAAAACAAAAAATCAGGAGTGCCAGCATCTTTGGGTTGAGCTCAATAAAATGTAATGGAAGCAATATGCATATACAGGTACGTATAGTAACTTCACTATACGCTTTTAGTACTTCGGATTATGAAAAAAATGACAGTTTCCTGTGATTTTGCTTAATCTTTACAACTCATTCGAAATCGAACAATCAGATTGCAAAACGTTTGTTAATATATCAGTCAGGATTGAAATATGACATGTGGGTGAAACTTTTTACGAAAAAGAGTGAAGGTCACTGAAAAGCAGAACGAGATTTTTCAAAAACAAAAAAATATATATTTTTGAAATTACGATTATATAGTTGTCATATTCTAAGTTTATTAATACGCGGTCATTCATACATATAATCACATGCTTGAACGCTTTGAAAAAGCGCACTCGCTGAGAGTCGAACCCTACCTACCTAAAACTACCTAAACTTTACACCGCACACGCTAACCAACTGAGCTGTCTAACTGCCTGGACCTTCTTGACAAAATATCAGCCAAGTATTTCGAGGCTGCGTTGGATGATAAATATTTCTGTGCTTAGTTGCATACGTTATTTTTTATTGAAATTTGTATCAGTCAGTTTTTAAAATTGATCTTCCATCAAATAAAATATATTCTCAGTAACTTTTGGTGAATGTTTTGCATAAAATAAAAATTAAAAATTACTGTTAATTATTCAAACAATTTATATGAACAAGCGCACATTAAGATTTTTTCTATGAATAGTCTCATTTTTTTAAAAATGAATCGACTAAAAATATCTTACCAATGATTCCGTGTTGTCATAGTTCTCAAATCGACAATAAATATTAATTATTTGAACATTTCTTATAAACAAATACCCATTTATTCTTTTTTACATAAATGAGCTCAATTTTTTTCATGGAATCAACTAAGAATATTCTGCGATTGACTCGTTGCTGTCATGTCTTTCAAAATGACAAAAACTTTTAATCATGTAAAGAATTTTTATAATTAAATGTTCATTTTTTACCCTGCTACCTTAAACAGTCTTTTTGCATAGTCGACTAAAAAACATACGTTATTATATGGATGTTTCGAAGTCAAAGCCAATTACGCAAAAAGAATCCTATTAAAGGAAACACGGAGAAAAATTACCATTTAATTTTAAGAACTGTTTATAAAATTTTTTTTAAATTTTCATCTTGAAAAACATGACAGTGACGAGTCAATGGCAAGACATTCATGCAAAAAATATGAAAGTCAACAAAAATCACTGCAAATTACGAAAAAATAACACTTGTTAATTTATTTGTTTATAACAAATTAAAAAATGTTCTTGTCTTACTCCAACACACTGTACGCGTCAATCTACATTCCATGATGCATGGGGGCTCGTACATTGGCTGACTCTTTGGTTCTAACCACATGAGGCTGACTACTAGACGTTTGGGAATGAGCACAACCTGGCACTTTGAACTCTACAGCTCGTTCCGCAGTCCTTACTGCGACGCATTCTTTCACCATTTCCATCATATCTGCTCATAATAATAAGTTCCCTTTACTTTAATTAACAAAAACGATAATTGTATTTTCTTTATATGAGCACCAAGCTTCGAATTAAGATTAAATTTTATAACTGGTTACAATATACGATTTCGCTTGTAATGCTTCCTTGAATTAAACGAATGAGACTACGATAGCTCATAGTATTCAATTCCATTAGTGTATTGAATACTTATTAATATATTCAGGACTCATTTTAATTTCTTATAGCTACTAAGATATCAAGGAACATAATCTATATTCGTGCATTCGTTCCTACTTGAATAGCACTTTTTGATGTTGTTTAGCAATCTTTCCGTAACCAAAATTTGTAAGGTCAACTTTCAGCTCCTCTAAAAGTCGAAAAAATGTCGGAAAAAGTTGTCAAAAATTCAAGTGGATTACTTAACTATCTGTGAATGCAGCCCAAATTAAAAAATTAAAAAATATTAAAAATTGTGGACACCAGAATTATGAATACAATAAAAAATTATCTCAACTTTGAACTGATATGTCGAGACGCATCAAGGTTTAAAAGAAAGAGCGTAGCACTTTCACGTTGTCACTTCTGCAGCGCTAAAAATTTATTACTTTAATTTATCATAACAAGAATTTCTCAATGTTGAATTTATCCTTCTGAGGTCATTTAACTAGCCTCGCGCCTCGGATTCATAATTTAGAACCTTGGCTTCGTTTTATCTGTACGCACATCTCAGAATATGAATCCATAATTCTTACGCGCATCTCAAATTGTATAATCCGGAAGGGGTAGAGTAGGCGCAGTTTTCAACGAAAACTTGTAGATTAGATAGACTCTCGTATAGCGGAAACGATAATGGTTTAAAACAATGGAAAAACTTCGGGTACCTGCATGGAGGATACGGGAGGAGGGCAATCATCCGCGGCACATAAATAATCACAATTGAACGATAAAGTATCAGTCTTGTTCGCAGTATCAACCTCGTCGAAAACCAGTCTCCGATGCACTCTCAACGTCGTCGAACTCAGTCTCAAAAGCAGTCTCAAGATGTAGCGTCTAAATCTCGCCGAGAGGCGCAGTCCCGAACTCAGTCTTGATCATATTCTTAAGATCGTCGGAAGTCAAATTTGTATTCGGATTCCCAGTACGCAGTTCTCACTTCTCAGTTCCTAGTTAATTTATTGCAAAATATCATACAACAACAACTCCGGACCCTCTAATAGGCCCGACAACCCTCAACCACCTTGGGAATATTTTCATTGTTGTGATGAAAGGAGGTGTTTCGGGTTTCAATCGTGTGCAAAACTACGAATCTTGCCGAAGTTTCGTGAACATTGCAGTTCGCATTAAATCTGTATTGTTAAAATTGCTATAATTAATTTTGTAAGTAATGTATAGACAAATTGTATAATTAATTTTATTACAAGCTAAATAAGGGTAAAAAAATAGTGCTGCCTCTCTAAAATTAATTGAGAATGTTAAAATAGCAATAAATCACATTTTTGTCTCTTTTGACGTAATAGCCATGTTTCCTAACATTCCATATGCAAGAGTTAAACTTGCCATTGAAAAAAGATGGGATATGAATAAACTTCATACTAAGATTTCGGAAAAACAATTTCTTGATGCTATTGAATATTTTTTAAAATTCTGTTAATCTTTAATTCAATGGTTCTTTTTATGAACAAAAATTTGGAAGTCCGATAGGCTCAGTCTTCTCCCTAATTCTTGCTGAAATTCTGATGGAAGATTTGGAAAATGAAGTTTTTGAACAAATTAATTTTGAGTTAGACTTTTGTGCCAAATATGTTGATGATTCTGTACTTTCTTTACATGCATAAAATGTGCATATCCTACGTAATGTTTTTAATAGTATACATCAAAGATTACAGTTCACTGTTGAAATTGAAACAGAAGGTAGATTGAATTTTCTTGACTTGACTTTAATAAAAACTGATGAAAATTATATTATCACTAATTGGCACAGAAAAACAATTCGTTTGGGAAGGACGCTAAAGTTTAATTCTAATCATTCCATCAAAAACAAAATAGGAGCTGTAAAAAATTTGATTGATAGAGCTCTTAAATTACCTCATCCACAAATCCATGAAAAGAATATTGAATTATGCAAACAGATTCTTTTTCTCAACCATTATCCTATTGCTTTTATTGACAAGCATGTGCATAACAGAATTGTTCAAATTAAGAGCAAAAGCAATAATCAGAACAAAAACAATATACAGGATTACAATATATTTAATACGGTTGTCCTACTCTGTTTTGGAAAAATCTGAAGTATCTTGAGATCAATGTTAGGAAAATTGGGCTTACATACGTCATATATAGTAGAATTCCTTTCAAAAGTAATTTGATTGTAAAATTGGGTAAAGATAAATGTCATAAACTTGTTAAACAATGTGTGATTTACAAATTAAGATACAGACAATGTGATGCTGTTCATACAGGGCAAACAAGGAGGTCAAGTAGAACAAAGAAAAGATGAACATAAAAATAATTTTCATAGAAGTGCAAGATATTATTCAGTCCTTATAAAACATAGTCACACATGGGCATGACTTTAATTGGGATGATGTTAAAATTTTGTATCAAGAGAGAAATTAAAAAATTTCCGTGAATAGGTTCCTCAAAAAGAGACAGTTCATGGAAATGCTATTTATAAAGAGAGAATATAACAAAGCTATCAATTTAAAAAGAGATCTTGCGAGATACAACAAAATTTGGGATGAAATCATTAATTGGATACACTGACTTTAGTTTCGGTCAGAATTTTGAATATGCGTAAATCAATTTTCAATTAAGGAATGAAATAAATGACTTTGGTTTTTATTCAGAATTGTTTGCCTATGTCAAAATCAATTTCAATCAAGGAATTAAATATGTACCAAAATAACAATTACTATCAATTATCTCTGTTATATTTTCAGGTAATAATAGTTTTCTAATCTAAAAATGTTTTAATTTTTTGTACCTGTTGTTTTATTATAAGTTACCCCTGATGAGGAAGTCTAAATTTACTTTCGAAATATGTTGGTCCCCAATACTTAATATAAAAAAGACGGAGAAAAGAAAGAGTGTGAGGTTGGTTTGAGTTGGCTCTTTTTCACCCTCTTTTTTCTTTTTTGTTGTACATTTATTGTACACTTGTGTCTAATGAGCCGGAAAAGGGAATAGTCTTGAAGTCTATTTTTGATTTGTGAACTTTTTGGGTGTTCTTTTTCAGAACATACAAAAAAAAAGTAGATTTTATTTCAATCTTTAAGAAACAGTCCATTTCATTTCGCCGAAGTAGGTTGTGGTCGGTTGCGGAATTGAATCAAATAAGATTTAGTGAACAGTCTTTAAACTGCAAAAGTAACTTTATTGGGAAGTAGTGAACGAAAATTGTGTTTTAACAACAACTTGAACATAACCATTTTTCAGCACTTTCCTAGCCTTATTAAAAACATAATGTTCAGTTATTTAAAATCAAAACTTATCTCGTAATCTTCAGTTTTGGTCAAATTTTTTATAGTTGTAGCCCTTTCTTAAACTTTTTATGCTGTCAGTCGAATTTTTTTTTTTTAATTCGACACTGGAGGTTTTGTTTATTTTCGCGGCTGAATAACTAGTGGGGAAAAAACAAAAAGATTCAGGATTTATAGTATATGGAAATTAGGTCTTCATTGTATCCCCCTGAAAATTGAATTTTTAAATATTTAGCCAATATCAACTTAGTCATTATCTCGTTTAACCAAACCTCAAAATACCAATCTTTTGAGCTATTTTGAAAATTGATATTTCGGTAGAAAAAGGCTCAGGATCTAAGCAACATTTTCAGGAAGATAAAATGAAGACCTAATTTACATATACTGTAAATCTTGGAATTTTCCATTTTTCTCCCTAAATCAGTTATACATCGGCGAAAATAAACAAAACCTCCAAAGAGTGGAATTTCAAAATGAAAATTCTCATATTTTAGCATCAAAAGTTAAAAAAAGGGCTAAAACTATGATAAGGCTGACCAAAAATGAACCTTACAAGGTAAGTTTTAATTTTTAAAAACTAAACACAACGATTTTAATAAGGCTATGAAAGTACTGAAAAATAGGCTTTAGATTTTGTTAAAACACAATTTTCGTCCATTATTTCACATTAAAATTACTTTTGCACGTGTTAAATAAAAGTTTGAAGACTGTAGAATACGTCTGATTTGATTCAATTCCATTTTACATTGAAGAACTTGAATTTTCTCTATTTTATAATGCACATAAATAATGTGACATTATTCTGTGCTTTTGCATTTTGAAAATCAAATATCCAAATGAAAATAAAGTAATGTAATACATTGATCCCATAAACAAGTTAAAAAATAACGGATATTATCATTTTCTTTTTAATTGTGCCGCAACCGCACTAAATCTGAAGGTATTGTTTTTGCTGCAACGGTATTTAATTGATACAAAAATATGTATCAATATAAAGAAACAAAATATTGTTACATTCCTGGATGGTTTTGTTGCATATCAAATTTATACCTTCAGATTTAGTGTGATGCTTTATAATAGGGACTAGAAAACCAGAAAATCATAAATTAAAATAATTCAAATTTTAATATTGAATAGCATTCTCCTATTAAAAAAGTGACTAAAAAGTGACTTGAAAAAAAAAGATGACCTGCGTATACATATAAAGTTCGATAGGATGAACCGCAAGGTCGACGAAGGGCTTTAGGTGGTTGCACCCTCTCAGCGAGGGGTCGAGATCAGGTGAATATTTTATCGCAGCAGTAAAATAATATCTCACAGACTTTGTGAAAATTTCCTCAATTTTTTAATCAAAATTTGCGTCAAAGGCAACAGAGAAAAAAGTTGGGCTTATTTTGAGTCAAATATTTGGCTTTTTTTGAGACGCAGCAAAATATAGCCAAAAAGGTTTTAAATTGAGACTTTACAAAAAAAGGCTCAAATTAGGTCTGATTATTGCCCAGAATTGTGACTGATTCCTGCCTCACTTTCAGACCTACAATGGTAACAATATAGACAAACTGTCAATGTCAGCTGAAAGGTGGCAGATCATAAGGAGGTAAGGGACATTTTTCCAAAAACTTTTTTTTTTGCACAGACAATTCTTATGAAATCCAAAATACATGGTATTAAAAGGATTTGTTCGAAATCGCTTTTTTATAGTAGTAATAAAAAACTAGTTGTACAAAAAGAGGTAAGGGACATTCGATACTTGATTCTCACTCATTATGCGCATGCGCATTAAAAATATAGATTTTGTTATGAAATTATGTTTTATTCTATTCAGAATAGAAATTCATTGAAATAACTTCATGCATAAACGAAAAAAAAATTTATTATTTGTAATTACCAAGGAGTGCTTCAAAGCGAAAACCCGTCTGTTACGCTGCGACACCGTGTCCTTCAAACTCTATTTCCTCGGAACTGAATAAATTTTTTCGATCAAAATTTTCTTTCCTTTATTCAACAACTCAACATCTCCAGAGTGGATTTACAGTTTTTTTCTTAAATTGATTATTTTATTTTTTATAATTGTCCTAAATCGACTCGGACGCCATCAAACAAAAATGTCACCCCGATTTTGTCAACTTTGGACTACATTTTCTCATAACTGGAAGATTATTTGCAATCAAACTTTTTTGGTATCGAATCAGCAATACATCAGCTCGGAAGCATATTTTGGTTTTTCTTTTTAATTGCGAATTCGATTTTACAGAATGTTTTTTCCTCTCCTGTAAAATCGCCATTTTATCTCTAACCGCCTTATGATCTGCCGGCCTTCACTTGTGAGCTTAGTTTTACACTTTACTTGAAATGTCAGAATGTGATATGAACTGTATCGTCAAAAACAATTGACAATCCATACTCCAGTCTGAATTTGAAACTTATCAGAAAATTTAGCACTCAAAATGAGAGTTGAAAAACATGAGACGCAGCAAGAATAAGTCTAGCTTATTTCTGTGAAGAATCTTTGCTGGAATTTCGTTAAATTAAAAAAAAATCTTTTCGGAAAATAACACTGCGTATAATCTTGAATGATTTAATTCAAAATTATTTATTTTGAACAAAATAGCCTTAAAAATTGGAATACATTCAAAACATTCAAATGAGAAGCATTTATGTAAAATCGTACACTTTCAAAATAGAAGCCATTAAAATTATGATTTTAATTAGGATGATGTTAAAATTCTATATCATGAAAAGAATAAAAGAAAGAGAGAGTTCATGGAAATGCTATTCATTGAAAGGGAGGGTAACAAAGCTATAAATTTGAAAAGAGACTTGGCCAAATATAACAGAATTTGGGATGGAATCATAAATTGGATATAATGTGAGCCTTTTTTATTGAATGTTTTTGACATCTTCAAAATTAATTTTGTAGCAAGGCAAAAAACACACTATGGGAGTCATTCGGAGATTTTTCACCGAAGTCGAGATCAAGACCTTTAAAATAATGAATGAAATATATACTATAAAACTGAATTGAATATCCACAAATGATGTTTCTTTAATTTCCAGATGTAAATAATATTTACTTATCAAACAACTTTTATCATTAAGTGATGTTTTTTCAATTTTCAGATGTAAATAAAAGTTACTAATCAAATTACGTTTTTTTAAGAAAAACCCATACCTGTTATGTTACCTATAAATTATCCCTGATGAGCAAGTCTAAATTGGCTTCGAAACATGTTGGGTCCCCGGTAGTATAAACAGGACGAAGAAAAGAAAGAGTGTGAGGATGGTTTTGGTTGACACTTTCTTTTTTCTTCTTCTTTTTTCTTTCTGTTGTGTACGTTTATTGTCTATTTTTTATTTGTGAACTTTTTGAGTGTTCTTTTTTAGTACACAAAAAATTTTCATAAGACAGTTGATTTTATTTCGATCATTAATAAATTTTAAAATAGAGACATTGAGTAAGGAATGGTTTCAATCTGCAGGTTTGCCTATGTATATTTGAAGATTTCTTTTAATTGAGAATTTTAAATATTAACTCAATTTACAAAAAGGTATCTATTTTACTTAAAATTTTTTGAAGAAGAAATAAATTTTCTTCAAATTAGCAATTCTTAGAAATGTGTTATTCGTTCGGATTATCACCTTTTTCACTTGAAAAATTGACTAATCTGAACAG
>JAUMHM010000083.1:49289349-49303940 GCA_032362435.1 Melikaiella ostensackeni
CGACAGAGGGGGGGGGGTGTTTCCCCCCGGGCCCAGACTTTTGGAAGGGGTTTGGATTTTTGGTAAAAAGTGTAATCTGGTAATAATACCTTCAATCTAAATACTATTCATTTAATAGTCCTCGCAATCTTTTACCTTGGTAGAAAGTTATGCAACAAAATTATCATATAATTAATTTTTTTGCTATGCCGAAAAAATTTTTCCAAGAGGAGGGGGCCCGCATTTTCTCTCTACTGGCCTGCTAATTTATCCTTGCTTCCTCTGATCCTAGCAAACAGCGTATCTTTTTTGAGGTAAATGAGGTCAATATGAATCAGTTCGGTTAACGGTTTGCCCGACTTTGAATTTCAAAGGAATTTTAGCATTAATTTCGAAAACACCGAACGTTGATTTTCTGAGGTTCAGGGAAAAGAAATTTGGAATTGCAAATACTAGGTAGAACGAGAAGTTAAACACTATTACTGCGGCTAGTCAAAGAGAGGTTTCTGTTTGTAGTTCCAGGGTGTGAAAGTAACGTTCGGATAACAGGATGGAGGCAAGTGTCCCTGAGGCGCAACCCGAGAACGAATTAAGTACCGAGAAACGTTCATTTCAGTAGTGAGGTTGCTAGGCTGATTAAAGTTGGGCAAAGAGGTGAAAAAAGTCAGAGGGTCATAGATGGAGAAGAAAAGAAAAATGGAGAAAGTATGTAAGAGTCACGAAAAGGGAAAATATAAAAGGGAAGCGAAAAAAGGGAAAGTGATCAAAATTAAAATGAGAAAAAAGGGAAGAGGGAAAGAACATAAAAGAGAAGAAAAAGAAGTAAGAGAATAATAAAAGAAAAAGAGAATGAAAAACGACAAAAGGAATTCGAACTAATCCTTAGGCTTACTTTTCTACAGAAAAATCAGAAAATAACTTTGGGAAAAAATGCACATTTTCAGATATTCTTGGTCCCTAATTCAATATATAAAACCGAAAAGACTTTTTTTTTTAAATTTTAACAATGAGCTTTACTAGATTATTAACAAACAATTAGAAGAAGCTACCCAAATACTATGTTCAGAACAAAAACTTCCAGAAAATAATACGAAAAGGAAACGATTAGAATTTTATTCATTTTCTTGAATTTATTCAGATAAAGGAAATCATAAATTTTATGTTTTTTTAAAAAAATGATGGTTGAGATCTTCTTGAATATTTTAAAAGAAAAAGATTACGGAATTTTACATCAGTGTTAAAAAAACGTTGTGTATACTCTTCCGGCATATTTTTCTCTTCCAGAGAGAGTACCCAACCTCATTTCGTCCACAGTAATCGCCGTATTATATGCAGGAGAGCAAAAAGGGACTGTACTCCTCTTCTTTCGGGCGAATTTAGGCGCACCTTTAATTTTCTAGTCTCGGCATACTTTGCTGGAGATGAGTTTTTAAATTTGTTGAAATTAACCTTGAATTCTTTGGAATTCATCATGAAATCTTTGGAATTCCTTGGAATGTAAACACGAATTCGGTCACACTCAACGCTCCTACCAGAAGGTGGGGGGGGGGGCAGATATAGAGATGAAATATAACCCTTATCTGTCACGAAGATTACCTTTTACTTTTCTCTTCCGCGATTTCCGGTGGAAGTAAATTTTTTAACTTGTTAGAGTCAAACTTGAATTCTTTGGATTTAATCATAAATTCTTTGGGTTTCTTTAGAATTTAAACACGAATTCGGTTACACTCACCGCTCCTCCCTGAAGGTGTGGAGGGGCATATATAGAGATGGAACATAACCTCTATCTGTCACGAAGACCACCTTTTAATTTTTAATTCTGGCATTCCTGCCGGAGGCAAATTTTCAAACTTTTTGGAATTAACCTTGAAATCTTTAGAGCTTATCACAAATTCTTTAAAATTCATCATAAATTCTTTGGAATTCCTTAGAATTCAGGCGCGAGTTCAATCACACTCCCCACCCTTTTCTGATGGTTGGGGTGGGGCAGAGGAATACAGATATAGAAATGAGACACAACCTCCACCTATCACGAAGATCGTCCTTTAATTTCCTCTTCCAGAATTTCCGGCGGGAGTAAATTTTTAAACTTGTTGGAATTAACCTTGAATTCTTTGGAGTTTATCAAAAAAATTTTGGAATTCATCATAAATTCTTTGGAATTGCTTAGAATTCAAGAGCAAGTTCGGTTACACTAGCGGCCCTTTCCTGATGGTTGGGGTGGGGGCGGGGGAATGCAGTTTTAGAAATGAAACACAACCTCCATCTTTCACGAAGATCACCCTTTAAATTTCTGTTCCGGCATTTCTGGCAGGGGCAAATTTTTTAACTCGCTTAAATTAACCTTGAATTTTTCGGAATTCATCAGAAATTCTTTGCAATCCTTTAGAATTCAAGTCCGAGTTCAGACGCACTCGCCACTCTTTCCCGATATGTTTAGCGGGAGAAGGGTATAGATATAAAGATAAAACATAACCTCCATCTGTCACAAAGATGGCCATTTAATTATCTATTCCGGGATATTTTGACGGGAATAAATTTTTAAACTTGTTGAAATTAACCTTGATTTCTTTGGAATTCTTTAGAATGCAAGCGCTAGTTTGGTCACACTCGCAGCCTTTTCCAGTCAGATATGAATTTTCAAAATTGTTGGAATTCACCTTGAATTCTTTGAAACTCAGCATAAAATCTTTGGAATTATTTAGAATTCTTTAGAATTCAATTAAGTTGACGATTAAATATACCAGAAGAGAAGACTAAGATCTGGCATATTTTTCCGGAAGACAATACTCGACCTAAAAAAAAATAGAATGTTTTAAAATTGGAAAATTTGACAAATTGCTTTTGGAAGAAAGTAAATCAAAAGATATTATTTCTTGACCTTCTTAATCTTCTGCCTCCGAGACCCTCGAACAAAACTTGACTTCCAGAAGTTTTGAGAGCTAATTTTTTTTAGTGCGGGTGCAACTCGTTCAGAAACCACAGTCTGCGACCAAGTTCTCAAAGGCTAGAATTCGCGAGAGAACGGAAACACAGATTGCAGAACTTCAGATGACCAATGGCCCTGGTACAACTTCAGCAACTTCTTGTGTTTCAACATCCGACGCATTGTTTAATTAATTAGTGTTGTTCGAAATTCAACCGCATAGAAACACGCAAAAGTTTCACTTTCCATCTATAGGGGTAGATGTGTTAGCTGAATGGACATATAATTACATTCAAATCAATTATTCACTAAATTACCGAAGACAGTTCGATTATGTGATTTTAGATCTCCACTTGTTAATGATAATTGTAGAGTAATTTAAAAGAATTTTATTGTTTTATTGTAATAGAATATTACATAATCTGGATAATAGTATAATAGATATTTGATATCAATTAATGTAAAATACCATTAGTATGCAAATGAAAACTCGTGAAACATAACTCGAGATCAGGGAAACCAGTACGAGGTGAATACCAGTACGAATTGAATAATGGGAAACAGTGACTGCGTTTTAAAGCAAAAGTTGTGTAGTACTTTTTTTAAATTTTATAATCAATTTTATAATCAACCTTCTTACCACTGACTTGCTTTTTATTTGCTAAATGAATGAAAAACGTGTTTTTGACATGGCGATGAATATTTTGTCGATTAATATTTAATTCCTTGAAAAAATCATTTTTCAAGGAAATAAATTGCTTTCACTATTCTTCCACTGATTTATTCGAGTCGTCAACCTCTTGGCTTCAAAACTGACTTATGACTAATTCTCTCAATTTTCATCAAAAATATATTTTATGAAATTTTGTGAGAAATGTCATTTGGTACGCGGTGAATAAATTCTTGACAGTTTAGGCTTGGGTATCAAAGTAATTTTTTTGGGGTTGATTTAGAACCAATCTATTCAGATTATTTCATTTTTTAACAAAGAGAAGGTAACAATCCAAAACAATATCACATTTCTAAAAATTGCTAACTTACTCAAACTTGTATACTATATCTAAATAAAAACAGATATCTTTTCTTAAATTGAGTTAATTATTAATGACTCAATTAAAAGAAATCTGAGTATTCATAGGCATCCTTGCAGATTGGAACAAATCTTTGCTTGATGTCTCTCTTTTAAAATTTCTTAAGGATCGAAATGAAATCTACTTTCTTATGAAAATGTATTTTGTACTAAAAAAGAACACCCAAAAAGTTCACAAATCAAAAATAGACTTCGAGACTACCCGCTTTTCCGGCACGTAAGAGACAAACGCACAATAAATGTACAAGAAAAAGAAAAAAGAGGGACGAAAAGAAAGAGTCAACCAAAACCAAACTCTCACTCTTTTTTTTTCCGTCTTTTTTGTACTACTGAAGACCAACATGTTTTGAAGCCAATCTAGACTTCCTCACCAGGGGTAATTTATAGAAAACTACAGTTAGAAATAATGAAACATATAAGAATTGAATTGAAATATTACCTGGAAATAAAAAAATAAAAAATATTATTATCAAATGTTGCTTGATCAATCTCTCCATTTTCTTATTGAAATCAAAAATCTTTAAGATCGAAATGCAAATCACTCTCCTATGAAAATGTTATTTTTCTAAAATGAAAGACACCAGAAAGTTCTGTACACTGCCGTGCAAAAGTTTCCGACCACCTCGTTTTTGATGACTGATTAAGTTGTCTTAATTTTATTCATGCCAGAGCTAAAAAAATTTTTTTTTGAAGCATCAAATCCTCTCAAAAATATGTATAAAGTGAGCCCAGGATGAAACCAATTTGTCCATATTTTAAATAGATATTGCAAAAAAGTGTCAATTTCAATGTTTTCTTAAATTTCCAATAACTTCCGTAATAATCAATATTTTTCAATGTTCTTGAACTCATTTTGAAGATATTTTTCCACAGTATTGCAGCAGTTTATGAGCATAAATCTAAAAAAATTTCCTATCACAGTGCAAGAACTTAAAGTTGTAACAAAAAAGTTGGAAAAATTTCACATATACTTTGTGGTGTATATTTTCGTAAATACAGGTATATGAAAAGTGTAACCATGAAGTTTCTGTAAAAATTCCTTCAAAATATATATTTATTTAATTTTTATTTTCACTTGCTTTTTTTCAGATTTATGCTTATAAGCTGCTGCGATACTGCGAAAAAATAGCTTTAAAATGAGCCCAAGAACAATGAAAGATATTGATTATAACGGAAGTTATTGAAAATTTAAGAAAAGATTGAAATTTACTCTATTTTTGCAATATCTGCTTAAAGAATAGACGAATTGGCTTCATCCTGGGCTTACTTTATACATATCTTTGAAAAATTCGACACTTTAAAGATACAATTTTTTAGCTGTGCCATAATCAAAATTAAGAGAACATAATGAGTCATCAAAAAAGAGGTGGTCGGAAACTTTTGCACGGCAGTGTATATCTGTACATGGCAACCTTTTTAACCAAATTCAAGATAGATTTCTTGAAGTAATTGGTATTCTTATTCAAGGTTTCTTCATTTTCTTTTTTTGTTGAAGTATAAAGATATTTTCATGTTAATATCAAATATCTTTTTTGGAAATACCTATGAATCTTGCATTTCGTCAATAAATCCCTCTGCAATGGGGCTGAAACTTTCTGTATAGTTTCCTGAAATCTATTGACATTCTTCGAACATATGGTTTTTACGAGGGTTTTTGGCTAATCGCTAAAAAGCGACTGGTATGTATCTCCCACAAGCGTTTTGAAATGATCTTCATAAATGTAAGATATCTTCTAAAGTTCATTGTAGACAGTCAATATCAGTTTACGGCCAGCTTTTGATCGCTACACTTCGTATTCCTGAATGAAGAATTTTATTTTCATAAATTAAAATTTATATTTAAAAAAGGATTACTGTCTCTATGCTAAAAAAAGAAAAGTAACGAAATTTTTAATTTTCGATAAATTATTGAAACGTTTGTTCAATTAGTGTTATGGTGAATTGTTTCAAAACTTTGAATTACAGTTTATGGATTTTCTACGCATGAAGTTGAGAAAATTATTTTATCTATTCTGATTTTCCTGTTTTTGGTATTATGGTTTTCAGTGAAATTAATGATAATTGAGAGTAATGTGATTTTATGATGAATATTATTTGAAGACCGGTGAAAAGTAATAAAAAATTTATCCAATTAGTAAAAGCTGAGATTGGACGCATTACAGAGGGATTTATTGATAAAATGCAAGATTCTTGGGTTTCTCTAAAAAAGATATTTCCGAGGGGTCGACTACTCCGATATTCCTCGTACACTCACCAAATATTGCCATATATTCTTTCAATATTCCCAGATATTTTTTATATTCGCAAATATTCTTGATATTCTTTTCATTCCCAAATATTCCCTCATATTCCTACATATTCCCTCATATTCCGAATTATTAATTAATATTCACAGATACTCTAGAATATTCCCCCGATTTCTTCCCTTCCATTCACTGATTGTATTCGTATAGCTTTTTATCTGGTGCCTTTGCACAGCGATTCCCACTTTGGCATCAACATAATCTCTGTAAAACAGATTTGAATGGTACGGATAAAATGAATTTCAGATCAATGGAAAAGATGTATCAAGAAAATATCAGAAATCTTTTGAATGATCATATTGCTGGAAGCACTGGTAATGTTACTTATCTAGAAATGAGCAGAGATATCATTTCCTCCGACATGGACAAAACGGAAGTTACTCTTGGTAGTAAATACTCCTTCCCATCTAGTCATAGCTCATCGAAGGCTAAATCTGAAGAATCGAAAATGTTTCTATTACCAAATAATGAAGACATTGAAAAAGTAATTTCTGAAACCAAGTCATTTGCTCTTTTTCGTGCTGAAAATGTCGGGATGACAGTTTCAGAGATTCCTGAACCTACATTCTCTCTCGAATCTTTTATATTTGAGCCCGATGTGGACGAAGAGGAAGGATGCTTACCAGTATTAACAGACATTAGTAATGACGAACAATTTGAAGAACAAGTTGATAGCAATGTAAGGGAAATTGAGTGTCAAGATGTGTGTGAAGATCTATGCATAGTATCTACTATAGTCGTGCTCTAGGAATTAAAACTTTTGAGAATGTTGATCTTTTTCCGGATAGTATATACGTGAAAGTCTTGGATGGTCTTCAGGCCCCAGTTATTATAAAGAAAACTACATTATATTATCTCTTCAATAAAGATGGCACAAAACTGAGCTGTGGCCGATTACAACGAGTAAAGGCTCTTGAAGTTCAAAGATCCTTCAATATTCTATATCCGGGAACGGAGTCAATAACGAATGAAGAGACCATACACGATGATGACTGGTGTGTTTTTTCAAGAAGCAATAAAAAATCATTTCTAAATGGAAGAGTTTTAGCTTTTGGATATATGAGTGGAAGCACATCTAAGGGATTGCAATATTTCAAATCTTCAGCACCTGTCCAAGGACCTAAAGGAGGAAAGGTGTAGGTTACCTATGCTCGTGGTATTCATTTCAAGCTGAAAATAGTGCATCACTTCAGCTTGATTTTACATTTTTGCATAGCTATTATAACATATCGTACTACGTATGTACTATTCCTCGTCCTCGAGTACTGAATGGTTCTCTTACTGTTAATGGAGGACTTTTCTTAAAGATTTTTTAAATATGTGAGGCTTTTGAGAAGAAGCGATAAGTTTATGTCATGTGATACTAAACAGTAAGTTTAGTATACATATTAACACACATATGTAATTTAATATAAATAATTTAAATATATTCCGAAATATTGTCTCATATTCATACATATTCCCTCATTCCTACATATTCCCATATTCTTCATATTCTTTGTATTCCCAAATATTCTGATATATTCTCAATATTCCCGAATATTCTTTAGGGAATATATTCCACGTACACGAAAAATCAGAGTGGTCGACCTCTCGGATATTTCATATTAACAAGAAAATATGTTTTGACTTTAACAAAAAACAAAAACAAAAAAACAAAGAAACCTTTAATGAGAACACCAATAACTTTAAGAAATCTATCTTGCATTTAGTTAAAAAGTTTGTCATGTACAGACACATAGAAATTTCTGGTGTTTTCCATTTTAGAAGAATAAAATTTTCATAAGAAAGTGAATTTCATTTCGAGCTTAAAAATTTTTGATTTTAATAAGATAATGAAAAGATTGACCAAACATTTGATAATTAAAATTTTTTATTTTTATTTTCAGGTAATACAAAAGAGACTGGAAAAAAAGAAAAGTGAGAGGTTGGTTTTGGTTGACTCTTTCTTTTTCTCCCTTTTTTTTGTTGTACATTTATTGTACATTTGCCTCTCATGAGCCGGAAAAGCGGGTAGTCTATAAGTCTATTTTTGATTTGTGAACATTTGGGTGTTCTTTTTTAGTACACAACAAATTTCTTATAAAAAAGTAAATTCCATATCGATATTTAGGTATTTTTTTGCTTTTATGTTGCGAGCACAAATAATTAAGTGCTACTCACTAAACAACTTAAAATAAATAAGCAAGTTCATGCCTTATAATAACAGTTTTGGATTATCGTTTTATGAATTTATACACAATGTCTTTCGACAACTTATGGGAAACGCTTAAAACGTGAATATTTACTTCGTTCCAAAAAAGTACCATCTGAATAACATTGCAACGTCTTAAGAAAGTATAAAGTATCGAATAAATGGCTAATGTAATTCATGTGATGAAATTTCTCTCTTAAAAATGAATTTTCCAACTTTGATTTGGTAGGTAATAGTTTCCCCATTTGTTCATCATTCATCAATATTATGACTTAGAATGTTTTTTCTATCCACCGCTTACTAGTTCTTTCTACATACGAGTATATCTATAAAAATTGAACATTATTAGTATAATAATTTCTAAATTATTTTTAGACCATAAAAAAGTATTTTGAAATATGATTAAAAAATATATCATCATGATTCAGCAATTTCAAATTAAAAGTCTTCAAAATTTCTAATTCAAGATAAATGAAAATGTAGAAGATTATCGTTATATTTGTTTAATACTAATTTCACCGATTTTTGACTTTGTTCTCATCCCTCTTTTCAAAACTTGTTTTGAACAGTCAATTCTTTTATATTTTACCCGTAATGCTAAACTTAATTTTTCTGCAAATTATGTTTGTGAATTATTATGTGGATATCGCCCTCCGATATCCACATCAAAAATTAAAACGAGTAATTATTTCAACCGAGTAATAATAATGGGTTTTCTTACAATTACAAGCAAAAACATATGGAATCTTATAATTATAAAATTTTTTGAAATGAAATGCAAAGAAAGTAAGAAATTGATTCGAAACATTTTCAATGTGTCTGAAAAGATATCTGTAATTTAAAAAATTTTCAAACTTTTCATAATTGATCTGACTTTTCTAGCACTATTAACGTGTTTTACGACTCTTAAATAAAAAATATTGCTTTCAAGCTCACTTTGTCAAAGTGAAACGTTCATTGCACCTGCTATTTAGCACATTCATTTAAACTGCCATTTATAAACATCATTAAAATCTTTTTATATTGTAAATGAAAGTTGTGCACAAAAAGTTTTTTACCGGTATAACCGACATTGTATACTATATATAGTATTTACAGTATACACTTCAAAAAATTAAAAGATAATAAAGGGACTGTGAAATTTGCAAACTAAGTCCTTTTGAAAACAACAGTTCCTCAAAACTGTAAGAAGCTTGCAATATGAATACATAAATTAAAATCTATTAAACTTCAAATGAATTTTTACCCCGAAAGCTTTTAAATTGAATTAAATTCTGATAACAAAAAATCACGAATCTCAATAGGTTACTTTCGCATTCTATTCGCTGGAAAATGGAAAAAGAAATCGTAAAAGAAATGTGGAAACTAAAGTAGTGCCATTTATCGGCAGCGCGCGTTTGAGATAGGAGTACATACTGAACCGAATGTCGTGGTTCGAGACATTTAGACTTTATCTAGACGCCAGAATCAAGACTCTGAGTAAAGTACACTCACTTCATTTGTGCTAAAACCAGTATCACTTCACACCATTAAATTAGTCTGAAACACAAAAAATATAAAGAAATACAATTTTATTTGTATTAAAAATTCTTTATCATTTTTCTAAAACAAATTGTGCGTTTATTAATCAATATCGTCAGATTCCTTAATTTTAGTATTTATAATTTAATTTCTTCTTTTGAAATGTTAAATTCAATAAATCCTCCACTCATTCACTCATCCACTCATTGATCTTCCGGAAATTCTAGACAAAAAAATCTTCGATGTATATTTCAGCCCTGTTTTGGAAAAACAGCGTCAACTCAAAAACGCGTGAAACCGAAAAAATCGACGAAAACTGTTTGAGACTCCTTTCCTTTAAAACGCTTATTTGGAGGAATTTTAATTTTTTCACTTTAAATGACTAATTTGACCACGATCTTTTCAAATATGATAAAAAAATGGTCAAATTGCTCATTAGTAGTCGAAAATTGAGTTAACGTTACGAATTTGGAATTGCGAATTCGGACGAACGCCGTCAACTTGAGTGAACGGTTCTTTGTGCGATCAGACCACGGGAAACGATCTCGATAATTCTGAAGAATACCGTTAACTCAAATGTAATAACGTGAATTTTCGAATCTACTTTTTTCACATATTTCGATATAATTCGACCCCAGGAACTCGAAAATGTAATTTTTTCAAAATATGTGCGCGTGTATGTGTGTCACTTTTTTCTGTTTACCATATCTTGAAAAGTAAATGAGCTATGATTTGAAATATGGATGAATTGTAGCTCAAACTGATGTCCAAGTTTGATAAGATGCGAAGCTAAATCGGCCAATAAGAAGTGGTCGTTTTCGCGTTTAGAAATCTAAAAGTTTTTTAAGATTTTGTTTATATAAGAAAAACTGTTTTGATATTTGAAAATACAACAATACTATATTTGACGTATTTATTCGCGTCTTCGAGACGCATCGGTCGACCTTTTTTTAAACCTTTTATGACCTACTAGTACTGTTTTAGGAAGTTTCAAAAAAATTGTTTGCTCTGTTTATATGAGAACAACTTTGTTGATATTAGGAATATCAGAATACTGAGACGCGTCGAATGATCTATTGACGAACCTTCCTTGATCTCTAATGATCTAGAAATGTTTTAGTCTGACTTTACTCTCATGTTCTATTACACGTTGGCTCACCGCTCTCCCGGTTTCTCCAATATAGACTTTTCCGCAAGAGCAAGGGATATTTTATCTCCCGGATCACTTAGAGGTGCCTTTTTATCTCTGGGATTGTTTAGAAGTTGTCCGATTTGCGCAGGTGATTTAAATATGGTTCGGATGTTGTGTTTGTTGAAAATTCTTCCTATTTGTTCCGTGAAACCTTGGATGTAGGGTAGGATGGTGGTCGTTTTACTCTCTCTTTCTTTAGTAGGTTGTATTGCTTGTTTTTTGAGTGTTTTTTCTTATTGCTTTATTAATTTTTTTTTTGTGTAATCGTTCTGTTATAGGATTCGTTTAACGTTTTGTAATTCCTTTTGTAAGATGGGTGGTGGTGGAAGGAGGCATGTAGGTATCTGCCTCTCCTTTTAAATTCAAATTCAACCTTTCTCGCCAATCAATTCTCAATTTGTCTGTCATTGTTTTTTTTATTGATGGACTTCACTTCCTTTTATAGCATCAACAACTACAGGTAAAGAATTTTTTATTTTAAATATTTCAACGTCACTTCCCTTCATCGTATATGGTATGTTTCGTTTTGTATATAAAATTAGGTGGAGTCTACACAGTCAGCGCCGGCAACGAACGATGTTGCAGGCGCAGTCATGCAAATACCTGAAAATATAATTTTCAAGGTCAAAACTGATACAGATCATGTTTGTAAAAAGAAAAATAATCTGTTCGCATTTTTTCTCATGAAAATACGGTGAGAGCAGACCAAGTATTTTCGGTGTGAATGTCATTTTGTTAAACATAACCGATTATTCATTCAAATTACGAGAATTCCTCATAATTAGAATGCAAAATTATCGATTTTATTATTTGTTTGAATTGATTTTGAAAAATAAAAAATGTCAAGACACACTTACGGTAAATTATTTTTTAAGAAAATATTTTCAAAAAGGAAGCTTCGTCCCATGTGTTTAGTGCTATTGTTTGACCCTTGGTATCGTCCACCTTGCTAGTTGACGTCACAGCCTAAAACACCTAATATCAATTTTGAGTCACATGCGACCTGCAGCCGATAAATGCACTGCGCAACGTAAGAGCAGTTGGTCAACCCGCTAAAGTTGAAACAGAGATGAGGTTGAGTTGGGATCGCTGCTATAGGAAGTTTGACTATTTGCCTGTTTACATTTAATTAAAACGTAACTGAAAATGGGTTAGGAGTATGTTCATATTAGAGGATTGGTATAAAAAACGAGTGGGGCAGCTGAATTGGTTGAGGTTTTAATTGAGAGTGGGTGTCACCGAACTCAAACTCTCCCCAAAAAGGGGTATAAGAGACCTCCAAAAAAAGGTAATGTATAAAAAACCGGTACCAAAAAATTGTCAGTTTCGGTAAAAAATAAGTTACTAGCAACGATAATTTTCTTTAAATGTTTTGTTAAAAAGCATAGAGTCTAGACAAATAACCGATTATTCGTTTAATTGACGAGAGTTATGTATAATAAATATAAAACATTATTTCTGTGACTTGTCACAGGAATGCCTTCTCGCCCCGCCACGAGACGTTGGAAAGGGGTACGAGTTTGACAAACATTATTTATGTGACCAGTCACAAGGGTGCCTTCCTGCCCCTCTATGAGTCGTTGGAAAAGGGTAGGGGTTAGAACAACATTATTCATATAACCAGTCACATGGTGCCTTGCCGCCCCTACAAGACGTTGGAAAGGGGTAAGGATTTGAACAACATTATTTTTGTGACCAGTCACAAGGGTTCCCGCTCCCTTGACGAGACGTTGGAAAAGGGCAGGAGTTTCATCAGTATTATTTCTGTGGCCAGGCACATGGGTGCCTTCCCACCCCCTCCACGAGACGTTGGAAAAAAATAGGGTTTTGACCAATATTATTTCTGTAATCAATCACATGTGTGACTTACCGCTCCCACGAGATGTTGGAAAAGGGCAGGGGTTTGACCAGCATTATGTCTGTGTCCAGTCACAGGAGTGCTTTCTCGCCCCGCCATGAGTTGTTGGAAAGGGGAAGAGTTCGAACGATATTATTTCTGTAACCAGTTACACGGGTGTCTTCCCGCCCACACGAGATATTGGAAAAGGGTTCGGGCCCGTTTTTCTCAATTTACATCCGTCCCAAAAGAAGTTTCACTTCAATAAAACGTAATTTTTCCAAGTTTTAACATCGAAAATTATATTTTCAGGTATTTTCATGTCCAGGATTGTAATCAGCGCATCGAAATAAATCAGTATACGATTGAAAAAAAATGTTGTAAACATAACATTTTTATTTTTAAAAACATGGTATTTTAAAGTTTATACATTGAAAATGGTTTTTTTTTTGTTGCAATTTTGATGGCCATTTGAGAATTTAGGAACATGATTCTTTTTCAACCGACATATTGGTTTTTCCAATTTTCTATTTATATGGACTTATTTTTGACATTGGATTCATGTTTCCTGATAAGGAGAGCATTTGATTCTCGAAATGCTGACAAGACATTTTAATAAAGGATCTTTTTACCAGCATCCAGGTCTTTTTATCTGGTCTGAAGTATGTCATTATATACCTTAAATTCGATTCATAGAAATGACACCGAAATCAAGAGCATTTCGACCAGCCGGAATGAATGATCGATTTTTAAGATCATTATGGTCTGATTCGGGTTCATGTATCAAGTCACGCCAATATGGCCGACGTTCTTGGAGTATTTACAAGGAGAGATCGCCAATTGTGAATTTTAGTTTCGGTTTATAAATTTTTTAATAAAAGCTCATTATCTGAGCATTGATTTGATAAAGCATTAATATGCACTTTTTCGACATTTTCAAGAAAATCGACGTTAAAATATTCGCCACACGTCAAATACGGTTTGGCGAAAAACATTTTCGATCGGCCGGTAGCTCGGGCACAAGTGCTTCGGCTTCACAGAAGGAAGGTTGCGTGTTCTATTCTCGCAGCCTGCACTTTTTTATTTTTTATTTATTAAAATGTTTATAAATATAATATTCTTTAATAATCTTCAAAAATTATGCAAATAATAGTTTTTTTAATTCCTTTTTTCGCTGAAAAGCTGAATTATTTAAACTTTATCATGTTTTTCACGAACAAGTTTATTTTATATGAATGTTATCAATGTTTCTCATTGTGTTTACCAATTATATTTGAAACTAGAAGTATGAACGAGGTTTTTTAAACGAAAAACTGTATTTCAAAATACAATTTTACCAGATTTTTAAACAGAACAGTGACTCATCGAAGAAATATTTGCTGCCTAGAATATAATATATTTTTTTTGAGTTTCTTTATACGAATAACTACAAATAGAACCAAATTTTGAAAATAACATTTAATTGTGTACGAATATTTCTTTATTGAGTCACTATTCTTTTTGAAAATACAATTCATCGTTCAAAAAACCTCGTTCATACTTTTGATTT
>JAUMHM010000083.1:49316883-49332423 GCA_032362435.1 Melikaiella ostensackeni
CCCGGTTTTTTGAAAAAGACTTGATTGGCCAATCAGGTTCGACCAGTCCCCACGGTGGGCGCTCTGGCCAATCACAATCACAGTTCCCTCACGGAGCCCTTCCCGCAAGGAGATCGCCAACTCTTTTCCGGGACTCTCAAAATCGACTAGTGACCCCAAGCATGTTCCCCTCACGGAACCCTTTACCTTGGGATGTCACCAGCCTCTCTTGAGGGGACCTACATTTTAAGGTGGGTTCCGAACCACCGAAGCTCCGGTAGAAGTACATAGAAAAATTTCCATTGGTACCGGCTCAGGGACCGAACCCCATCCTTCTGCTCGGAAGCCTGACGCGCTATCACCTGAGCCACTGGGACTCCTATTCTTACATTAACTACAAATAATTTAAATGTAAGTTATGTAATTTAATTAATTATTTATCAATATAATGTAATATGAAACAATAATATTGGTAAGCCAAATCACCCGAAGTGGCGCTCACTTGACACAGATGCAATCCTCCGCAAAATCTGATAAATAATCATTTTATATATCTTGTACAAAATATCTTTCTTTCATTCAACATTGCCAAAATTTCAAGCTATCCGAATCACATTTTTTCATTAATTTCGGTTCTAGAGTTGTCTTTTTAAATTATCTTTTTCGTTTAGGTACGCCAAATTAGCCTCCTCTCCCCTAATGAAGAAATTTTTACTATAAAAAATCCATTCTAAAATATTATAAAGGTATCTAAAGATACGTAATGAATATTTTTAGAAATCCTTGTTTCAGTTTTGAAATATTATTGGTGAAAATAAGCCCTCCAAATTTTATCAATTTATATTCACCCGTCTTAAAATTCTTGTCTTCACAAAAAAGTGTGACATCTGCATCCAGGCAATTACTTAGACATTAGACATTTTTAAATTGAGGAGCATTTAATTAACGAATTAAAACAGTTTCGAAATCGTTACCATTACAAATCTTTCTCTATAAGGAAGCAATTACGGACCGAGATTCATCTAAATCATTTTTATTCAAAGTTCATGCAAGAATATAAAATATTTCTTGACTCGAGACGATTCGATTGACGTATAATATTAATACACTTTATTGAAGAGTAAGGAAGTTATGGTTATTTAAATTTATAATATTTGAAAAATCTTTTTTTTCACACTAAAACTTTTTTTTTCATTTATAACATAATTCGAAGTTAATGCAAGAATAAAAAAGACTCCTTGATTCGAGACGAATTGATTGATTATTTTTGTATTTTGATGGTTGCCATGGGACTGCCAGAGACTCCATAATATTTTTTAATATTTTAATTATTAATTTTGTTAAAGCTAATTTGTTAATATGGGAAAATGCATTATAAGTTTTCATCCTTCATGATCAATGTGAATGGTTCCATTTCAAATGCGGGTATATCATCAATTTAATTTTAATGATATTTAGTGATGAAATGAGTCGAATTATAATTGATTCAAAATAACAACTGTTACAAAAAATATTTGTCGTAATTTCTTGATCACTTTTTAGTCAATCAGATAAAAGTAACACCTAACTTTAGTGCTGAATTGAAGCCTGAAAAGTTTGACTGAAAAATGTCATTAGATTCCTAGAAAATGAAGGGAGAATATTTTTTTCGTTCGAGGCGCACGTTTTTACAAGTTTGAACGGAGACTAAAAATTCAATTTGAGAAAAAGAACTTAATTTCTAGCTATTGAGTTGCTAAATCGATGCTAAAAAAGTTTGATTGGAAAATGTCATTAAGCTCTGAGAATTGGAGGGGGATTTTTTTTCGTTCGAGGCGCACGGATTTTCAGCTTTGGGTGGTAATTAAAAATCCTATTTTCATTTTAGAAAAATACTAACAAAAAGTTTCTCCCGAGATACTGCAGTAAGGAGGGGAAAAAAATATTTTTTTGCATTCGAGCCGCATGTTTTCTCGACTTTAGATGGTGATTTAAACATCAATTTTCAATTAAAATAAGAAATAGCAAAATAGATTTATAGTTGTTGTGTTGAAAAATGGGGGAAAATCCAAGAATGACATTATAAAAAACCCTTTTCGTTACAATGTATATTACAATTTATCTGATTTTTAAGCCAATAATATAATTTTTAAAAAAATGGCTCTTATGGATATTTTTTATCCTTGTTACAAAAATGCAAATATCTCCTAAGCTAGATCGACAAAGTGGACCCCTTCCTTACGGAACGTCACATATATTAAACCTTTCATGAAACCGTTCAGTATTGAATAATTTCAGGTTAAAACATTTAAAATTGAGCAATTTCAAATGAAAGGTGTTTGAAGTTGAACAGTTTTAAATTGAATAGTTTTATACTGAATAAAAAAAATATCGGTTTTTATTTTCATCACATTTTTACTTTGGGGCCTTCCAAGAAATACGTTACACTTTTCTCTGACATTTTTGACCTCCCCCCCCCACTCCCCATGTGACTTTTTTCTACAATAAGTGTATGTAAATTTAATATTATGCGTAAAGTGCTGCTCCCACATGCGTAACGTATTTCTTAAAAGGCCCTTTTTTTAAATCTTACAATAATTAAAATCACGCAGCCAGGCTTGAATTTTGAATAGTTAGAGACAAAAATCAAATAAATCACTAGTCTGAGAATATTTTTCAAAAAATTTTTGTATTATGTCACAGTCAATAGTTTGTAAAAAAAAAAAGTTTATTTAATATATTGAAAACTATCACTAATTAAGTCTCAGGAAATAAAATATACAGAATTGAATTAATTCGATAAAAACAATAAATTGAAGTCATCATCCTAATATACACAATTACACAGTGCAATTTGAACAAATGGCCCAACAAATATAAATTTTCTACTTTTTTTCTGGAACAACTTCACTGATTCCATACATTCCGGCTAGTAATCTTCCGTGAGATATCGGTACTGGTTCCTTTGGAGCCAGATAAGGTCCTTTATCTCCCATGTAGACGTAACTGACCTGAGATGTAAGGCAAAATTAGTTCAATCACTCAAATTATTTAATTATTGGTACGCCAACTCTCCAATGAAGTTTTTTTTTCTTCTCTCCACAAAAACTTTCTTAATAATATGATATTTGTTTTTAGATTGAAAATTTTCATTATTAAAAAAAGAAGGAAATGGTTTGAAGAGTTTGAAAGTAATATAATATCCAAAAACATACCCACGGTGGGGCTGACAAAGAACCAACTTCAATTTCAATGTCTCTGCTTATGGGATTCACCGACCTATTATGGTAGTCTATAATCTCACGGATATATTAAGATTAAAAGGCAAAAAATCCATTGGGAATTTTTTGCAAAAAGTCGATTTTTATGTTCAAAGTATTTAAAAATCAAAAATTCTAAAAATGTAATTACAAGATCCCTGCATATGAGATTGTCTAACTGATTATAGTAGCCTGTAATCCCAAGGACATTTCAAGACCAGAAAAAAATCTATAAGGCAATTTTGAAAAAAGTCGATTCTTATGTTCAAAATATTTAGAACTGATAAAAGTTCTAAAAATTTAACTGCAAGGTTTTATTTTCCTTATTTTTCGGGCTGATTAGGGTAGTCTGTAATTCCACAGACAGTTTGAGACCAAAAACAAAAAATCCATCCGGCCCTTTTTTTAAAAAGTCAATTTTTATGTTCAAAATATTAAAAACTCAGAAAATTCTAAAAATGAGGTTGTTGCACATTTTCAAATTTTTTTTTTTTTCTAGAGAAATTAAAAGAACTCTAAAAATTGAATATAATTACTTAAGAAAAGTTTTTTAAAAATGAGTTTGAATATTTTTTTTTAATGTTTATAAAGTATACTTTTTAAATTTTTTGCGGAAAGATGAGGCATTGCTGATTCGGAAAGTGCGACAATACGAATCTGCCAAAAGTCGACATATGGATAGTCACAAATTTATTCGCCAGCTTTCGCTAGATATTTTGTTACTCAATGGAGCCACTGCATACCATTATTCTGATTGGTTCAGCGTTTCGCAGGATGGCACGTTTCAAGGTCATAGAGTTTATTTGAAAAGGGCCTTCAATCCTTCTTTTAAAAAAATTTGTTCTCAGAAATGAGGTATTCAAGATTTTTTTAAATGTATGGAATAAAACTGCTAGAACCTTATGCAATATTTAAAAAATATATTATCCAGAATTTATGCAACAACTCCATTGGATTGCAAGAGGCTTGAATATAAGCTTTTTCGACAGATTAGGGTAGCCTGTAATCCCACGGTCATTTCGAGACCAAAAACAAAAATTCATAGGACCCTCTTCGAAAAAAGTCAAATTTAATGTTCAAAATATTTGAAAATCAAAAAATCAAAACACAAAATAGTTTCTATGAGGGAATACAAGTATAGTAAAAGATCATCACATGAGAAACTATTTTGTTCAATAAATAGTCCAATTAATTACAAATTTCTGGAACATTAATTTTTTCTGCTAACGTCCTAGGTTGCAGAATGTATAATTTATAATATTAACAAAAAAGTAAGTGAAAATAATGATTTTTCTTTCAATTTTTAACTTCTAAATATTTTGATCATAAAAATTACGGAAAAGGAAAATTACGAGGGATGACAAGGTATATATTAAAATTTTTTTTAAATTTAAAAGGGACCACGGCAGCGAGATAGTTTTGTAATATACTAGAGTCTATACTCCAAAGCTTGCAAACTCAAATTCTTTGAATGGAATTTTACTTAAATCTGTTAATAAAATTTGATTTGCAAAATTTGCAAAAAATTCTCTTTTTTTTTATTCTGTACATTTTTGAAAAGGATACGGAAATCTCAGAACCCAGTAAGCACTCTGAGAAAGTTTTATCGGTTCCTCGCATCCGGTTACAAAAACAGGACAAGGTGAAGGACCTGGTTGAACTCTTGGATTTAAAGTAACATGTACGGGTGCCTTCGGCGTAACAACGTGAATCCTCATAAGTTGTGCAATCAGCGGTTTTGGTTGTCTGAAATTGAATTTTAAATTTAAATTACTATAAAATTTTGATGTATCAAGAGAATAATAATGAAACCTGTTTTGTAACAAACCTGCAAGGGCAAGGAAAATACAGTGGCATGTCTGCGGTGCTTGAAGTCACCTTATTTCCACTGTCTTTAACAATTCCATTTCCTGTGGCTTTCAAGACCTTATCAGGTGCAGAGGCCATAAACCTGTGTCCACGAGGGCATTCGTATTCAACCCCGACGAATATCTTCACCACAAATTCTTTTCCTCCTTTCGACTTTCGACCTCGTATCGCGTTCAGATTCTGGAAGTTTTTTCCTCGAGGACAATAACCATGTTGTCCATGGTCGTTTATCGCTGGCCAGAGCGAACCTTTGTCCTTTTGATGTTCCAGTCTGAAAGTAGACAATAAAAAAATTTCCGATTAAAAAAATGTTCTAAAAAAATGTTCTTGAATGGTTCAATTTCTCAATAGTGAAGTTGATCCAGGTAGATTGTCAACTTAATGTTATTATTTTATTGATAAAAGAACGTATTATTTTACACTGCAGCTCCACTATGGTGACCGTCGCGGGGATACCCTCAATGGCCTTCGTTCTATCTTGGGGCTCTTCAAACCATAAACAATCAGGGCCGTATGAACCATTTCTGTTGGAGTTTTGTCTTTAAAAAAATTTTTATTTTTTTATTTTTGCCAATTTGGGTTTTAAAATATTATAATGAAAGTGAAAATGTTTGTGCTCGAAAATCAAACTTTATCAAAGTACTGATTTTCAAGTATGTACGAGTACGTACATATATCAAGGTGGGCATTTTAATCTGTCTGCTTTTTTCATACACTCCTGCGTTGTTGTGGAGTTGCTCCGTTGACCTCGTAACGCTTCTCTCTCGCCCCCTCGGACCCCTTGTCTTTTATAACGGGGACATTTATAGCGGGGCTGCAGTGTAACTCTAATTTTTTTTTTTTAGAAATACTTTATCCAATCATTTTAAATGTTACTTCGATTTCTAATTCTTTAAAATTTCTAATGTTCCAATTTAAAAATGCACAATTTTACTCTGCACTTCATATTGTAAGATTTGAGACTTACAGTTCAAAATTTTCAATGAGTAACATTTTGAAATTTTTAATTATTCTGTTTGCAATGACTAATTCTGAATTCTTTAATTTGAAAGACTTTAAAATGATGGTATTTTGAAAGCTTCCAATTTGAAATGCTCAATTCACAGAATTTGTAATTGGGCAGCTTGTTGGAATGCCAAACATTATAACAAGGTTAAGTTTTTAGGCCTTCAAGTTTAAAACTGCTTAGGTGTAAATACTTTTTGCAAAAATTTTTTAAGCTTGAAACCTTAAAAATGAAAATCTAAGGATGCCTTTTCACGCAGCAAAACTTCGGAATTCAAACATTCATTTCTAAACCATTGTAACTTGTATCGAAGTCGTTTCTTGCCTCAACATTTTTTTATATTCCAAATTAATTTTTCAAACCAAAAAATCGCGAAAAAAGCTGATTTAATTTGTACAAAATTGTTAGCAAAATTAATTTTGAAAATGACAAAATTTTGGGCCAACAAAAGAAATTGTACAATTTTGCATGTTTGTTGAATTAAACTTATTCAAATTACAAGGCTTCTAATTCATAATAAACTTTACATTGATATACTATAATTTTAAATAATTCAAATGAAAATTTATTGAGCATCGAGAGTTTGAGTTTTTTTTTTATTTCAACGACCGGATATTTTTTCCTTTATTTAGTGGCCACCATGAACAATACAACTATTACTAAAAATGTCTTGTTACTTTTTTGGTCACTTTTTGATCTACCAAGTTAAAGTGTGATCGGAAATGTCGGCAGCGCCGTCAAGATTTCCGATCCCAATATTTTGCTAGAAAAATAAAAGTTATTTTAATATCTTTACCTAACGGTTACATCCCACGGTAAAAGAAAGGCTGAATTGGCCAGAACTCCTGCCTGATGTTGCAAACCTAAATTGTGGGAGTAAAGACTACTAGGACCAAGGCACACTAGCGACCAACTCGAAAATTGTGGCAAGAGTCCAGCTGGAGATTCCGTGTGCAACATTCCTGGTAGATATTCCGTTGTTGATGGTTGTCTTACCAGAGATTTTTCTAGAATATCATATAATCGAAATTCGCATACTTTATAAAAACTATTAATTTATTTTATTCATGCCGTCAAACAAATAACTTTATGCACTGAAAGTCCCATAAGAGTCCGACTTTGGTTCTTGCCTAAAATGGCCTTGGGCACATGGCGGACCGACTCCAATGTCAACAATCAGGGCCGTATGAACCATTTCTATGTGATTTTTGTTCGCAGTACACATATTTATTAAATTTCTTAAAAATTTTGTTTGTTTTGAAGGATAAACGCTGCTTCTTGTTTTTCTGCAACATTTTTGTAACACATAACCTAAACACTGAAGGCGAATGAAGCGAAGTGCGGACTGTGCGAACTGACGAAATTATGGGCTTGGGATACTGACCGCTTTGTTAGTACGGTACTGGGCGAGTTTGTTGGGTTTAGAGTGCCGCTCTCTGTACCCCTTGGACCTCTGATCATCGAACGAAATTCTCGGACTGACACATTGCGGACTGACTCATTAGGGACTTTCAGTGTATATGTAACATAAGCAGAAGTAGATTTACCTTTTAAATTTTCAGAATCAACATCTGATACCTCGATGACGACTTTGTGACTTTCGCTCGGGGTGAGGCTCGTTTTGTTGCTGAGTTTCTGAGTTTCTTCGCCAATCGGATCACTCGTGGGGGGCGATTGACCTCCACTTCCATAGGCAGTTATGTTGTCTGAGATTTATATAAATGTTAATCATTTTTCTTACGAATTTGACTATTCCTTTTTCAATTCAATTATATTCTTTTCTGCATCCATTTACATTTGTACTGACTACGTCGTATTTTCTATTAGCTTAAACTTCCCTAAAGCATCTTTTTTTAAACTCAAGTTTCCTATCAGTTTCCTACAAGTAGTAAGTCATAGTTACCATTTATTGTTCCAACTCCCAAGCTGCAGACTTGCGTGTGTCCTTGCGGAGTAGATAATTCGACGCGACTGATGGAATCTTTGCGATTTGTAGCTGAGAATAACTGAGCGGCTCTGCAAATAAAAATATTAATTTCCAAAATGAATATTTATGAAGAAAAAGTGATTTTAACTAAAATAATGTACTAGACTAAACGAGTTTTTAAATTCAGACCGTAAATATTTAAAAATGTTAAACAATTTTGACTTTACTAAAGGAATTAAGTTTAATAAGTTCTAAATACCTGAAATTATGTGTGCTAGGTTGAAAAACGGGAAAAGGTATGTTTTCAAGATGTTCGCATCCACACTGCATTGCAAGCATTTGAAAAAAATCGTAGTTGGCTTGCCGCAAACTAAACGGATCCTCTCGAGGACCTTGACATCGTCCACAATTGCAAGCGCAGACGTATCTTACTCCACTGCAATGCTCCATAACCGGCATTTCGCTGCGCAATTATTCAATAATTAATAAAAAAGACACTCATATTTTTAACATATTTTAATATTAGTATTAAAGAAAATTGTGAGTTTTGCTGCATTTGCAATAAAGACATTATGAATATAAGTAATATTTCTCGTTCAGTATTTAAATAAAAATAGGATAAAAGCGATAATACTATAATCAACATCAAAGCTTTTAGTATTTTAGTATTTTTATAATGAGTTCTTGTTTGCTGATGTTCATGTGTTCTACGACGCTTAAATAAAAGCTGAAGTCGTTTAGAACTTGGAACCTTTGTTGTATTCCTAAACACGTAATTGATGAAGCAGAAGAGGAATAAACAAAAAGAAAAGAAAGTTTTTTAGTTTGAGACTTAGTTTTATTTTTACCTTCCTAGTTATTAATGCGAAACAAAATTTTTGTTACGGAAGTCACATTTTTCTTGCAAGTTTTTCGTATTTTTAACATACTTAGATTGTTTTCTTTGTCTGTACCTGTCGTCATCTCTGGGCTCAGTTTGTTCGCCACCACCTGCACCTTCGCTACCACCTTTGTGAATCGGATTTGTACAAGGATTGCCTGTTAAAGAAAGGACTTCGCACATTTGTCTGCCTGCCTTCCAGTGTTTATCGCATTCTTCCTGTAACTTTTCACTGAACTCCTCGAATAAGGGACCTCGTGCGTGCATTTCAAACACCGCCATTGCATGAGCTAGTTTTGTTTCATGGTATGTCCTGTTACAAAACCAAAAGAAAAAATTGTAATTCTATCAAGATAACTTCTAAAAAATTTTTAATTTGACGTTGGTGTATTCAGAAAGAAATATTCCTGAAAAAAAGAAAGCGATTGACCTATACTAGTAATAGTATACTCAACTAAAAAATAATAATATTTTACTAATTTATAATTTTGAATAAATTTGCTTATTGTGGAAAGCAAAGTACTTATGAAATGAGCCCCAACATTTTCATAATAAAAAAAAACTTTTTCTTTTATCTGCAAAATTCAAGTTGTTAAATTACAAAGTGAGGCCCTCTTCTGGGATTCCTGGGTTGGATCGCCTCTTCAATCGCTCCGCCTGTAAAATGTAGCTCCCAGGAGTTAGGTCCCTTTCTTCCAGAACGGTCACATATATGTATGTATGGCAAAATTTAAAGGATTATTAGAGAAATTAAAGCTTAAAATGCTATTCACGAAGATACCTAGACGTAAAAATCTTTAAAGTTTTTTAACAGCGGTGAAAAAATGATCTCATTAAAGGGAAAACATACCTCGTGTAATGTTGAGGAAGATTTTCTTGGTAGGTTTGCAAAGCTCTAGGCAAAACTTTGCTACATCTGCTTTTACTGAATTTAACGTCCGTATCCAACAGATTATACAAGTGTGACAATTCTTTATCAGTGCCATTTATGAAAAAGTTATAGAGTTTGTTCGCTACGTCTAAACATGTACGAAGATTAGGAATCTGCAACAAAAAATGAACAATTTAAAGCAATTAAAAATGAACAAAAACAAGTTAAGACTTAAGATTAAAAAACATTGCGAAAATCATTTACTTCAAAATGTGCAGGGGTTGTATGGCGTCCGACGTTATCGTCAAAGCCTCTGGTAAATGCGAGATTTATGTGCTGTTGTAGAAAAACGTTAAATGTATGAGCCTCTGAAAATCGTAATTATGCAAAAGAAAATTATCATAAATACCTGTAACGAGTTACTTCTCAACTCCAAATTCTGCATTTTTTAAACACTTACCAGCTTCTGATTCAGTAGAATTCAAATTTGAATCCAGACTAGCCAGGCTTCTGGAAGTGGTGGTTCCAGAACTGACTTTACAGCTCTGAATAAGTTTTCGAGTCATGTAGCCGAGAATATCTCGAGATTCGGTGGGGCCAGTGTAAACGAAGACGAATTCCTGATTCGCTGGTATAGCAAATAACGAATTTGAACTGTAAATAATAATGTGATATAAGAACTTTTACTCTAAGTATTTAGTCTAAATAAATGATCATGAAAACTTAATTTTAAACAAAACATAATCTTTTTACCTAACATTCGTAACAATTCTATTTTTCCTCAATACGTGATAAATTTGGTCCTCCAGTGAATGTTCCAATTTCTTAATATTCGCTCCATTTTCCGGATCGCGAAAAAGATTAGGGCAAGTCTCAAAGTAAAAGAGAACTCGAGGCGAGCAAGGTCTCACATTTGATATCCAATCTTTCGATAAACCAGGAACAGAGCTTAGAATATCTGCCAGGGGCAACATAACTTTCTGCCTGTTTTATATTAATCAGGAATAATGATAAATTTATAAATTTCTAGAAGTATAAACAATTTTTTTTAGAACAGATTATTTATACACATTTTGATTTTCTTTTGCTGACCTGATTATGTCCAGAGCCCTAAATAAGTGAACGTAACTATTGTCAAATGTATGCGTAGGATGACTTAGTACAAGGATGTGAGATATATGGAAGAGAACAAGTAAACCTCTTGCATATTTATCTCTCATATGTGCCCATGCACTGAGATAATCTTTACGTTCTTGATTTTCTATGAACTGATCATACTCGTTAACAAGTGTATAGGTATCAAGAAGTCCCTTAAGATGTAAATAAATAGTTCTTTCTTTTATGTCATGGTAACCTTCTATTTCACACTGAAACATTATATTTCAATATAAGTATTTTAAAAAATATATAAATTACGTAGTTTCGATTTTCAAATCATTTCTTTGTAACAAACACTTTGTTCATGAAACATAAAATCAACAATAAAAGCATGCTAAGATCACGGTGGCCCCTCAAACATTGGATACAAATTCCTTTTAGGCAACTGGATACAAATTTATAATATGATTGTAAAATATAAGATTTTCAGCTGCAAAAACAATAATATAATATAAAATTTACCAAAGACGATTCATCAATAGTTGGTTCATCCAGGAGGTCCACCTGGAGAATAGAGCTTAACATTCCCGTTTTGCATCCTTTCGCACGAAATTGGGATTTTCCAAAGATGGAAACAATGACAACTTTGTTGTCTGTATTTGCAAAACTAGAAGAAAAATTAACATTAAAATTCATGTTACAAGTCTATAATCACAATTAATTTAAATATCAAATGTGGCGTGGAATGAAGAAACCTACCTTACAGCATCAAAAATCGAGCGCGAGGTTTTTAATGATTCCAAATAACGAAAGTATGCCCTATCGAATGAGCCTATTCTTAAGTCTGTGCGATCAAAATTGAATGAAATATAACGCGTTTTATATGACGTTCATTTATCACGAGTTTTGCACGAAGCGAAACAGTTTACCCCCTCTATCTGGTTCATACGGCTCTGGCTGTTTACATCGTCGCAGCCTGGTCCGCATGGCTGGCCGAGTGTGTGTATGGTAGGGGAAACTCTATGCGTGCTTGAGCTACTCGTCCCATGAAAACACGATTTACTCGAAAAGCTGAAAAGGTGCTGTAAGGTCGGTTTCTTCGTTCCACGCCACAAATGTTAAACAAATAATATAAATAAGGCCTTCAAAAGTTTCATTTTTTTAAGTGATTAATTTTTTTGAATATTTCCAACGTCCACATTATTAATGAAAAATTTTCAACAATAAATGTGTCATTCCGTAAAAAAAAGGTATCATTTTGTTGTTCGTAGTTTAGGAGATACTCGCGTTTTTGTGAACAAAGTTCTAAAGTATCGATTTTGGGGTTTCGATGAGAAATCATACTTCAGTCTATGCTCTATTCGGTGACAATATTCTTGTGTCCAGAAAGTGGGTAAAGTTTATGTTGAAAGAAAAAATATAATACGTGCGCTTATGGCACTTGCCAACTTTAGGTGCGTTCTTCTCGAAAAGCAGATTTTTGAGGTTCCAACTTCAAAAGTGCCCCAGCGACTCATTTTTCAACCTAGAGGGTTCATCCTGGGCCTATGTCGGGAATTTATCCGGGTATACGCCTACGGTCTTAACTGTACACTAGAGGTGTGCACTCGGTCCGATCGAATTCCTAATGCGAATTAGAACTCATTCGGGCACGCTTGGAGCATTGGATTTTTAAAATTAAATTTAATTTGAAAAAAGGTCAAAGCTACTTAAGTCACTTTATAAATACGATTTCTCAAGACCGAAATTGTTCAATTGGTTTTGAAATAAAATCCATCTGGAATAACGCAAATCGGTTGTCGGATTTAAAAACCAATTCCGATCGGATTCGAATATTCGAAAGCGATTTGCCCTGAACCACCCTATGACCGATCGGTTGTCGAATATTCGATCCGATTGACTGCACACCTCTACTCCATACCGACAAAGTGGTACATTTTCTTCCAGAATGACACATATACAAAATTAATTTATAATATTATCTTAGACATATAACCATTAATGAACATTTTCACAATGGAAGTGTCTACACGTACCGGAAAAATAATGCTCTTTATGTCAAAATTTCGATACAAATAGCCCCTCTTTAAGGTCTCGCTGTTTGTGCTGAAAGAAATCCGGCTATTTGTACCAAAATTTCAGTACGTAGTCACGGCTTTCTGCAATTGATCTAATTTATTAGGAAAAATTGAACTTATAATATTTCGCTTTCTCTCCATTAGTCTTTCAAGAAATATTGAGAAGTTTATAATATTTCTAAAAAACCGCTCCAAATATTATCATTTTAAACTTCAAAAAATGACAAAAATTTTCGATTAAATAGATGTAATAACAACACGTTTAGGTGCTTAAAAAAAAATAAAAGGTGTATACATATATTAAATATTTTAAAAGTTACCTTTCCGCATTATACGGGAATTTAAATTTTTGTGGACGCATGATAGAATTCCTAACAGAATTCTTTATTTATATATAAAGAATGATATAACAGAGGAAACATTTTGAGGTTATGTTTAAAAACGGAAATCGGCTGTGACAAGTTGTGAATCACTGCCCATGATCATAATCCAACAAACTACGTGAAACTATGGTCTCGCCACTTGGTTGCTCAAATACGTCCGACTTCGCCTTTTCCGACTACCCCCACCATACTCGCTGCATTGGCGCGAACGGAACGAGAAGCCAACCTCCATTCAAATTCAAAGTTGTGTTTGCTGCCTGGGACGGTAGATCATTTTGAGTTTCCCTCCGTATTTATTATCCAGTATTTTATCATGTGCTTTTAATTGTGCGTTCAATTCTAAAATTATTATCATTAAATGGAAAAAAAATTTTTTCTTATTTGTAGCAAAACATGTCTGTCATACTGTGATATGCCGATCTTAAATTTTTATTTTCTCAGAACGGGACAAATCTTTCAAGTCAAATATTTTTTATTCTAATTCAGCATCCCTATATCTCGAGTTTAAGTTTTTCTTTTTGCATAAAATAGATTAGATTTTTAATCGTTATCCAAATCCGATTTTTAGCAAAATTTTTATGAAATTTTTCAGTTTCTTAAACACTACATGTGGTATAATAAGTCCAAAGTACGCCAATTGTTTATTTACAACCAAGATGCTATCAAAGTATTCACAAAAAAAAAATTCGAGCTTTTTGGAACCGATAAAGTGGTCCACTTGAATATTTATGAAGATTTTTTTAATTCTATGCTATTTCAGGTTAAAACTACATATATTTATTTGTTGAACATCAATATGTTTTCAATTTAAGTCAATTACAATGAATCCAAAAGACAGTGTTCCTATTGCTTTCGATTGCGAATTGTTATTTCAACATTTCTAATTATGGGAATATTTGTTTACGAGGTATACGTAGATAAAGTGGTATAATTTATTAGACTTATTCTGTCCTTCGATATCTCAAGAATGGCTAAAGAATTTCGTAAAATATGATGTATAACATTTTGCGCACTGCTATTATTTTTTAAAATCTGTTTCGTGAAGTATAACTTTTTTAACTATCATGATTTACCTTCAGAGATATCAATAAAAAATAATCGTTGTGTCACAACGAATCGACGATAATTGACCTGATGTGTTATACAATGCATTCGAGTAAAAAAAAATTATGTTATTCATTTATAATTTTGAAACAAATCATTCATATAAATAAAATCATTCCTTTTCAATAAACCATATATATTCGGAAAAAAGAAAATGCTGTATATGACCACGAAAAATGATACGAACTTTCAATTTAAATTGTGACAATGAAACTCCCTATCCGCATAGAAGGAAATTTCGTAATTCAAAAGTTGATTTCTAAGTCATTGTAACTGTTAATCCCTTCTTATGACTTCAATTTTGTATCCATTTCTTGTTGGTAAAATTAATTTGGACAATAATAAAAAAATTTGGGAAAAGAATGAAAGTCGATAGTTAGATGGATATTGTTGAAGCTCCAGAATAGTGTCATCTATGAAAAGGTACACTAAATTATTAATCTTTATTATTATTATTATTACTATTACTATATATTATTTTTTATGATTGCTACTTGGATTCGCCTTGTTGTTTCACAACTTTTGTTACATCCTTAACATTGTACAAAATTCGAAATGTAAATATTTATGTCATGACTGACTCTTTCCAGATGCAGCTGCAGTTACTCGCCCTACTATATTTAAATTATATAATTTTATTAAATTATATTAATTTATTGAATTCATTCAATAATTTAATATAATATATTATGCTCTACTATAATAAGAACAAGTGTGCTAATTTTAATGTTATTTTAATTTATTATATAATATTCTTAAAATTTAATTTAATATATATAACACATTATAATGTTTCCTGTATAATATAGATACATTATTTATGCTTTATATTAATAAGGATCAACTTCTTGGCATTACCTTCAATGAATTATTTCAAGTAGCGAAAGAAGAATATACAGTCTTTCGTAAATGATTCATGTTGTTACTCCAATATACTCTTAAACATGCTTTAAAACTTTAGAAGTCTTTAATAAATATTACATACATTACCCTTATTCCCTCATTATTCATGAATTATTTCAATTTTTTATGCTATGCATGGCAAATTACACTGGAATTCCAATATAAGACCGACTGTGGTTCTTGCCTTAAATGGCCTGGGTATT